>BCLC01000019.1:215227-456073 GCA_001600855.1 Saitozyma sp. JCM 24511 | reverse complement strand
CTCCCTCCCCCCCTCCCTCTCTCCCTCCCTCCATATACCCCTGGATCTCTTCCCAGCCCTCTCTCTAACCTCCGGTGGCTCTTCTCGATCTGACGCCGCGAGCAGGATGTGGCAAGGCCTGGGGGACATCATCAACAACTTCCGGACCCACGTCCTCCGCATTCAATCCATTCCCGACAGGCTCGGACCCGGTCTCACCGACCGACTCAAAGTCCCGTGGACATATTGCTGGAGCGAGGGTCTTCTGCCCCGCGCAAAGGACTGGAAGAGACATATCGACGTGTCGGGGTTTTACTTCCTAGAAGATCAGAAAGAGTTTATGCCGGATGGAGCGTTGGTGGAGTTTCTGAAAGGCGGCAAACCGCCGGTGTACATTGGGTGAGCTGGTTACTCGTCGCTGGCGTAGATGTAGACGGGGATCGAAGCTGATGTTGAAAGGTTTGGATCCGTCGTGATACCCGATCCAGAGAAGACCACAGGTGAGCTGGACACATTACACTGACTTCTAGTCGTACTGCTGTCATGACGCACCACGCTGAGCGCCTCCACAGCGATGATCTTCGACGCGATACGGCAGGCCGGAGTTCGAGCCATCGTGCATTCCGGCTGGGCGGGGCTCGGTCAGTCCGCAGAGCCCTCGCCGGACATCTTCGTTCTCAAGGGGGATGTCCCGCATGACTGGCTATTTGCAGAGGGGCGAGTCGCGGCGGTATGCCACCACGGCGGCGCGGGTACAACAGCAATAGGTCTCCGCGAGGGACGACCGACGATCATCGTCCCGTTCTTCGGAGATCAGAGGTGGGTGGAGGCATGCACCTCACGCGGCGAAAGTGTGCTGAGGGATATTGTGCGTAGGTTCTGGGGCGAGGCGGTGTGCTCAGCAGGTGCCGGACCGGCGCCGATCCCCTTCAAGGAGCTTTCGATGGAGCGCTTGGCCAAAGCGCTGGAGTTTGTCGTTTCGCCCGAAGTCACCGAGGCGGCGGGGCGACTGGGAGAGCAGATACGCACAGAAGATGGGCCGCAGAAAGGAGTAGATAGCTTCCATTGGCAATTGCCGTTGAAGAACATGTTGTAAGTGCCGTCGACACATCTGTCATGCCCCACCCCGGCCCCGCACATCTAGACCGACACGGTTCTCCCTCACCTCCCCCTCCCCTCCTCCCTCCCCTTTTCCCCCTCCCTCCGTTTCCCGGACACTGGTCCCGTGGCGTCGCTGACAACACGCTCAGGTGCGATGTGGAACCCTCCCAAGTCGCCGTCTGGTGGTCTGACGAACACTGCCTCAAGCTCTCCGCGGCAGCTGCTGGCGTGCTCGCTCAAGAGGGTCTACTCGAGATCAAGAAGCTCGAGCTGCATCGGTCAAAGGAGTGGGACACGACGAGGCACTATACCGAGTTCTTCACTGCCACGGGGCAGGCTACGGCCAATCTCGTGACCACGACGTTTACGAGTATTGGTCAGCTGTTCTACAGCCCCGTCCGCGGGACGGTGAACACGTTCTGGGGCATACCGGAAGGTGAGAAAGACGGGCCGTTTCTGTTCTGGGGGTCGGTGTCGGGTTGAAGACATCGTGAGCGGCGTGGGCTGATGAGTCGTAGCGACGTTGGCGGTGGTGGGAGACATGTGGGAAGGGATGGACAACGTCCCGCGCATGCTGGGCTCGGCGGTCAGGGAGCGAGGCAAAGTCGATAGCTTTACGAGTGGCATGGCCGAGGGAGGTAAAGGACTCGGCTTCGGGCTCTGGGACGGAATAGCTGGGCTTGTCACAGAGCCGATCCATGGTGCTAAGCAGGAGGTGAGTGTCGAAGACAGTGGCATGGGCTTCAGCAGTGGGCGACCTGTATCGTACGAGTACAGTATTGTGGCTGATGTCCGATCTCTCAGGGCTTCAAAGGCGCTGTGAAAGGCGTTGGACGGAGTTGTGCGTGCAGTACAGTTTCTCTCGGTGTCTGGGTGCAGCGCTTGGATCAGCAACGGCAGCACTGACCCGCGCGTAGGGATCAACATCATGACCCGGCCCACGGCGGGTATGCTCGGCTTCTTCGTCCTCCCCGCCCAGGGATCGTATCGGTACATCCGCTCGGCGATCAACCCGGAGATGGAATCGTTCAACGTTCTGCGAGGCCCCCGCGAGTCGGCGTCACAGGCCGAGGCGTCACGGCTCGGTCCAGCCCAACGACGGGCTATCCTCGCGTCATTTGAGCTGTTACAAAAGGGGTCAAAGGAGAGGCGGAAGGCCAGGGACGGGAGGAGGAATCGGTGGTTCTTGATTGATAAGAAGGAGAAACCGGAACGTACAGCTCATGAAAAACAAACACCTACTAGGGCGACTAGCACCAGCACTGCGTCGGCGTCGGCATCGGCATCGGCATCGGCATCGGCATCGGCATCGGCATCGGCATCGGCATCGGCGTCGGCATCGGCATCAGCGCCCGGGTGGGCGTCGGGTTCCGGCTCTACCGCGCCAACCTCGCTGTCGCCCGTGTCGACCACGATGTCCTCGGCATTCTCTGATGCGGTCCCTGCAGTTCCGGCCAGATCCGGATCATCCGCACCCGGATGGGGGCGGAGTGAGAGTAGCGAGGGGGCCTCTGTGCAGCTGGAGTACCAGAGGCGGAAGGAGAAGAGGCTGAAGGAGCGTAAGGAGGCGAGCGAGATTTGATCGGTTTCATGTGGGGGACAGCAATATCCTACGAGCCACATTGCACCGGTATTCGATGTAGTCATCTGATTTACGTACTGTATGTATCGCATACACTGTACTCGTACTGTACTCGCCTATCTACCCATTTCATGGTCAAGGGCTTTCGCCGCCGCAAGTCCTACTCGGCGCTCCTCGGCGTTTTGACAACCCAGGGGACACAAGGTTATCCCGCTGACCGCTAACCCGGACGTGGCCACTACGGGCTGCTGTGGTGTAGATTATCACAGTCCGCGTTGTGCAAACGGCGGTAAGGTCCACCTCCTCGTGGCGGAAGATGGCGTGCCCACTCGCCTGCGATGCATCGTTGGTGCCGCAGTGCCTAGGCCTCGAAAGGGGGCGGGGGGCCGGGTGTCTCTCTCCGCCGGGCGTGCCACACCGTAGACACACGAGGGGGCCGTTTGGTACATACCGAAATACAGTTCCGGGGAGCCGCGACTGCTGAAGTTAAAACCAAATTGGCTCGTCTGGATTCAACCGGACCCCTCGGGAGCAGTCATTGTGCAACGGTCTCTCTCCGGAGAACCCACCATGCGACCGGGGCTCTGGTTCCAGCGAGTCGAGGTGGCGCACCCAACGTTAATCTGATCGCGTGACGACGCGGTGCTACGTGACGGGTGGCGATCCGGAGCTACAGTGCGCGGAACTCGAATCAACGCGGACTACCATTCTTTTTAGTATTAGCCCTGGCATGAGAAATACGCTGCGCTGCCTGTCGACCATCTACCGTAGCAAGGTATATGCATTCTATGGAACCACATTCTAAACATAAAACATCAAGACCAGTGTATCCCGAAATGTCGACCCCTTCACTCCTTCTTGAACTCGTCGCGCCCCCGGGCGTCCGTCTTGGTCCAGATCGAGATGCTCTCGGGAGGCGAAAAGAACTCTCCCCATCCCTCTGAAACAACGTCAGCACTGGTCGGTGACACATCTCGATGCACCGCAGTGAGTCTCTGCGTGGAACCATTCGAACCGACTCACCCTCGTCAATGGTAACCTCGCCCTGATGCCAGCCCATCGCGTCCGTCCACTTCTCCCCGGCATGCTCCTTGCCCACCTCTACCTTCTTCTCCCCGTCCGCCTTGCCGTTGCAGATGACCGTGACGCAGCCGTCGTGCTCCTCGTCGCCCTTGCGGTACCAAGCCACGCAGTTGGCTAAAGCGCATGGTCAACAATGGTTCTTGTACTTGAACTTGCGGAACAACACCAGCGGAACAAGCAAGCCAAGCGATGGACACCAGACGGGCACTCACCGTGGTCCCAGTAGTCGTGCTGCTCGCCGTACGCAAAGAGCTTGCGACACCTGATGATATCGTCCAGCTGGCTGACGGGTTCTTGCGGGTTGTCGCCTCCGCAGCCGTACATGTCTCCGTAAAAGACGCAACTGGGGCCAACTCAGCCTTTTTCCGCCTGGAGCATAGCATGGGTATGATCAAGCACTCACGGGTACCCGTCAACGCGCAGCAGGATCAGAGCGTAGGCGAGTGGCTTGAAGCCTGACGACACCCATCGCTCGAGAGACTGACCGACCTGTGTGTCGTGCTGCACGGGATGTCAGAAAAGAAGTCCTCCCAGATCTCCGAGCAGCTCACGTTGTCCACAAGCGTACTGATGACGCATTAGCAACTGCCTCATGCGCTCAGGAGGTACGACTCACACTGCGTCGATAGGGCGGCGTTGGACCAGGCTTTTCGCGACGTCAGCGATCGCGCGAATGAGACTGAGCGGCCACCTCACGTGTTGTCAAAGATCGTTCGCAGATCATAGTTCTCCTTCGCCTCGCCGGCCTCCTTGAAGTTGGCTAATCAACCGTTTCAGCGCTTTCCCGCATCGCGTCGTGCTCAGCGCAGCGACTCACCCTGCAGGGGAGAGTCAAAGCAGGAGAACTGAGTGCCTAGTCCTTCAATGTACTTGACCAGCGTGTCGACCGAGTCTGAGCTGTCAGCTCCCGTTCGGTGCTGTCATCAGACGTTGAAGCCGACTCACCCTTCCAGAACTCGCCAACACAGAAGGCCTTTGGCCGCCCGCTTTCGTTGCTTCGGATATGCTTGACAAAGTCGGCAATGAACTCTTGCGAGATGTGCTTGACCGCGTCGAAGCGGAAGCCGTAGGCGCCCGTCTCCTTGAGGATCCAGTCGCCCCACTTGCTACGGCGTCTCAGTCTGTTGTCCGGCGGAGGATCTGAGGAACTCACAAGAACTCGTTGGCAACGTCCGGGTGAGCGTGGTCGACTGCGGTGGTGAGTGAGCCGAGGTCAAACGAGGGAGATGAGTCTCGGACGCACTGTCTGCGAACATGAGGTAGTCGTAGGAACCTGGCACGTCAGTCTCCGCTTGCAACCTCTGCCTCCACCTGCAGCCTCCAGGACCTCGAGAAGCTCAGCGACTCACCGTTCTCCTTGTCAACGTCCGACGCCCAGCTCTTTCCATCGCCCTCGATCTGAGAGGGACATCAGCCACGTCTGCAAAGGCCGTCGACATTCTAACTCACAAGGAAGATCGCCTTCGTCTCGGTCTTGGCGTCGTAGTCCACACCGGTGAAGTGGTTGAAGCTCTGCCGCGAATCAGCAGGATGACCGCAGGATGCTCCTCATGCGAGGATTGAGGACCGATAAACGCATGGACGCACCCATTTCATCTCAGAGTACTTGTCGCCTCTGCCTGGGAAGTCGAACTTGGTCCAACCCTCGATGTTGTGGGCCTCCCCGACCTTTTGGGTCCGGTTGTTCTGGTCGACAATGGTGGCGAGGAACTCCTCGTTGTCGTCGGCTCCGGCTCTGATGGTAAGGGTAGTCAGCACCAAGCACCGACTCCGAGCTTCCGACAAAAGAGTCATTGTGGGATGGGTAGAGCTATGTAAAGCCAAGGCCAGACGCGATCTACCACTCACTTGTGATTCATCACCGCGTCGATGTAGGTGATGATCCCGTGCTCCTTGGCGACCTTGATCGCCTGAAGGAGCTCGTCCTTGGTGCCCCACTTCGTCCGCTTAGCTCCCTTCTGGTCGAACTCGCCGAGATCCCAGATGTCGTAGCTGCGGGACGGTCAGGGGGCCCGTCGAAATGAACGTAAAGAAGACTCGAAAAGCTCACATATCGTAGCCGGTACCATCGCTGGGAAAGTTAGTGACGGACCATAATGCTATCATATCATCACATCGACGTACGGGCTAGATCCCTTGGTCGGTGCTGCGAACATCAGTGACAAGACAAGACCAGCCGAGGCCAAGCCGGGACGACGCACGTGGTACCCAGCAAGCGGTGATACCCATCCCAGCCAGCCTCTCGGCTTCGCTCTCGTACTTCTTCCAATGAACGCCCTCCCCGGGGGCATACCACTCGAAGAACTGCATCATGGTGAAGTTCCCTGGTAGATCGTCAGCGACCACCCCATGTAGATCCGACGACTGCGTGGCTGCGCGGCGACGCTCTAGAGCGGAGAGAGGACGATGTAATGTGCAGGGGGGACGAGGGATGGAGGCTCAGCTCACCGGGCTTGCCGTGAGAGTCCTCGTTGGCGTGGTGGGCCATCTTGTGACTGTGCTCTAGGTGTCTAGTTGTCTATGAGGAGGTGTGCACTGGGTGTGAGTAGAACGAGGAGTGGGATGAGAAAAGTGACAACAAATCGGGGACGATGTGCTTCTTGTATAGGGCGTGTGCGTGGCAAGCAAAATTCAGGGATGCTCTTGATGATGACGCAAACGGCGCTGGTGGATCGTACCTGATCAATTTAGGCACCGAAGATCACACGCGTCGCTATAGCGGGAGCAATTTCGGAATGTAGAGTGAGTCCATCGCTTCAACGCAGGTACTATGGCTCTAGCTGGCTGCCATCGGATACCCCGACCGGTCTCATGTCTAGACGTACCCCGCTCCCCTCTCCTTCCCACCGAGCTGACGCCGGAGCCACACCCACACCTGTCGACCATACTCATAGTACACCAGGCCAAACGCAGCGCCACCGAGATGCGCGACGTGGTCAAACATCCTGCGCTGTCAGCGAGCCCCTGCAGCGCGAACCATCAACGAGAAACCCACCTCCAGCCTCGGATCAGTCCAACGAGATCCACCGCCACCATGCCGGCCACGCCGAGGCCTATGGGGAAGCTGATAAAGGGGACGAAAATGATTCCGACGTTGCTATCGGGATAAGCACACGCGGTGAGTGTCAACGCGGCGTATATCGCTCCCGAAGCTCCCAAGCTCGGCAGGATGGCTTCGTGGGCTGCGAGAGCCTGAGGGGAGGACAGCCTCGCGGGCGACGACAAGGTCCGGATGAGCCGAGGCAGACGGACGAGGTTGGTGAACACGTGAGAGCCGAGTGACGACGTGAGGCCGGCGAGAAGCAGGAAGGCGACGAAGTGAGGCGTATGGGTGGAGGAGGAGAGAGGGGCGCCACTCGACGGTGGAGGAGTGGCGAGGAAGGTGTACGCCGCGGAGCCGAACGAGTAGAGCGCAAAGGAATTGAAGGCGAAATGGGCAAAAGACTGGTGGGATAACTGTGATGAGAATGGAGGTCAGCAGGTATGCTCTGAACAATCCGCCCGAGGCGAGCGCTCAAGACACTCACAACGCTCGTGAACAGAGTCACGCTATTCTGCCATTGACTGATTCTTCCACCGAGAACGACCGGGCGGTGAAGGAACCATTTCCGCATCAACGGTTCCAGCCGTGGTATCCGCCACGCGAGGAAGACAACACCCATAACACCCACGAGGCCCATGGGTGCGAGTTGCGCGGGAGGGGTGTTGATCGCGTACTCTTTCGCGCTAACGTAGATGCGAAGGATGGGGACGAGGATGGCTCGGGGTAGGAAGGAGAGGGTTTGAGGAAGCTTGTTCAGAGATTCTTGTGCTTGCTGCGGGGATCATAGTCAGCACATCGTCAGAACGGACACATGGACAGATATCCACGAAGGTCGGCACAAGACCCCGTCACTCACTCGCGCCGCTTCGAGCTGCTTTGCCCGAGCAATCTCCTTGTCGCTAGGCTGCGACTGTCCCCTCCGCCAGAAACTTCCACCACCTAATCGCTCCACCCATCTCGCCGTGTCCTCATTCGTGTACCATGCCGCGAAAGTGTATCCTCCGACACCCAACGCGGCGCAAAACTGAAAGACGCGTCAGCGATCTCTCACTGTCGAGGCTCTAGAGTACGCTGCCGTGATGGGAGTTGGACGCACGACCATAGGCCTCCATATTGATGGCCTGGGCAGACTACCTTCGCCGGACGAAGACCCGGACCCGGGCGGAAGTCTTATGGCTATGCGTTTCGGAGTGATCCGTCCAAGAGCCTGTCTCGCCAAGGGTTTCGAGACCGTCGCAAAGGTCGACCTAGGGAAAGGTGGCGGCCGGCGTGCAACGCAAGAGGACGACAACGGCAAGTTTCGCGGTGCGTTGCGCCATATGGCTCGCGATGAGCTCGCGATCGAGCTGGAGGGGAAGAACAGCGACATCCGCGGCGCTCTCGGCTCGGGTGCTTGGATGCGCTCTGCGAGTATGAGCAGCCCGGTAAACAGTCTTGGTGGCAATGAAGAGCAGAGAAGAACCGAGATGGACAGATTGAAACGTCGTCACCGTCAGCGCCGCAATGTTGGACCTCGGCAACGTTTTCTGAGATGCGTTACGTAATGATTTGGTCCTCAGCACCGGCTTTCGTCTCGACATTCACAACCGGTGGGTTCCCGATTTCTTTGTCACCCCTCATCATTCACCTTCTTCTGTCACCAACTCCATCTCGATCGGCCTGATCGACCTCGCGTGGTAGACTGGCAGCATGTCGCAATTCCTCTCCGGCGCGGCGGTCGACTGCGGGCCCAGCAGCGTGCTCAAGAACGTCGGTGGGAGGATTGATAGGGATTTCTCCCTCCAGCAGGTGAGCTGGCGTCTCCAACTGTCTTCTACCGCGGCACTGACATTGGCATAAAGGACCGACTCGTGTCGACACCAAACACGGCTGGGCCCTCCAATCATGTAAGCCCACTATCTACGCGGTGCACAGCCGGTGCGCTGACAGTGCTATAGGCCTTTCGCCCTACCGTACCACGCGTTGCCTCTCGCCCCTCGGTGCCGCAAGCTCAATCCACACCTGCGCCGTTCGACCTCTCCTCGCTGAGGCAGCACTTATCCCCTCCTCCCGCTCCTCTCCAGTCTGTCTCTCGTGGCCCCATACAAGCTGGTGGCTGGGCCGACTCGTTCATCCCTGCCGAAACGTCCCGCGCCGCCTCTTCCGCGGGTCAACGCGCGCAATCGCCCCATCACGCCGGGCCGAGCCCCTGGCAAGCTGACTTCCGCAATCACGTCGATAGCGCCAGATCATCTCCCGCTCCCCCAAGTCTGCGTCAAGCAAATACTGCACCTTGGCAAAGACCTGTCCACCTCCCTCAATATACTCCCAGCCCTTATCAACATTATCAGCCACCTCATTTCGTCCCCGAATCAGCATACCACCCTCCGCCACCGCTGCATCCATCATATGCCTCGCAACCCAATCACCCTGTCCAAGTCGGTAGACCCACCTCAGCACCCCAGGAAACGCCCCGAGAAGAGGTCCAAGGCCGGGAGCCCTTGTCGCAGCCGCAGGACCTCCTTGCGCGGACCGCCGAAAGCCTCGTGAACGGTGTGGTTGCGGACGAACACCTGGCGCAGAATCCGAAGTTGGCCGAAAGCAAGTTCATGGCGCTCATGCAAGCGGTGGCGAAGGGGAAAGTTGTGGTCGACGAGGGCGAACCATCGGTGTCTGAAGAGGTAGGGGAGGGGGCCCGGTTCGTGGAGAGGAGTGCCGGTGCCACGGGTTGGACGGGGGATTTTCTCGGACAGCCTTCAGCGGCGACGTCCTCTCAGGCTTCTCGGACGCACGAGCCGGCGTTACCACAAGTGTTCGACCGGGCGGGCCCCAGTACATGGGCGACGCAGTTCGGGGATCAAGAAGCACTCGTCATGAGCGACTCGCGGCCTGCGACACAACGACGGAAAAGCGTTCACTTCGACCCCGTCTCCGAGCCCGCGTCCCTCGGGTCGGGCGTCCCGTCAAACCTAGAGGAGGCGCTCAATCACACTACGGCGGTTCCCGGTGCGAGCGAGTCATGGGAAGAGCAGGGGCTAGACGGCGACGAGTTTGGAGAAGAGGCGTTCATGCACTTCAATGGGCCGATGAGGGTAGCACGAGAAGGAAGGATCGGGGTGGGCGCTTTGGAGGGGTGGGGAGAGTTGCAGAATGACTGGGAGGCTGTTAGCAGGGCTGAGCCGGGTCAACACGGACTACGCGGGCAGGAGACGGGAGATCGGGTCGAGAGGTATCTCTTCCAACGAGCGAATCCTTATGCCCAGAGCGGTGTCCGGGATGATGAAATGACTGGGAGAGAGTCGCCCACGCTCAAAGTATGTCGTCCGTCCGCGGGTTCAAGATGTCGGCCAATGTGGTCAGTGGTTCGTCGCTGATGCCTCTTGCAGGGAGTCTTGGAGCTCGAAGCGGCGGTGCAGGACGACCCGACGGACCACGAAGCGTGGTACGCCCTGGGACTGAAGCAGCAGGAGAACGAGCGAGACGACGCCGCCATCCTGGCTCTGTCCAAGGTCGTCCAGCTCGCTCCGGAGTATCGGCACGCCTACCTCGCCTTGGCAGTCAGCTACACCAACGAGGGAGCGCGCGAAGCGGCCAACACGATGCTCGAAACCTGGCTTGATCTCGGGGACGGTGTCTCAGCCGACGAAGCATTGACTCGACGCGAGGCCCTTTCGAGCGGGGCGAGCGCATTCGGATGGCAGGAGGGCCAGAGGAGGCTCGTGGAGAGACTGATCGATGTGGCGAGGAGGAACCCGGAAGATGTCGATGCGGACACGCAGGTGGCTTTGGGGGTACTGTTCAACTCGAGCGAGGAGTATGAGAAGGCGGAGGATTGCTTCCTAGCAGCGCTTTCGGCTCGTCCGGACGTAAGTGGCTCGAACAGGGTGATCGGTCCTGCAATCGCTGACTGATCTGATATCGTAGGACTGGCTGCTGTACAATCGCCTGGGAGCGACGCTCGCCAATTCCGGTCGCTCAAACGAGGCCATCGACTACTACCACAAGGCGCTTTCCCTGCATCCGAATTTCGTCCGAGCTCTGTGGGTTCTTTTCCCAGGCTTCATGACCTCGGATTATTGTCTCGTCAGATTGCTGATGAGTCGCAGATTCAACCTTGGCATCTCGTATATCAACCTCGCGCAATACCCGCTCGCCGCACAGCGTGTCCTGGACGCCCTTCGGCTGCAACATGCCGATGCCACTGAGGGTTACGCGACAGGAAAGGCAGGAGGTGTCAAGGGTGTGATGTCGGATACGCTCTGGACGACGCTCCGGAACGCATGCTTGCAGTGAGTCGCGTCGGGCACACAATGGCACCTGTCGTATAAGTTGGAAAGTGCTGACTTGGGACAGCATGGGACGGGGTGATCTCGTGGAGCTGGCATCACGGAAGGACATCACTGGTAGGTGGAATGATCTGCGGCGATTTTCGGAGCTGACGGAATCCAGGTTTCCCGCTGGATCTTGCTGGAGTAACACAGGCTTCGGCATGATGCAAGTCATATCCCCTCATGCACCATCTCCCACATTATGTTTCCCCTGACCCTCTCGTTCTCCACTGCTCTCGCGCTCAAACTCCCTTTCCCATCCGCTTCCGCACCCATGCCCGCGCCCGCGTCCCAACTGGTTCTCAGTCTCGCGCAGAGATCTGCTCGCGCTCGACGGTCCGCCGCGAACGTGCTGGCGCGGCTCGAGCGGTTCAACTCGGTATCGGGATTGTGCAGTATCGTCGCCGCGCCTTTCCCCTTTTCGCGACGAGGACGGGGAGTCGATACCGGACTTGAGCCTGCGCTTGCGGTCGGGCTGGCACTCAGATGTGTATTGGAGCGGAGGGCCACGTTGTATCGCATGGGCGCCCGAGTGGGCGTGGTGCTCGTGGAATACGCGGAGTACGCAGAGTACGCGGAGGTTGGGAATTTGCTTGTGCGGTGCGAGGAATGTGATGGGGCGGTGGAGACGGGGGAGATGTAGAAGAGGTTGTGAAAAGTGTCGATGCCGGCGTGGCGCGGGCTGGGCCGGGGATGGCCAGAAGTCACTGTTGCGGTGGACGACGAGGATGACGAGGAAGAGGAAGGAGTAGAGGAGGAGGACATGATACGGCCGAGTCGAGCCTTTGCTCCGGTTGGGGTACTGGACGGAGGGTCCCTGGCGCTCCAGAGCGTTGGCGGAGAACCGGCCCAATGTCGACGGAACGGATCGGTGTCCTGGGAGCGTCAGCACGTCTCTGAACACGCTCGGGGCGACTCGTCCCGACTCACTGCTAATCGCTCGCCTCGCGGAGTGTCTCGTGCGGGAAGTGGATTGGAGGAGTCTCGTCCGGCCTGAGCCTTTCGGCCCCGTCGGATCGGCAGGAAGGATCCCGACGTTGGGATATAGACCTTGAGGACGGGAGGACGAGGGCGGTCTGTCATCTCGGTTTGGTGTGGGTTGGGTCGGGTGGGGTCGGGGCAGGTTATCTGGTCAGAGACAAATTGGCAGCAAGGAGGGCCAAACTTGCTCGGTAAACGTCTTGCTGTTTTTATATTGGGCGAGATACCGGGATACGGTGCCAGTGAAAGTGGATCACAGATGGGCGGCATAGTCGTTCGCTGAGGTACACGTCCCTTTGAGTGAACTTACAGTACATTAATTGACAAACAGACAACACGCTCATTTGGCGAACAAGCTGTACCGAGTACTGTCGTACAGGCGAGTATTACAGTTCATCGAGGCGATGCGACGGCATACCTTCCAGTCTCTCAGTGTCCTTTCGCCTCGTTCCGTTCCGTTGTCGCACAGCGCAAGGCATCGCGTTCAAACCCAATTTCAACGGGGCTCGTTCTGCTCGGAGCATTTGGCAGCTGAAGGCTTTCATCATGGGTTGGGTCTCCGGGTGGTTTTGGCGTTGTTTGGATTGGATTGGTGCGGTGGTGCGGCGGGCGGGGTAAGCTTCCATAGAGGTCCGAGACGGAGGACAACGGAGGGAGGAGGGAGGAGGGAGGAGGGAGGAGGGAGGGTCGGCCCAGACTTTGCACAGAGCGTAAATGCACAGCCGAGAAGCTTTGGTCCTCCCACAGAGGACAGGCGGATTGATCGATCGCGATCGCCGCGTCTGACGCGAAGCGCAGTGCGGAGAGCAAATAACCGGACGGGTCAATGCGATGCGGTGCGACGCGGTGCGGTGCAGTGTGCATAGTGCAGCCGAAGACGCTGGGACCGTGTTTGTGTTCAGAGTATCCCCCCCGGACACGCTTTGACCTCGTCCTTGTCCTCATCCTTGTCCTCATCGTCCTCCTTGCACATTTCTGGAGATACACGACGGGCTTCACTGCTCCTACAGAACACAGCGCGGAGCGCGGCGTGCCAATGCGTAGTCGCTGTGACTGCATGGAGTGTAGGACTGATAGGTAGATGAGTGACGGTGAAACAGTACAAGTTATTTGTTGTCTGCGCTACCTCCAAGCCTTACTCGTCTTGCAAATACAAGTACTTGTACTGTGCTGGCCACTCGGACGCATTCACACGTCGCATCATCCGACACGGAGGGGCCAGACTGGCCAGATCATCCGCAACTATCGACGGTCGGGTTGGTCGAGCCGCATCGGGCTCGGGCCATCATCGACTCACTCGCCCGACGACCCGCCACTCCGCGAAGCAGGCGGCCCGCAAACGTTTCGCTGGCGTCGATGCGGTCGGCGAATATCACACCGCCGCTGACGCCGTCTTGTTCCTCGGTTGAGAACTTCTTTTAGTGCTCAGTTGGTACCCGGCTCCTGAATCTCCCCAGCGCATTGCCGCATTACCTGTTCATGCCACTCGGCAACTCAGCATGAACGCATCGAGTCGGTCGGTCATGACGACGTCGGTGGCTTCCCGAAGCGGTCGAGAGGAGATCCGAGACCTCGTGCATGCGCCCCGAAGTGAAGTCCGAGACCGCGTCCGAACGGGGAAGATGGCGTCGGACGGTTCGGCCGCGTCGTTCAGTGCGGTTCTCTGGAACGCCAACGATACTGCAGTTGCACTAACCCAACCTGTCGTCGAAGACGCATCACTGACGTGTTGACGTGGTTACGAGAGCGTACAGAAGGAAGTATGGTACGGCTACGTAACGGCCACCGCTAGTGACCTAGTGCTGGTGTATATTGTACGCTGTACCAGACACAGCATCCAGGGAACCGGGTCGATGTAATCAGTGTGCAATTAAGCGCCTCGTACCCGGCTGGCAGTACTCGATTACATCGGTCGGTCCCCTTCTTCTCGTGAGCTCTAGCTCTTTTGTTTTGTTGTGTCCTCTTGTGCTTTGTTCTCGTTATCGATTGTGCATGACGTCGATAAACCGGAACCAGGTCCGATCAACAAATTGCCTGCAAGTCAAATGACTGCAGCGACCCGTCCCATGATCAATCCCGGAAGGGATTCCGATTCCGTAGATTAGGGGATAGGAACCCAACTCGTCTACGTGGCGTTGTCGTTGTTCCTCGGCGGACCTGTGACGGAACGACTCGATCGAGTTGAACGAGCGAGAGGTGACTTAACCCAAACCTCGACCTCCGTCTCGGACCAAGTGGATGATGAAAGATGACACATGAATGAACCGGGGCGGAGCGGAGCGGATCCTCTCGTTCCCGGGGGTTCGAAGGGTCGCGGTCGTCGCTCCGAGCGAATTCCTTGATCGAGGTATGCGGCGTCGCCGACCCAATACAGTACGCCAGGGCCACGCCCCGTCTACCACGCACCGCGTACCGCGTATTCTGGTGCAGCGATTGAGCCTCGGACACTTGAGGTCGTCGCATGGGGTGGGAGGGAGGGAGGGTCGATGGATCGAAGGATCGAAGGATCGATCGGAGCGATGCGCCGATGGTGGCTGCCGCGGAAGAGGCGCGAGGCGGGGGCGGGGGCGCAAGGCGTAGGTCGAGTCGAGGCCGCGAAGGGGGAGGGGTGAGCACGCTCAGCACCGTAGTTTGGGGTCGGACACGGCGACGGACACGGCGACGGCGACGGCGGAAGGGCGAAGGGGGGCAACGGAGGCGAAGTGGTGCGAAACAGCGAAGCAATTTTGCCTCTCAGTCTCAGGGATCTTGCATTTTTCAGGTCCACGCTGCCCTTGATCCTTCGAAATCTCTCTGTACATGTCGTCGGCTTGAGCAACATGTGGGATGGATGGATGCATGACGTGTCGGTCTCGCACCGGTTTGTCCTGTGGGGTTCACCGTCGCACACTACAGAGATACAATGATGGGTCGCGATTGTGTGCGCCCGCGTATTGCTGAACATGGGCTGTATGAGGCGCTCAAGGCCTTCCCGCGACATTTGATCTGTTTGTTTGTCTCCAGCCGGCTGTAACCGCTGCAGCATGCGCGGGTCGACGAGAACAAACAAGACGGAATTGGGTACGGTACGAGAAACGAAACAGCTCGTCCTATACTAGCTGTTACGGGCAATTCCTCCGGAGATATACGGCGAGTCAAGGTCCGAGCGGTTCGGGAAGGGTCGTAATGTCCCAATATCCCTGGGCGTAAAAAACTGTATGACCATGCACGGTAAGCGAGAGAGCAGCGCCGCGGGTGGACCTGGGTCGGTAGGGTAACATTGAATTGGGCAATGCATGATTTTCGAATGGTCGTCGAGGTGCGCGGCGTAAGGGTGAACACCAACGTCATTGCATAGAGCCCACAGAGATATCGAATTTGTGGACGAGACGAGGCAAATTGTTCATAGGTCCTGCGAATTATTCCGTAGTACCCCCACCCACCCTGGAACCGTGGCCCTTGCCGTTCCCGAGGGTCGGGGGAGGCGGTGGGGAAGAACATGAGGGTGCATGCGATTCCTTATGACCTCGCCGTGCCGAGTTTGGCCGCGGGTGGGCGCCGGGGGCTTGGCTCGGAGCAGCGCGGAGAGGCGGCGCCAGGAAGGGCGAGGTCTGGTCGTCTGACCAAATGCTCGTTCCTCTGACGGCGGACGAGAGTTGCCGAGGATGCAGCGGCAGCGGAGGGACGAGGGATGAGGGACCCTATGCTGACGGCTGACCTGTGATTTTCCTGCGACCCTGCCCCCTATCTCACCCACCCTCGACTGGGCGGCTCATCTCTCGAATCGAGACAAGCGGGAGACCAAGACGAGATCGAGGTACCAGGGGTGTCGGGGTCTCTGATGCTCGCATCTGCCCTTGTCAGCGACTTGTGGAGCATGCATGCCTGCGTCTTGATTTCCCTGTCCTCTTACTCGTCTGCCCTAGCACCAACTCGCCTTACCGCGTGCGCCCGCTGCGACCAAATCCCTCGCATATGTCGTACTCCCTCGTCCCTCATTCTGTTTCCCTCGCGACGACCTCGACCTCGTACCTCGAACCGACCTGCCCCAAACCCAGCGCCGACACCAGATTCCTTGTTCGTCTCTGCACCCAGCCCACGACTAGTCCCTAGTCCTACGCCGCTGCTGAGTCCCTAACACCCACGGACGGAGCTTGCCTGCTCTTCTTCCTCCTCCTCGTCTCCCCCTTTCCTCCTCCCCACCTCCCACTCAACCCCCACCCCCCTCGCCCTGTAAAATACTCCCACCCCGCTCCGTTTGAGAAGTCACAAGAGGCAAGAGGCGACTCGCAGACCGACTCGTACATAGTACATACTACCTGCCCCCCCCCCCTCAAGTCGTCCCCAGTTACATCCCCCTCGGAGTCTGTCCCAAAAGTCACAGGACCAAGAGTCACCAACCACCTACTTCTGCCCCTCCCCAAACCTCACACCTCACACCTCACACATCAGCCACCTCCTGATCTGCGAAGCGTTACTACAACTACTTGTACAACAACACCGGAACCCAACCCAACCCAACCCAAACGCGAACGACATCCCCCGAACGGTAACCCAACTTGAACCAGTTCCCCCCCTTCGACACCCGACATCCTCGCCGTGTCACTCAAAGGACTCTACTCCCCCTCATCATGTCGCGACGATAATCCCCCCTGCCCTCCTGGAGTTGCAGTTGCAGTTGCAGCAGCCGTTGCTTGCAGCGCTTGGCGACGTTGCCTCCCTCAAGAATACCGCCCGCCGAGTGGTCATACCCCCGCAACACTTCTAGACATTAGACATCCAGACTAGACCTCATCCACGACCTATATCTACCCACCTACCTGTCGCACACACCGCACCATGGCCGTCACCACCCCTCCGCTCTTCACTACCTCCCCGCTCGAGCGCACCCAGTTCGGCTGCCCCTTCTCCACCTCGCCACTATCCACGCACAACTCGCACACCCACACCTTCTCCCCCGCGACATCGCCCAAGCAGGTCCGATCGCAGCCGCAGCACCAGCACGACCGCCTCGTCTTCTCCGACCCCGAGCCCCTCACTTTCGCCAAGATGCCGATCCCCTACCCTACTTCCACTGCGCCGTCGACCGACTCGGAGGCGCTGTCCGACACGCCCCTCGACTCGTCCTCGACCCACCCTGCTTCGCGGATCAGCAGGAGCCCGTCCCTCCTCACCTGCCTGTTCCAGAGCAACTCGCGTTCGGCATGTTCGTCCCGCGCTCCCTCTTCGGCAGGCTCTTCCCAGCCCACGCCTATCACGCCTACCAACTCGAACTCGCGCAGCGGGAGCGTGAGCGGGATCTGGGGCTGCAAGCCGATCCTTCGGCAGTCGACGGCTTGCGCCTCAACATCCACTTCTGCGAGCGAGGATAACGGCGGCAATGGCATTGGCGGATTCATGCCCAAAGGCTCACACCCGTTGAACCTCACCTCGCTGGAGAAGGTTTCCGAGCAAAACTCGTCGTCCACTTCCGTCATCCCCACTCTGCACACCCGTCGATCCTGCACCCTCAAATTCGCGGTGACCCGGACCGTCCCCGTTCAGGTGTCGTCCACCGCTGCTAGCTCGGTTCGGTCCACATCTCGCTCCCGGATGAGCAGGTCCCCCGCGCCCGTGCATGCGTGGGACGAGCTGCCGTGCGCTCTGCCAGTGGAGATTGACGACGAGTCGGACGAGGACGAGGGATACGTCGAGGACGAGGAAGGTGGATTCACGTCGGACGAGGACGAGCTGGGAACATTTGCGGGACCGAGTAGGATGAGATGGCAACCCCCCTTCCGACCGGATCTCGTCCTCCCGTCTTCTCCATACGGTAACCCCAAGAGGAAAATGACGGTGGAAGTCTACTCCACAACCGACGACAACGACAACGACATGGAAGACGACAATGCGCCTACACCCCGCTTGAACCAACCAACCAGAGGAAGGAAAGTCAGTATCAGCATCGTCGGTCTCGGAGGGAGCAGGCTCGTCGAGAAATGCAGTCGACACCTCTCACCCCCTCCACCATGCCTCTCGCCCACAACGTACCTCGGCGCGGAGGACAGGATCGAGGCTCCGCCAGCTGCGCGATCCCCTTCCGCAGCAGAGTTCTGCAGACGGAGAGGGAGCGGCGTGCCCCGTCTCACGAGGGATCACGAGCAGGGATGTCGTCAGCTCCGAGGATGGAGATCCGATGACGCCGCGTTCCTCCCTCTACGGAACGAACCGGCTTCGGCGTCGCGTCTGACCTGGTCGAGGAAGGCGAGTCTCCCCGAAGATGTCGCCGTCGCGGTGCCAGTCCCCGTCAGGAGCATGACGGGGGCTCACGAGGTCCCCACCTCTGTTCCCTCCCGACCGATCCTTCGTAACGCCCGCTCCTCCGCGGCAATCGTCACCGCCGTTCCCATGCGACGATCAGGCGGAGATACCCTTCCCCCGGTACCCGCCGCAGGCGCTTTCGACGGAGCGCCACATGTCCTTCGACGTAGCTCGGCACCGACCTCTCCCAATCTGGGAATGACGAGGAGGACCGAGAGCGAGAGCCCCAACCAGAAGTTCGGGGCGCTTGGGACCCATGCCGAGGTCAACCCCCAGACGGTCTTTTCGCGGAGCATCACCTGCGAGAAAGCTAGCAAGGGTCTAGAGAGAGCGCTCCGCGAGTCGGCGGACACCCCTAGTCGAAGGGGACTGTAACGCCTGAGCAAAGAGGCATCACTGGTGATTCCTTATAGAGGCGAGCTCCGGCGAGCAGATGGCACATGGCACATGGCAGATGAGCAATGAACAGTAGCAGATATATGTTGAAAGTATAGTTTGTCCGTACCATTAGTTCGCATCCTCTTATGACATGACTTTACGTTGCACCACGCAGTTGCAGCTTACTACGGACATGGGCATGATTTCACGGCTATATCGTCGACGGTGACATAGCTAGCTAGCCTTCCAAGTTGCGGGTCTGACATCACGTGACTCGAGCCTCTCTTGTCGCCACCCGAGATATGTCAAAGTAATCAGTCGTCGCTCTCAGCATCTGCACCTCTCCCTTCTCTCCCGTCAATAGTCAAACCTGCGCCATGCGCCCATGATGGCCGCGCACCAGCACCTCTACTCGCTGATCATCGCCGTGCATCCTGAACAAGACATTCCTGAGACTCCCGCAAAGCTCGACGAGGTGGACGACCAAGGCCACGGCCACGGTCGTGCGGTCGACACCGCTGCTGACCGATCAGTCGACTGGCGACTCGGCGAGATCACAGTGGACTGGGTGGATTTCACTCGGGAGAAGAGCGTGGACCGTCCGGCGTTGAGTCTGGCTTCGGTGGGTATGGAAGCGGCACCGACACGAGCCGGGGCTGGCGCCGGGGCTGCGTCGAAGCCCGGCTCGGGCTCTCGCAGGAAGGTGGTTGGAAGTACACCTACGCCTTCGAGACTCGTTCCCGGCTCAACCCCCGCGGAGACATCAGTGATCTCTGCACGACACACATCCAATTCCAATTTCAATTCTCACTCCAACTCCCAGTCCCACTCCGCCTCTACTACTCGCAAGAAATCCAAATCCCCTTCCGACCCTACCTCGTCACCCGACTCCCTCTCCCTGCAACCCCTTCTCGCCCATTTCCCAGGCCCGAACCCACTCGAATCATCCGTAGCCTCCGGTGTCACCCAGGTCGGCCGCGGTGTGGTCCATCTCTTCCGACACGCCCCGCCTCCCGCGCTCATCTCCTCCCTCGAGGCGCATCCGCTGGGCGAGAGTTCTGCTGCAAGAGGTACCGCGGAGCCCGATCCGTGGAGCGGAGAAAGGGCTGAAGGGGAGGATGGGAGTCTTATTGCCATCCTAGCGGTGCCGGCCTGGATGCGCCCGGCGGATTTTCTGGAGTTCATCGGAGGCTGGAGTACCGGTCTCGAAGGGGTTCGTATGATCAGGTAAGTGGGAGTGAGCTCGGGTGGCGTCAACGAGAAGAGAAACAGTCATTTCATAGCAAAGCTATTGCGCTGTTATTGTTTTCGTGATTGACTCGAGCTCGAACTCACGCTTGTGCTCAAGCTCGCGCTCTCGCTCACGCTCGTAGGGAAGCGACCACGCCAAACCGGTCCATCGTCCTGCTCAAGTTCCGTGACCCGCTCCAAGCGTCCGACTTCCTCGTCATCTTCACCGGCCGGGCATTCTCCACTCTTGATGCGCGCGAAACGTGCCATCCAATCCGTATACACCACCTCGTCCTGCACAAGACCGACGCCGGCGCCGACACCGGCGCTCACTCCCATGTCTCCTCTGCCAGTCTTTCCCGATCACGCTCCGCCTCCACATCCGTCAACGCCGGCACCTCTGGCACCGTATCGATACCCGCCTTCCCCCCTTCCGTCTATGCCTCTCGCGCCGCCGCGCTGCCGGAACTTCTTCATGGCGTCCCACCCAACAGCCGGTACGAGCTGCCGTCCTGCCCTGTCTGCCTCGAACGCCTCGATTCGACGGTCACGGGTCTGGTCACCCTCCCGTGCGCTCATACGTTCGACTGCGACTGCCTTCGCAAATGGGGTGACTCGCGCTGTCCTGTCTGCAGGGTCTCGCACTTGCTTCTATCCACTACCGCTGGGCAGGTACCGAATCCCCAAAGCAAAGGACAACTGCAAGCGCAAGGACAAGCGCAAGGACAAGGACAAGGCGCGAGCGCTCTTGGACAAGCGGGGGCGAGAGAAGGGAGAGAAGGGAGAGAAGAGATACTCCGACTCACCCAGTGCTCGATGTGCGACTCGACCGAGAACAATTGGATCTGCGTGGTGTGCGGCGTGGTAGGCTGTGGGAGGTATGAGCCTGGCAAAGGTCATGCCCGGAGGCACTGGGAGGAGAGTGGGCATGTCCTGGCGATGGAGCTGGAAACGCAGAGGGTGTGGGACTACAAGGGCGACAAGTGAGTGGGCCACGACTTGACTTGACGCGACGCGACATGCGGCTTGAGCTCCGCTGACACCGTCGTGGTTGACAGTTATGTACATCGCCTGATTCAGACCCGCAACGACGGCAAGCTCGTCGAGCTGCCTTCGGCGTCGTCGCTCGTCACGCCGATCTCTAGGCCTCTACCTCTATCGTCTCGACCTACTCCCAATACTCCCTCGCCCTCGCCTGGTAGACCCCGCGAGTCCGAGTTCGAGTCCATGCCGTCTTCGAACGCCCGCACCTCCTCGCGACACCATTCGCCTTCCTCCTTGACTGGCGCGGAGCGTCATCGCTCCCCCGATGGTGACGCCCGTGGCTATGCGGATGGAGACCGCGGCGGGGGCGCCGAGACTCCCACCGAAGCTGGCCCCTCCTCGAACGACATCGACAAGATGTCCACCATCGAAGCAATCACGCTGGAATACTCGTACCTCCTCTCATCCCAGCTCGAAGCGATGCGACAGCACTACGAGTCCCAGACCGCCTCGTCCCTCTCCAAGCTCAAGGATCTCGAGTCTGCCGAATCCCGCGCGGCAGCAGCCGAGTCCGCAAGGGAAGAGGCCGAGCGCGCGAGGGAAAAAGCCGAGAGGAAAGCGGACAAAGCGACAGAGTTGACTCGTGCCCTCCAGGCGAATCTCAGTGCGGAGAAAGCAATGGCCCAAGGTCTTACAGCGAGGATCTCGAAGCTACGAGAGGAGCTCGAGAGACGCGAGAGGGAGACGAAAGACAAGGAACAAGAGGTCAAGCAGCTCGAGGAGACGGTGAGAGATCTGATGTTCTCCCTTGAAGCTGGCGCGACGATCAAGGCGGCCGCAGGAGGCGAGGATGCGGGGCAAGGGGGAGATCTCGTGGTGGTCTCGGGAGATGACAAGAAGAAGAAGAAAGGGAGGAAGTGAGCGAGTCAGCGAGTGAGCGAGTGACACGGACACGGATCAAGTGGCAAAGAAATCACCACACCACCTACTTGGACACGCACCGATCTCACACGCACTCCGACATTCCGTTATACCCCGCATACGATACCAACTTCACCGCGACGATTGTGAGCTTGACAGCGTTTGCACCCTCTGTAGCCAACGATGCAGCTATGGGTATCCTGCTTGAGGCCGGGCCCGGCGCAAAGCGAAGTCGCGCCTGCTAAGCGTCGGGGTCGCTCGCTCGGCACAGGTCCATGAGGTATCATCAATGTTCGTTTGTCATGCCTATGCTAATGTCCATCGGAGCGCGATGCGGGATCGGAATCAGGATGAGGATGTATGAAACAGTATTAAGGGAATGAAATCCAGGCGTTTCGGAACGGAACGTAACGTCCTCTTCATCGACATCGTCCATCCACTCATGCACGACGTTCGCCGTCTAGCGGGCGACCCGGCACGTCGGCTCTTTCTCCAGTCCCGCACTCCTGAACTTGGGTCCCCGCCAACGCGAAATCAAGCATGTTGATCGAAAGTGAAACCGAGCTCAGCCCGAGCTCCACCGTCTTGCTCCCCGCTCATCGTCGCAGGATGCCCCAGGCGGTGATAAGCGATATAAGCAGCGATGTGAAGACGGCAAAAGTCGGCGCGGTGATGTTCTCCATGGCGCCGGAACAGATCGTGCACGTCCATCCGCCTGAAGCGTGGTGTTAGCTTGTGCCGACGATCACGACGAGCGGAGCGAGCGCGTCATGGTTTGGGCGCGAAGTGAACGTTATCCAGGTCATGTGGTGACCCTCTGATCCTCTGGCCTTCTGACCCTCTGCCCCTCCCATCCACTCCAAGGATGATGGCGGACGCTGGGCCGCCGCATCAAAGCCGTACTCAGACGGAACCTCGGAAGGAGCGGGGAGACGGGAATGGTGTAGATTGGCAGGTTGGGTGAAAGGTGGGTAGGACATCATCGATAAGAGAACAGGCAGGTGTTCGAGGGATGAGGGATGACGAACAAACAAGGAAAAGCGCCACCACCACCACCACGCCGCGTACTCACTCGAAAGCGCCGTGTACGCCTGTGGCCTGTACATCCCAAACTTTGTGCCCGAGTACGGACTGAAGTAACCCCCCTTTGCGGTAGCCCCCGGCCCCCGGTCGTCCCATATCGAAAGGACGTACGAGGCCTCGGCGAAGGGCGTAGCGCCGGGGAGCTGTTCCCAGTCGTACGGGTTCCACACGATCGAGGTCTGGTTGGCCGGGATGGTATTGGAGGGTGAAGCGGTGGGGCCGACGGGGTAGGTGTTGCCGTTGGCGGAGCATGAGGCGATGAGGGTGAGGTGGGTGGGTGTGACGCTGGGGGTGTGTGTCAGCACGCACATCCATACTCGTACTATATTGATGCTGGATCCTACCACCGAGACACGATCTCGATCTCAGACTCGAACTCGGACTGGGACTCGGACTCGAACTGGAACTCGGACTCGAACTGCAACTCGGACCGGACTCGGACTCAGACCAAGACTCGTTCGAGCCGACTCACTACAAGCTCGTCAAGTTCCACGCAAAAGTGATGTAATTGTCCTTTGCAATCTTGTAATAGCTCGCGCTGCCCGTCGAGGGCGGTTGGGTGACGGTCACTCCCCCCGCGGCGGCCGTACCGGGGATGGAGATGGAGGTGGATGAGGACGTGGCGTTCCCCGAGCGGGAGGCCGAGCCGGATACCGAGCCTGATGCGGAGACGGAGCCGGATGCGGACGCGGAAGCGGAGGCAGAGGCGGAGGCGGAGGAGGAGGACATGGTGCGAGATGTTCAGCAGTGGAAAGTGTCAAGATGGGGAGAGGGGGAGTGAGGTCGATGAAGGGACTCCGACTAGGAGTCGGGGTCGGAGTCGGACGCCGGCAGGATTCTTGGTGTTGACCACTAGCAAGGCCTGGGGACGAACGTGATGGCGACGGTGATGGTGATGGTGCGGTGTCGATGCCGGGAAGGAGGGGTCCGACGTTGCGTGGCGAAGCAGCGGTCACCGAGGGGTGGAGGACGGTCAGGCAGACGGACCAATCGAGCGTGGCTTCCACAATGTGGAAAGGTTGACGAGGTGAGAGTAGGAGTCGAGGATAGCGATGCAATCCGACGCAAGAATGTGATTGTGGTTTGGTTGGCTTTGGCGTCGTGGGCCGATCGGGTCGGCGGCGGGGCTGTGCGGCGGGAAGGGTTGTTTTGGGATGGGCCGTTGTGCAGCTTGGAACGAGTCGGGAACCAATCCAAACGGCCTCAAGGGGGAATTCCGGGTACGCAAGGATGCTACAGCGACGACGAGGGGTACTGTGTAAGCATGCAAAGGTGGATGTTGAAAGATTGAATGGGGATGCTGTGTGGGTTATGTATGGGAACGGAAAGCCTGGTACACTTTGGATTTGGCTCACAACCTGAAACGCGTAGAGCTACACCTAGTTACCCGGAGAACCACGTGCCTAGACACAGCGCTGAGAAAATGCCATGTCACTGGGGGATCGACACTGGCTATGACTTGGTCTCGTGTTCAATGCTTCAGTGCATGTAAGGCTACAGTGACTTGGGATTCCATCTCCAAAAGCGCGCGCGTTAGTGGTGCTTCTTGTGCGCGTGCGCCTCCGCGCTCTGCTTCTTCGCCTCCTCCTTCTTCCTCAGCTCCTCCTCCTCGTCCTGCACCAGCTCGAGATCCTTCTTGGCCCCCCTGCTCGGCTCGTTGCCGTGCGACCGCGCCGCGAGCGTGGGGTCGTGCTGCAGCTCGGCCTTCCGCTCCTCGGCGGCCTTCTCCTTGGCCTCGACCCGCTCCGCGTCGGCGATGACGTTGGCGATCGATCGCTCGTCCTTGACGTCGAGGCGGTCGTGGGCGTGTTCGGGCGCGTGCTCGAATGGCTTGCCGGTGTGGGCGTTGCCTGGGGCGGGGCGACCGTGGTGCGAGGGATTGGGCAGCAGGGGCAGAGCAGGATAAGAGGTGGACGGTGTATCACGGCGGGTGGAGTGGATCGGGCGAGAGGAGGCAAAGTATTCGAGGCGGAAGAAGGGGGTATACACCGTCAGCTTGGAGCCAGCTTTTCTTTGACAATATCGTATCGCTCACCGGCGTGGCCGGTGGACGGGTCAATGGCACCAGAGTTGGCCTCGGACATTATGCTAATGGGTTTGGCAGAAGCACTGCGATCTGGCGACGGTGTCAGCGCGAGTCTCTTCGCGGGCGTGTGTCCGCCACAAGGCGGGCAAGGCCCGTTCCACAGCCCGTGGCTCGGGGGAAAAGGTGGACTCACGCTGTTTTGAGTGAACGAGGGATGCTTAGAGAGGAGAGAAGACGCACACGACCTGGCGAGGGGGTACATGTTATATGCTTTTGGCGACGACGTAAGGGCTCCGCTCGCTTCGATAGTGGGCTCTCCTCGGAGTGGTCTGACGTCAACGCAAAAGGGAGAGGTGCCACCGAGGCTGCCAGGCTGCCACTCCATTCTGCCCTAGTCCAATATTACATAAGCCAACGTCCACCTTGTCACGTGATCTCCGCCGTCCTGATTTCTGCCGTCTTCGACGTCCGAGTTTGCCGTCCAACGCAAAGCAAAAGCCCGTTTTGACATTCTGCCTTTGACCTACATCGCTCGTCTATCCACCTCGATCTTATCCCGACGACCCCCCAAGCGAGTCTGTGATCGCACCCTCGGCAGCCCTCTTCACCTCCTTCCCTTGTTTCGCGAATCCCTCACTCTCGCTCGCTCAGAATGGTAGGCCTTCTTCGCGCCCCAACCCACTCTCCAAATGCCAGTCCGCGCTGACCCCTCGTAGTCCGCCCCAAGAATAATCGCTGAGATGGTGGTGACGGGTATCCGGGTACTGGGGAAGGCGACGGCGGCGGCGGGACAACAGGCAGTGCGAAGTGAGTTGGGCCTGTCCCTTTCCGGACCGTAAAATCCTGTCTTCTGTTATCCATGTGGTCGTGCTCTTTCCATGGCGGCGTCTAGTTCCTCTCGCCTGCTGGCTACCACTACCGAGATACTCTTGTCACCCTTACATCTTCACGTGAAGGTTATGTCCGAACGAACCGTGCTGAGCCGCTCCATCAGATTTCAAGCACAAGCCAGAAGGCGCTCCCTCGAGCGCACCTGTTGGAACGGGATCATCAAAATCGCAGATCACGAGCCAGTTGCAGATGAGCTTGGACGAGGCGCACCAGATCCTGAATGTGAAGAAGGATGAGCCTATGGATGTGATTCAGAAGGTGGGTTGTGGCGTGATTCCAATCGCATCGAATGGAGACATCGATGATCGATCGCTGGTGTCCATCGCGGGCATGCGGGTGCGTGATGGGTCGGTCGCTGACACGTATCGCAGAGCTACGAGCGCATCTTCAAAGCCAACGGCCCACCACCAGAACCAGCACCGACAGCATCGGGCAAACAGCCCGCCGGAACCGCTCGGAAAAAGGGGACGACCCACAGCCATTACCTCCAGTCCAAAGTGTTCCGTGCGCTGGAACGGATACAGGCCGAGAGGGGGGAGCTGCCGGGATCAGGACCAGGAGCCGGTACGGGTGCGAACGGAGGGGCAGCAGCTGGAGAGGGATCGGCGGCGTCTGCGGGGGGTGCGACGGGTGCGGCGGGAGGAGCTTCCGAGGCAGCGGCGAGATGAGGGTGGTAGGATTGGGGACTCTTCTTCATGCATTGCATCACCCCTCTGCAATCCACTTGTCGTGGCTATTCCAGCGGTCTACTGCTTCAAAGAGCAGCAGTGCCAGTCCTTGGGTGCCGTGGGTGCGCTATAAGCCAAGAGCAACCTTTCGGCCCCACGTGGCGTTTTGTGACGCGCCCGAGCGCAAGCACAACCAACCGTCTCATTTCATCGTCGTCCCCGCTCTCGTCTATCTCTCATCGATACTATACCTACATTGCTTGTGTCTCCCGGCTCCACGTCACAGCGTCCCGGCGCACAGCTCGCCGCTCGTCCTCCCTCTCGGCTGGCACTACACAGCGCCCCCCTGGCTCACGCGCTGGCAGCATGTCCTCGCCCACCTCCATGTCTCGCCCATACTCGGGCTACGAAGACCTCTCCCTGTTCGATAACGAGCCCGAGCCTGCGTCCCAGTCCAGTCCCACGGTCGCACACGCCAGACAGGATTCTCACCCTTCGTCCATCTCTTACCCCAACGACTGGACGTCTTCATCCTCTCCCCCAGCTCAATCTACCGATCCCTGGCAGTCCCATCCCCTCGCTTCGCATACCTCGCATCAGCCAGGTCCGTCCGGTCCGTCGGACCCAACTTCACCTCCGGGTACAGGACGCACATCCTCCCTCGCCTCGCTCTCCGCATCGAGCTCCAGACCGGTCCCGTCCCCGGGCGCCTCGGTATCGAGGACAACGACAACCACTACGGCTACGAGCCCCTCTGACGGGACTCTAGTGCTGGGGGTGGCTGTCGTGGACTTCAATCACCTCGTATGTCCCATGTTCCCATGTCCTACTTGTGCCGATCTGTTACAACCGCTCGTCTGGATGGCCTTCTTGCTCCTTGCTCCTTGCTCAACGTTCGGATTGAACGGAAGCAGGACACGGGCGTGGGCTAACTCTATTCAGATCGGACCTACTGTCGAGTTCGCGTATCCTCCGACACTACAACTCGCCCTGCAAGACGACGAGGCCTTGGGGAGGTTGCTACCTTTCCTGGCCCTTCCCGATGGCGCGCATCTTGTAAGTGAACTGCCTGATCCATTTGCTATCCACATGAAGAGTTGAGCCGGAGGATCAGCTGACATATACCAGAGCGAGGAGGACTACTCGTATTTCGTGCGTCGACCCTTTCCTTTCCGTCATATGCGCTGAACAAGCAGCACTGCACATACAAACCCTCCGATCCAGTCGACCCAATCAGCGATGTCCCGACCAACACCACCTTATTTGGTATCTCGTGCGTCCTTCGTTGCGTCGCCTCCTCCCTCACTGTCCTCCACCTCACTCCTATCGCTTCTCTCGTCCTGCCGTCACTTGCTCCAAGCCGGTCTTTGGAGCCAAATCGCCGCTCATACCTTGTCAGGTGCAATCGCCAGCTCGCTTCTTCTGACCTCCTACGACGCCCGAGCGATGTCACGCGAAGTATGGTCCAAAAAGCAGTCATCGTGATTGCCTCGCAACCGGTCTTTGTGAGTCTCCATCCTGCCTTCGCATTCCCTCATTCCACCCTTATTTCCGTACTACGCTGGACTCACGTCGAACGCGACTGACGGTGACACAGGGTCCGATACGGTAGGTCGTCCCTGGTGTCATTTCGTAGGTACACACAGGACTGAAGGAAATAGGGATAAGCTAGGCGTCGTGACCAGGGCATACTTTGCCCAGCGGTGAGTGCGGTGGTGCATGCGGTATCAAGCCAGAATCTAGAGAACGACAAGCTGAAGACGACCATAGCGACTTCACACAAACAGATATACTGGAGGACTTCTATACGTCTCTTGAAGACAGCTTGGAGGGCAAAGCGAGCGAGTCGGCGATCTACATGGGTAAGTCACTTCGGCACCAGTTACAGGTCCAGAGGCGAGGACGAAGCAGAAGCCAAGCCAGCCACGGCCCAAACTCTACGGTGGGCGATGCTTACTCCAGTCTCTCAGGTACCAGCCTCCGCGAACTCATCCACAAATTCCGACATCGGACGCTGGTGCTGTTGAAACTGCTCATGTTGCAAAAGCGGGTAAGTGTCCTCGCTTGCTGCTGCCTGTACGATAGTCCGTCCGATCTGACCCTGACAGGTCTTGCTGTATGGATATCCAGTCGAGATGCTCTGCACATATCAATACTCGCTTGTCTCATTGATGCCGGGTAAGCAGGGCCATCTTACCGTGTCCGAATTCATCTGCGAGAAGCTGACATTTTAGGTCTGCTCCTGTCCTTGCGCGACTCTGGGTCACCGGAACTAGATTACAGGACGAAACGTGCTCGACCGACCTCACTGAAATCGAGCGATCGTGAGAGCCTGCTCCGCTACATGGGTCTCCGTGAGTCACACGACGAGCGATCACACCCGCTGTCTGGATACAACAATGAGCCTTGTGCTGACGGTGACAGCGCTGCACCTCTTCGGGAAGGACGCGTTCTTTCAGCCGTATCTGCCTCTACAGCAGATTGAGATGCTCCACGCGCCCTCGTGGCTTGCCGGTACGACCAATCAGATCGTCACCCAGCAAAAGGATTGCAAGTACGACGTGCTGGTCAATGTGAGTCGCAATCAACGGTCCTCGCACTGTGTCTCGGATTCGCCCAGCCTGGTTGTCGCCCACCATGAAGTTAACCGGCGAGGTTGTTGGTGCTTGGTCACGTTATGCTTCAACTGATCGTGATCGCGCCAGATCGAGACTATGACTTTCGAATTCACGGACCCAAAGATTGACAGGATGGTTGCTCTCACGCCGTCGGATCGGAGATGGATGGACGACGTGGTCAAGACTGTGGAAGAGACCTGGGATGTGGTGCGTTTGGCTTTTTCGTCGGTTGAGCGAGGGAACTGCCGCTGACGTGAATCAGCCAGAGGAGCAAAGAGGATCGTGCGTCCGACTGGTTCCCGCTCGTCCCCATTCTTGTGGGACGTATTCCGCCTGGGGCTGACTGCGAGCAGGTTCAGGGGAAGCGACGATGATCTCCGCAGTCGATTCGAGGAATACATTTGCGCTGCGCTGGCGTCGCTCAAGTACGCCGAGTTCCTCGCCAAGAGTCGAGCAGCGGATATCGGGATCACCGGCGTCGGAGGCGATGGGAACGTGCTCCAGCCATTCTCGGAGCAATGGCTCGGCGCGTTCAGGAAGACAAAGGCGTTTGAGCTGTGGGACGCATGCACCGACCCGGTCTTGTTTGACATCTGCGAACCTAGGTGAGAGATTCTGCGACACTCATACATGCTGAAGTGGGAAAGAATGATCGTCGCTGACACCGCGCAGACATCCATGCGAGGGGAAGCCGTCGATGGTATCAGATTTCGGTCTTCGGATAACAGGTTGGTAATCACCTGAGCAGTCGTCGAGGGGATTGTGTGCGGTCGGATGGTCCGGACTGACAAGCTTGCAGAGGGACTGCACGATCTCAAATTGGAGGAGTCGCTGGCTCCAACGCGAGAAGCGCTGTCGTCGGCTATCGCGGCGGGATCGTCTTCTCTCTTCAAAGCGTTTGACGGGGTGCGGAACGAGGTCGCCACGAGGATGCAGGAGGCGGAGAAGGCTCGCAGGGAACGGCAAGCCGCTGGCGCCGGCGCGAACTCTCCTTCTCCGTCAGCAAGTTCTTCCCAGACCGACAACGGGAACGGGGGAAATCCCCAATTAGCCAATATCTCCGCCACGGTCGGAGGGATCGGGAGGGGTATCGGCAGTTTCTTCGGCTCGAGAGTGGCTAGCTTCAGAGGTTACTCTAGCTCCACAGGAATGGGATCCGGAGCGGCAGCCGGAGCTGGGGGAGGAGCCGCTTCGTCGGGCAAAGGAGAGAAAGTCCCAGACAGTCCCAAAGGCCTGAGACCGATCAGTTTGAGTAGCAGCGCGAGCAGCGGGAGTCTCAAGCTCTCGTCCTCGGCTGGGGCTGGGTCAACAGCAAATCCGGGACCAGCGACAGCAGGACCGGGAGGACCAGGATCAGCTGGGATGACCGGGTTGGGAATCACGAGTCCCAAGACTAGTCCGAAGGTTTCCACCGGCGGGGTGGACCCGCCGAGAGGGCTGAGACCGATGACTCTGGCTGCGGGGAGGAGCTTGTCGGGTTCAGGAAGATGACCCGGGCCGAACGGGCTGTCCTGGAAGGGGGGGGGGGGGGGGGGGGGTGGGGGGGGGAGGGGTCGGGTCGGGTCGCGTTGCAGGGTGCAGGGTGCGAGGTGCGAGGTGCGAGGTGCGAGGTGGCTCGGGTTCACGTAGGGGGGCGTTGGAGCAGCTTGCACCGGCTCATAGAGATTTCGAGGACATTGAGAGGCGCACGACGCACGATGCACGCGTAGATGACTACTTGTGCTCGTACCGCACTCGTACGTTCCTGAAACCGAAATGATATGATAACCCCGCGGGGAAACGTTGGCGACAGGCAGCGTTGAGCAGCGTCGAGCGTCGTCTAATGGACACTTCAAGTCAGTCATCTGCATCTGTAGTTGTCTGCTTGTCGCACAAATCCAGATCATCCAGACCGCTCAGATCCCCAGACATCGCTTGTATGCGATCTGCATCGCGACGTGAGGCGGCGTGACGGACTCGCGCGGGGATGGTTTCGCGGCAACACCACATCTCCACAGGTAAGCGCCCAACTTCGGCTCGGCTTCGTTGGACTGGTTGTCCAGGGTTGATCGGACTTGATCCTTCACGGCTTGATCTTTGTTGGGAGTCGGAGTACACGGGACCAGGACCTCACGCGTGAGAGCCCAAGTACAAGCCAGCTCATATGCGCAGGGGTACACGGATCGGTCCTTGCATATCGCACCACTTCGGCTGGTCCGCCTGCTGCTGGTACCGCAGTCCAGCTCTCGACAGACCCATTACGGGGTGGTCTGCAATCCAGCTCTACCTCAGCGGCACATGGAGAGGAAGATCTCGTCACCAACACCAACGCCGAAACCGAGGCCGTCACCGACGCCGACACCGGGACGGGAGACGTTGCCGACCCCACCGCCGATGCTCCTGCTGTGCGACGCGGCGGTTTGAGGGGCTGGAGAGCCGTCAAGGTCGTCGTAGCTGGTCCGAAGGGGTGGAGCGAGGGGAGAAGACCGCACAATGTGAGGACGGAAGCGGCGATACTTGTGCGGATGGACCATCCTAATGTGAGTGCGCAATCGCAGGGGAAGAGAGTACGAACGAGCAATGGAACGTCATGCTCTGAGATGGGAACGCCGCACTGCTTGAGATCGAGGAGACCGAGGAGGTTCACAGGTTGTTGTTGTTGTGTCTGGTTGGAGTCGCTTGGCGTGCGCTGGCTGATCCGGCAGGTCGTCAAGGTACTGCAATACGACTACATCGCTGGAACATGGGAACACCGGCTCGAGATGCCCTTACTAGCACTCCCATTATCCTTTCTCCTCCAGAAACCTGCGCCGCGCTCCAGCGCATCCGTATCGCGGACATCGAATAATCCCCCCGACCCTTCCCGCCCTTCCCACCCCTCTCATCCGTCCCAGCGCATCTCCGACACCGACACCGACGAATCCCTCGGTCCGCCGACCCGCCCCGCCCACCTGGCCCACCTGGTCGCCGCCGACCTGCTCTCGGGACTGGCATACCTCCATCAACAAGGAGTCGCGCACAGGGACGTGAAGCCTGATAATCTCGTGGTTGGGTGGGATGGCGTACTTCGGCTCGTTGATTTTGGGACGGCTTGGCAGCGCGAGCAGAGCGGGCGGTGTAGCGAGAGGAGTGAGGGGAGGAGTGAGGAGAGGGGCGAGGGCCATAGACTGTGGGAGAGAACGGGGGAGAGGGAGGGGATGGAGGGGAGAGAGGTGATGGAATGGGAGAATATGGAGACGGAGGACAGTATGATCTGTGAGATTGGTACAGGGTGAGTGAGGTCTCTTCCCGTGTATCCCAGCACGAGGATTACGTCGCGACAAGGTGTGACTCGGCGTGACTCGGCGCGACTCGGCGTGACTCGACTATTATCTCCCTAATGAGCGGTATCGCGGCGACCTGACAGAGAGGAGAGACCGAGATTGAGATGGGAACGGACGGGATCCGCGTCGCTATCACACCGTCAACTCGAGATCCCTCGAGATCACTCGAGACGTCACCCCGCTGAACTCCCTCATAGACCGTATCGTGCGCCCGAACTGCTCTTCTCGCCGAGGACGTACGACCCCTTCGCCCTTGACCTCTGGAGCGCGGGCTGCGTCCTTGCCGAGCTGTTCATCCGGCCCACCAGGGCGTCCACTCGCGCGACTCGGGATATCGATACGGTATCGGACCTCGATTCGTCAGACGAGGAGTCGCCGCGAGTCTCTTCACCAAGCATCCCGACGCGGATGGGACGCTCGGGCGGCTTTGGGCCTCACTCCCCGGACAAAGATGTGTATGACGATGATGAGGAGGGTGATCATGATGATGGGCTCGAGGATACTCCTCCAGAGTCGCGAACCACCCTCTTCGACGCGAGCTTCGGCGACCTCGGTCTCGCGGCGAGTATATTTCGTATCCGCGGGAGTCCGACGTCTCAGCGGTGGAAAGTGGGTGACTCATAACCTATCAACCAGATGATCTCATCTCCTATCCTCTCTCCTCTTTCATGCCGCTTCGTGATCCCACCGCCGCTTGAATCAAATGCTGATCGCTGATCGGTGTAGAACTTCGCACTCCTTCCCGACGCGGATAAGATCCACTTCGACCACTTCGAGCCTCAATCCCTACGTGACCTTCTCCCCGAAATTGACGCCCTGGGAAGTCAAACTGCACCGGCGCTGGAGGTGCTGGAAGGGTTGTTGCAGCTCGATCCGGGCTTGCGCATCACGGCGCAGGCTGCGCTCGAGTCGAGTTGGCTGAAAGACAGGGAGACGCCTGGTGATGATCAGGGTGGGAGTGGGCGTGTGGGTGCGGGCTTGGGAGTGGATTCCGAGCGGGAGAGGACGACGGACATAAGGGTGGAGACGAGGGTGCGACTTCTCGAGCCGTGGTTGGGACCCGCCCGGCGGAAGTGGGACGAGATGGAGTGATTCCCTCGTAGCTGGCGCTGAGGCGTGATATACCCTGCATGCAATATTGCCCGGCGCACAATGCGATGGATCGACAATGCTAGGTGATGCAGCGACTTGACTTGACTCTGACCGCAGCGACTTGACCTGACTCCGACCTGTCTTCTCGCCTCTCTCTGAACCACTCCGCTGCCTGCCCCTTCTCATTCGTCACCCCTCCGCCCGTGGCCCCTCAACGTCCGGCGGGGTGATCACCACGCCCTGATCGAGTACAGCTTTGACAGCATCGACTTCTGGGCCGGAGTTGGTCCTGCATCGGGCGTGGCGTCAGCGCGGTGTCCCTGCAGTTTGAACGTCCCTCCAGGCCCACTGGTACGCGGCGGCTCATCAAGCTTCTCTTCGCACCACCGCATCACCGCACCGCACTCACTTGACCACCTCGTCCAGATACGTCCTTAACACGTCCCCCGCCTTCCTCTCCATCTTGTCCACTCCCGCGAGCTTATCCGCCCGACTCGGTCCGAGGGAAATCATCAGCACCTTCTTCCCCGACTCTGCTGCTTGCTTGACGAGTCGGAAGGCCGAGTACGTCGCGAGGGACGTGCCGAGGACGAGAAGCTGGGAGGCGGAGGACACGAGGGACAGCGACGTGTCGCGGACGTGTGGGGTGAGGGTTTCTCCCTGCATCAGGCGTCAGCGCAGGGCCACTGTGTGGTATCGACGTGGTTTCGTCGTCTCGTGGTCTCGTGGTATCGTCGTCTCGTGGTGTGGAGCTGGAACGCACGAAGAAGACTACGTTCGGCTTGACGATGCTGCTTTTGATTCCTTCCTCGGCACATATCCTGCAGGTGGGGACCACAAACGACGTGAAGTCGGCGCCTGGGAGGTCCACCTACACGCCGCTTTCAGCATCGTCGCTGCGGCCAGACGAGTGCGACCGGATCGACCACTCACGTCTCCGTCAGGATTTGTCCGCGGTCGTCTATCACAATCACAGTCAGCTGAGAATCCATCCGCCGTGCATTCCAACCGCCGTTCGCTGCAATCGCACCGCACCACGATACCAAGCCCGCAATCCGAAACCCGTCACTCGCAACCGTGACTTGCCGACGCATCCCGTGCTCGCCCGCCGCAACCGAGAGAGTGGAAAACGGCCAGATCGCTCCGGGCCCCGACACCCCGAACGGCGACACCGCACCCACCTGCCCGTCCGTTCCGACTCTTTCGCCTCCCCATCCCAAATCGGATTCAGCCCCGCCAACTCGGCCTGGAAATCGTCCCTGCTCTGCGCGTGATGGTGTTTCAGACAATGCACTTTGGCGAGTGTCCCGTGGAGCTCTAGTATTGACGGAGGGGGCGGTGGGCGGGCCTGCGGAGGGAGGGAGGAGAGGATGAGGGATGCAGCTTTGGGGTGGAGGTTGTCTACCTGTGCGAGAGGTCAGCGGTCCGTGTCGAGTGTCTCCGACCTGTTGTACCGGCTCCGGGCGAGTTCGCTACAATGGAGCTGCGGGAGGTGGGAGAGGGGGCAAAGGACGCGGGGCGGGGGAGGTATGAATGGGGTCAGGCGATGGCACTCGTTAAGGCGCTCGTTGCGTCCACTCACATTCTGGGTAATCAGATTCGGTGCCAAGCCCAGCGCTTGCAACGCCGCGACGTAGATGTGAGTCGGATTAGGCGTCGCGTCTCGAACGGGAGGGTACTGAGTTGTCGAGCATGTCAGTCCGGTCCATTGAAGATAGAAAGGAAGGTGCCGATGATTTGGAGCGGAAGCGTGATGCATTGATTCCCGAGTGAGGGGATAGGTGCTCACGCCTAGGAATGATCGAGCCCAATCTGACGAGAATCGGAGTGTCAGCTGGATATTCTTCGCCTCCTCGGACCGGGTCTATGCCCCCACCCCCATCATCCTTGCTCACATCGTTTCCTGAAAAGCTCGCCCCGCGGCGTATCTTCAACCAGCTCGTGATACAGAATCGGTCTACACATTGAGGTCAGCGATTCGGGTCAGCGATTCGGGTCAGCGATTCGGCTCGAGGGCCTCGCTGATCGAGTTCGCCCACGCCATCGCCCAGTGCATAGTAGCCGCCCATGCCCACGACCCGTGTCACTCACTTGTAATTCGGATTAGCATAATGCCCGTCTTTCCCCCGATACGCCCTTATCCCACTATCCACACTGACCCCCGCACCGGTGATGACCAGTGTCCTCCCCCTTCCTCGCTCGAGGAACTCGGCCAGGTGCGCGGCGGCGAGGGTCGGCGAGAGGCGTGTGAGCTCGTTGGGCGGGAGGATCGGGCCGGGGGGAAGAGTGGGGATGGATATGCGGACCATGATGTCACTGTTTGTGCTGACGAGGCGGGACGAGACTAGATGAGGGAAAGAGGATGAAAGATGATGAAAGTGAGAATTGAGAGAATCATCGATAATTATCAGAATCAGTCTCGATCGGGGATGTCGCTACTTCGTTGGCGGTGCCTGGACAGATGCGTCACCACTCTAGAGTCTCAGACCAAACATCAGAACGTGTTGACAGGCTGGAGACGATGCGACTCTCCTGTGTTGCAGCTCTCGGAGGATGGCTGATCCAAATGCATTTACAACCGAACCCGCGACGCGATTAGAGAGATAAAGTGAACTGAACAAAACCGAGAATTGATACTGTACAAGCCTGCACCCCGAGACCTGGCCATGAATCCGCAGCTCACAGCTCTATGCCCACCAACACCCATTGCGTCTGATCCCAATCCCAACCACCCTCTAGCCCTCCAGGCCTGACCACCTGCCCACCCATGTACATCAGAGAGTGCAGCAGCTCGCCCAACCGGTCCGGATCCCGCTCGTCCTTGTCCAGAACCAACACCAGACTCGTCGCCTCGAGGTTGTCCGACGCGAGGTCCAGCAACGCCGTGAGCGAGTCGCGCATGTCGAGGGCTTGGCCGGGCGCAGACGGGGGTTGCGGGGACGGAACGGTTCGTTTCGGATCATGAGGGCGGAGCACGTCGGAGAAGTTTGCAGAGAGCGTCTCGGGGCGGACCTGAGCCGAGGCATGTGGAGGTGGGAGGTGGACATAGACTGTCCGACCTGAGCCAGGGTGGTCGACGACGAAGCCCTGCAGGACGTGATCTGGAGGAGTGACAATCTCGAGAATCCGCGCCATCGAGGCGACCTGCGTGGCGTGGTATGGGAACACCGACGAGATGAGGGGTATGATCGGCGCGTTCGCCTCGGGTATGTTAGGCGTTTCGGGGAACGAACGGGGATAAGCGGCGTGCGACTTGCCGAGGTTGAGGGAGCCATCGTTGGAGGACACCGGAGTGAGAGGTAGCGAGGCGGACATGGTTGTCATGGATGGACGGGCGAATTGGATCGCCGGAGTGGAGGAGAGCGAAGGGGGCGTCATTGGATTGACGATCTGCGTGTGGGAAGGATGGGCATGACCGGAGTGAGGATCAAGGGGGTGGGAGAGAGTGGATGAGGAGGGGGAGGATGACGGTATTTGAGAGATTGAAGACAGGTAGGACGTCAAGGACTCTCTCACTTTCCTTGGCGACCCCCCGACAATGTCCTGGACCCGCGGATCAGCAACAGCAACAGCAACAAACCCGAACCGAGAGCGAGGGGAGACGAATCCGAACTCCGAACTCGATTTTCCACTCACGGGAGGCGACCTCCTCCTGCCTTCCTCAAAACCACCGCCTGCCCCCTCCGGCGAACGTCGAGGACGACTCGTAGCTTCCGGGCAGTCCGGAATCCTCAGTCGCGTAGACATACAGCGGACCGCCGACGCCTCCGTATCGCGCGATCGCGAGCGGCGGGGACAGGGGGTTCTCCACGTCGTGGTGCATGTGGGCGAAGAAGAGTGGGTGGGATGCCCCTGAGCCGACGCTTCCCGGGGCGCCGCTGATGTGACAAGTGGCCGGAGAGCGAGCGTCACACGTCGGATGGGTTGCACAGGGAGGTACGGTTGCGATGACATTGGGGAGAGAAGCAGACGTCAGCGTGGTGTGCAAACAACGATGCACGGATAACGATCGGTTCCGCTTGCGGACTCACGCGGGCGAGAGATTCCGGTTGGTAATGCTAATCTGCCTCGAGGAACTCATGGTGGTTTGGTGGCTTGGTGTTTCGCAGCAGAGCTGAACAGGTGGTCCGGGGGTCGGCTGGGGGCGGGTCAGCCAAACGCAGGTGAGTGGGCGGCGTGGCGGCGGAGGCGTCGGCTGAAGTGGCAAGACGAGACGGTATGGGGCTCACTGGCTGTCGGTGGTAGACGAGAGCTTTACTTGGATCGAGCTGTAGAAGCTGGTGCAATGGTGAGGGAGGCAAGGAAGTGACAGAGGGATTGAGAGATAGAGGGAGATAGATGTCTGTAATCATCGCCGCCAGCCCGTTTTATTCGCCCCCCCCCCTATTTTGCTTCCGCCCGCTTGGGAGTGGCGACTGGTTTCTGTGTGGCCCGAGTAACATTGTTGGCAGGGGACGACGCATGGGGCAAACGCTACTGTATGCATGCCGAGCACAATCGAGTCATGAGTCTTCACCGTCCGGAACTTCGTCACCACCACAAGTGGCGTCGATGCCCGCTGCTCGCCAGATGCGGATCAGACTGATATGTACTCGTCAGTCATCGTCAATCTCCGCGCGGTCGTAGACTCACCTCGAGTCATCGTCCATCCCCCACCCGTATGATCTGCCGAGGATAAACTGCTGTTGCACGTGACCAGCAAGGGGGACAGAGACGCCCAATGCCGCGGCCTCGGCCACGACGATACCCATGTCTTTCACAAAGATGTTGACAGTCGAAGTAGGAGGCTGGATGAGACCGTCAAGCATGTTACCACCCCGGTGCCCAAGCATCCAGGACCAAGCCGGACCTCGCATGAGCAAGGCGTGAGATTTCCGGCCTGGGAGACCAAGTTTGGAGGAAAATGCAAGAGCCTCCATGACGCTGGAGATATGGCAGCCTGTGAGGTTCCGTCAGTCTCCCACAATTGAAACACCACACCCTCGAGACACTTACCGGCGAGATGCTGGTTGACGAGTTTCACAGCCGAGCCTTTCCCGATCCCTCCCGGGACGATGAGAAGGTTCTCGTTGTTCCCGGCCGAGCCGCTCAAGAGCTTCAGAACATGGTATGCCTTTCCCGACCCCGGACCCGCCTGGTCCAGACCCCCAGCCAAGATCATGAGATCTCCGGAGGCCGCTCTGGGTGTGCCCCCCGACACGGGACAGTCGACGAGCGACACGTCCGGGCGGATCTTCGCCGCTCGCTCCCCGATCGTCTGTGCCTGCGAAGGCGAGATGGTGCTCATGATGAGAACCACGGAATGGCGGGGAAGCTCTGCAGAATATGAGTTCGTTTCAGCCTCGGGAAATGCGACCTGCGTTTCAGACTCCCGAGGTCAAAGAGGATCTCCTCAACCTGCGACGCATTGATGACCATGAGAAGGAGCACTTCGGATTCCGTGGCACAGTCCAGTAGATTCGCAGCTGCGAGACCACCTTCGGATGCGAAACGCTCCAGGGCAGGTCTCCAGACGTCGAAGCCGGCAACCGACAGGCCACCCCGGTGAAGCACTGTCCATCAGTCCTGAGGAACGTCCCACACGCGGGGGTGCTCACCTTTCGACATCCTGCTCCCCATGGCCCCGAGTCCCACAAAGCCAACTTTGGCAGGTGCGACCGGCTCGGTTGACTGGGTTTGCGAGAGCGACCCGGTGTTGATGCTTGGAGACGAAAACTTTTCGCCCACCACGATGCTGGAGAGGTCGGTTCGCGAGTCACTAGGGAGCGCAGCGTATACCTGGGCCGCCATGGCGGTCAGAGGAGCGTAGAAGGACTCGCTGAGTGCCAGCGACAACGCGCGGGACTTGAGAGGCTCAGTGATATCCTCCCTAATCGCTCACCAGTGCAAGCTTGGCCTCGGCAAGGCTTTGTTGAGATGCGGAACACTGCAAGGCTCCTTCCAACAGCTGCGGCACCAGTTCACGGAACGACCTGTGTGGGCGGTAAGCGCTCTTCTACCCGAAGTCAGCAAACGCACCAGGATGCGCCAGCCCCACCGGCGAGCGCCTTGTACAGCAGGTGTGGCTCTACGCCAGTCTTCATTCCGAGTGAGAACGCCTCCCTGGACTGGTTCAGCGGCGCGTCCACCGTGTACGAGTACCTAGACCCACCCGGCAAGCGCAGTCTGCGTGGCGCACAAAGCACTCTCGACTGTCGCGAATGCGGCTGCGAGGTGCAGCTCTGAGCCCAGAAACTCGATGTCTTTCCGACTGCCGAGGAGCTCTTTTGCCTTGGTGCTGAACTCGCCAGAAGACACGGCACGCGACTGGCCCGATATGACCGATTTCAGTTTCACGATGAGACCGAACTTGGTGTTGGGGTGCGACGACTTGATCGATGCTACCGATTCCACACTTGGCGAACCGACCAAGACGACGACGTCGGCGGTGAGGTCTGCGATCTGTAGTGGCTCAGAATCACGCGGCTGCCAGGGAACTTGGCGTTTGCAGACCCACCGGCTCGTCTGCATTGAGCACAACCACTGATTGCGATAGATCACGAAGGTCGAGCGACTGCAAGCCACTTTCAGCTATGCTCTGCGTAATGGACGGTCGCTCTCACTTCTAGAACTTCGAAGCGTTCAAAGGTCATTGTACCGGGATGTACGAGTACAATAGGAAGGGTGGGGTCAGGTAGGTGTCTTAAAGCTCGTCGCGCTGTATCATACCTTCATGAAAGCGCGGGCATATGCATGCTTCTGTGATCGCGCGGCGCACCTGCCTGACCGCACTCTCGCACTTATCCGGACAAATGAGACGTGCGCTAATTCCAACGTCCGCCCCGGCATCTACCGGCTCGCACTGGTGTTTGTGAACCGAGGGGTGGTCTCACGACATCTACAATTCCGGCGGACCAAGGTTGCCGAACGGGCTCCAAAGATAGAAACCCCAGTTGCTCCAGTGCCGTACTCACGGAAGGACAATGCGAGCAGGGCGAGCGCATGAGTACACGGCACAAGTGCGAAATTCACTTTCCCGGACCGATGCCACGGCCCCAGCGAAGCTCCGCAGGCGGCCCACATGATGCACATCACTCGCACAAAGCGAAACTCCGTACTGTACTTGTACAGTGTTTCAATTCCGTTCCCCGGAGCGATGTGATACTAGCGCGTATCATGGGCGCAGTGCAGTCACCAAACACAAGTGCGAAGCGGCATTCCCCGGACTGACACACTGCATCCAAGTCCCCGGTATTGCTACCCCATCTTCGTGTGCGATGCGGTACAAATAGTGGCGCCGTTCCGGACACACTTTGTCGCATTCCCCCAAAGCTTGTCACTTCCTACGCGATGTCCGAACCAGCCATTGTAAACGACATGGAGAAACCAGGCGACGCCCAATACGAAGTCGCTCATGGGGTCGATAGTCTGTCCACGATTGACCCGGCAGCGGAACGCAGGTTGTTGCGCAAGATCGATCTTCACATGGTGGTACGTACCGAGTATTTCGTACTCTGAGCACTGCATCATCGTACGTGGCGCTGACCCGAGAAGCCCATCGTGTGGCTCATGTTCCTATTCTCAAACCTCGACCGTACGTTCTATGAATGATAGTGTCAAATCAAGGGGACCTAACGTTCTCAGGCAGCAACATCGGCAATGCATACTCGGGTGGAATGCAGAAAGACCTGAACATGACCTCGAACCAATACTCTGTGGCGTTGTTGGTCTTCTTCATCGGTACGTTGCAGACTCCGAGACGTTCCATGTATGTATGTGTTACTGAAGTTTGCTCCCAAAGGCTACTGCTTGGCCGAGGTGCCCAGCAACATGCTGCTCTCTCGGCTTCGTCCCTCGGTATACCTTCCAGCTATCATGTTTGTTTGGGGTGCAGTCGCTGTCGGTCTCGCCGGGTGCAGATCCTACGAGGCCCTTGCCGGGGTACGTGCGGTCCTGGGTATAGCCGAGAGCGGCTTCTCGCCCGGTGTCATCTTCCTCCTCTCGTCTTGTAAGTTTTGGTTGGAAGCAAGAGAGCTGGCACATACCGATGGTCGCTCAGGGTACCGCAAGAACGAGCTCGCACGCCGCTTCTGTTTCTACTGGACCGGATCTCCAGCATCTGGCGCTGTCGGCGGGCTGCTGGCCGGTGCAGTCATCAAGCGTCTTGACGGCAGCGCTGGCCTAGAGGGTTGGCGATGGCTTTTCATCGTACGTATGGGGTCAAAGATGAACACCGATCATGTCTTCTGATGCATTGCAGATCGAAGGCATCGCTACCTGCCTTGCGGGAGTGGCAGCATTCTTCGTCCTCCCAGACTTCCCCATGAACACGAAGTGGCTGTCGGACGAGGAGAAGACGCTGAGTCTGCAACGCCTCCAAGCCGATAATCTCGGCAGCGGAGGAGGGCACATGCCGGAAGACGTCGGTCATCTGCGCAGCTTGAAAGCAGCTTTCGCAGACTGGCGCACCTATGTGAGTACCGTAACCGTCAGGCTCACAGACGGTGCCGTGTTGACATCTGACTGCAGATTTTCATCTTCCTCTACACGATGTGCACCGGAGCATTGACCATCACTTATTTCATACCCACGTTGGTCGCGTCGCTAGGCTACACCGGGAGTGCGATCCAGTATATGACAGTCCCGATCTGTAAGCGGCAGAACGACTGAGCGAGCCGCGCGCCGCTGACACTTATCAGACGGGGTGTGCATCGTCCTCATATTGGTCGTTTGTTTCCACTCGGATCTCCGTCAAGAGCGGGCGTTCCACCTGGCCGCATGCGGGCTGGTCGCCGCAGTCTGCTTCGCGGCTATCATGGGCACGACGAAGCATGTGCCGCAATACGTCTTGCTCTGTTTCGCCGCCGCGGGTATATGGTGCTCGATACCGCTCATCCTCGTCTGGGTCTCAAACGTCATCACCTGGCCAGCGGAGAAACGCGCCATTGCTCAGGCCGCCACCAACGCAGCCGGCAACATGGCCTCGATCTACGGTGCTTTCCTGTGGCCATCCAGCGACGCGCCTCGGTACCTCGCCGGATTTGGGACGACTCTGTGAGCTTCCGTGTCGGTGTCGCGCATAGTGTCGCGCATAGTTCACAGTCGCATGCTGAGAGACTTGGCAGAGCCTTCCTGGTACTCATGGCAGGCGTCGCTGTTCTGGCCAAGTACCTGTTTCGACGTTATCCTTACCCTCAAATCCAGTCGGCGGCGCCCGTGCCCGCACGAGTCGTTTGAGTTCTGGCTGTCCGCGCATCACATGGTTTGTGGGCTTGCGATTGGTGGTGGAGTGTGGTAGTGATTCACAAGCTCGGTCCGACGCCCTTCAGTGCGCTGCTGCTGGTCCGGACTGAGTGGTAGCCGGGTAGGGATGCTTAGCAAGTAGGGGGTGTTCATGCAGCAGCAAGGCCAGAGCGGTGTGTTGCAGCAAGTGGCAGTACTCTGGCCACAATCGGCAATTTGCTGCGTCGGCATTTAAATTGATCCCGTTGCCACTACCACCACCACCCGCACGTTCCGCGACTCGCAACTCGCAGCCCGTCCCTCTACCTCTCTCTCTCGCCTGTTTCTCATCCACTGTTTCTCCACCTTTGGTCTACTTCACTCGCCATGGCCGCACCTCCAGCATACTCCGACATGCCGCCCAAGCCCAAACAGCCCCAGCTGTACGGTGCCGCGGACCCCTCCGAGACCGAGCCGTTCCTCGACTCCGCTCAAGCCCAGGCATCCTCCAGCCGCGGTCTCAACCCCAACGCCTGGACCTCTCAGCCGGGCGAAGATGACCTGCCCGACGACTTCAAGATCGGCGTCAACGTCATCGACTGCGACGCCGAGATCCGTCTCGCGTTCATCCGCAAGGTATACTCGATCCTCCTCGTCCAGCTGCTCCTCACCGCCACGGTCGCGCTGGTGATGTACCAGCCCGCCGCGGTGGGCTTTATGCGCCAGCACGGATGGATCATCTACATCCCTTTTGTCGGGAGCTTTGTTAGCCTCTTCGGCGTCTATTGGAAGAGGCACCAGCACCCGGCGAACTTGGTTCTTCTCGGGATATTCACAATGTTCGAGGCGATGCTCATCGGCACGGTCACTAGCTTCTACGAGTCGAGAATCGTGAGTCGCGACGATCCGAAGTGCATCGGGAGTCGCATGCTGATGTGACATCGCAGGTGATTCAGGCCCTGTTCATCACGTTCGGCGTGTTTTTTGGTCTCACCATTTTCACTTTCCAGACAAAGGTGCGTCTGGTCATATGATTTGCATCCTTCCGATCTGTCATGTATTCCAGTCCTCCTCGCCCTCTTGGCGTGTCGTCATCCGCGCTTTCACTTTGAATCCCATACGAACTTTCTGTCCTACCTACCGAATGATCCGCATCCTCGTCGCCTCATTCCCCTCCCTATCGTTCTATTCTCTTCTTCCGATCGCGCCGCCTGTCTGCCTGTCGCATATCCGCTTCTGCATCTCCGCTGACTCTCCCGCTCAGCTCGACTTCTCTTCCTTCGCACCCTTCCTCTTCGCCGCCATCTGGGGCCTCATCACCGCCTCGCTCATCCAGATCTTCCTCCCCTTCAACGCCACTGTCGACCTCGTCATCGCGAGTTTCGGCGTCCTCCTCTTCTCCGCGTTCGTGCTCTACGACACCCAGCAGATCATGAAGCGACTTTCCGTCGACGAGGCGATCCTCGGCGCGTTGACGCTCTACCTCGACTTCATCAACTTGTTCCTCAACGTTCTGCGTGTGGTGAGTGGCCCATCCTAGAGTGTTTGACCACCTGCGCTCAACATCGTCCGCTCTGCTTCGGCTGGGCGAGTTCACTGATTTCTGACGCAACGTAGCTGCAGAACGCGAACGATCGGTGAACGTGCATCTCCGTCTCCCGTCCTCCCTGCCCAGAGCCTTCCCGCTCGTCGTGATTTTGTTCCGCCAGACCGGGAGCCTTGGATCGGAGGAAATCCCCATCGAATCTGCTTCCCAGCCCCTCTTAATACAGTTCCCGCCCTGACTTTCCGTCCTGACTCTAGTTTGATTATGTGTGTCATGACAGTCTGTTCATTCCTGTACTCGAGATACCACAGCTACGTACCGTATGTATGCGAATATGGACTGACTGGAGGTTTCTGGCAAGCTGCTCGAGCCGTACATACGTATGTCTTCAAATGCGGCTCCTCCACCCTCTCGGTATGATGATTGGCCGAGGACGCCCCGGTCGCCAAAACAATATCGATAACCTCATACCGACCTCGAATTGTTGTTCACGAGTTGAATCTGCGCGACACAGATACTGCGCCAAGATGACGGGTAGCGACCAGGCTCAATCTCCTGTATCCTCGGTCCACCAGGAGGTGCAGGCAGCGAAGCGCAAAGTAGCGTGGGTTTGATCTGATCCGCGTTTCCTGCTTGGCCGGTCCCGACACCTGATCCTATCTTTTAGGTGTATTTTGTGCCGTGAAGCCAAGGTGAGAAGAGCTCCCGCAAAAGACTGATTTCAATCCACTAGGTGCGATGCCTTCCTACACCCGCTGCGTCAGATCCGGTCGAACCGTGTCTGCGATGCGTACGTCTGGGCTTGTGTTGCGAGTATCGAAAACGCCGCCGACCCAGGACTCGGTATCCGTGGGATCGGTGAGTGATTCGTCCGTCATTGGCGACGTGGTCATCTTCTGACTGAGGGGGAAACAGATCGGGGAGGAGTCGATCACTCGGCCCGCAGCCTCCGCGGGCTGGGAGGGGCCTCGAACGGGGCTCGATCGGAGCCGAAGTCGGCGGTGCTGCTCGAGCCACTGCCTCTATCACCCAGGCTGCGATACCTTCAGGCGGGGAAGAACCGTCTCCCGAGCTGCAGCCGACTGCTTCGGATGAGCGCACGACAGACTTGCCTACCATACTCCGCAACCTGCGCACTGAATCCCGACTACCTGCCTCTGCGTCGCACTTGGATACTCTCGCGCCGGACTCGAGGCCGGCAATTGCTTCTCAGTGGAACCTGACCCAGGTAACTGACACGGAAGCCTCCGCAGCACTGACCGGTCTCGATGTGAGAGGCCTTTTCTCCAAGTGGGTGAGGGCCGTGCGTGACCTTTCGTACGCTCAGGTTAGGAGGCCGCTATGAGGAAGAGTCGCTGATATGGCGGAAGATTCTTTGCCAATCACAATCAATACATCGCCATCCTCGACCCGGAGCTGCACACCGTTGCATACACCTGGAGGAACTGTCCTGTGCTCTACGTCGCGATCCTCACTGCGGCAGCCAGGACGTTTGCTCACGACCGGTACCTCGCGCTTGTCAATCTCAGCAACGCCATGTTGGGAGCGGCATTTGCGACCGGGCTGTGCTCGATCGGCCTTTGTCAGGCGCTGAGCATCCTGAGCACCTGGCGGGTCGCCAGTGATGGGGGCAATTTCAGGCGTGCGGGATACGCCATCCGGTAGGTCCTCCGTGGTGCTTGATCCCAGCGCTCACGAACATCGAGGCTGGCGATAGAGTTAGGACTGAATGCGCGCCCGAAGCGACCGTTGCCACCGGATCCGATGCAGGCCCGACTGCAACTGGCAAGTGGATCCTCATGCGACTAACTCTGACTGTTTAGGATAGGGAACGTACCTGGATTCAGCTCTTTTCATTTGATCGAACGTAGGTCACCAATAACCACCGTGACCTTAACGCGAACAACAGCCTTCATCACGTTTACCATCGTCCTCGGATGTGTACTCCAGAGGACTTGTGGGACACCGACCAATGGGTTCAGGATCATCCGGAGACCCCTTGCCCAGCCGATGTGATGCTCGCTGCCTCCCAAGGTTTCGGCGTGGCCCTTACAGCTATGCGAGTGGCATCAGGCAGTGCTTACAGGGATCGAACGCGGACCAAAATGGTTGTCCACCTACTCCAGGACCAAGCATCCAGGTGGGAAACTACCTGGTTCGCCGATTCACGTGAGTATCAAGGGCGCCGTTGACATGCGACATCCCATGTCTGATCCTTGTAAACAGCGCCAGCTATCCTCGAGGCGTCCTCGCGCGCCATACTGGGATACTATCGGGTCGCCCTTCGTTTCTGCCTAGTGGAATTCGAGGTGGCAATGCTCGAGAAGCAGAACGACATCATCACCTTTGCGGAGAGCGTAGCGAGAGGTATGGACGTCCTGCAGTATATCGTCGATCGACTGGCGCCAGCTGGGATCCTGCACTTCATACCGGACCTCATCACCGTTCAAGCTGCGCGGATAGGCGTCTTCCTCGTCAAAGCAAGTCATCCCCTTCTCCCCATTGCTCCCCATTGCCATCAGGTGCGAAGTGCATATGTCTGACTGCCCAAGTAGCACCTCGATCGTCTCGAAGAGTCTGTGCGCAAAGACATTCTGCACTTGTTCCGCTCACTCGTCGCCGTCTGCGGTGCGGCTGCGAAGGGCGAGGACACTGCATCGTATCAAGCCAAGTTCTTCACCGGTCTGCTCGACTTGCAGCCAGTTTCAGGGGATGAACAATCATCGGACCCGCCACTTGGCGGCGAGTTCGCAGTGAGTTCCGGGCAGGACCACTTCACAAGTCGTGTTGGAGGGAAGTGTAGGTAAACCCTGATGGAGCTGAGCAGTCTCAGGGCTTGGTGGACTACCCGGCCCCCGAATGGACCGCAGTAGAGGATGTCCTCCAGGATGCCAACCACTGGTGAGTTAAGCGATGAATGAGTCGGTGAGGCACCAAAGACTTACAAAACCCCACAGGTTCGCTTTCGATCTACAGGCGCACTGCGCCGACTGGATCTCGGGATTCCAGTCCTGAATGGCTGGCTCCGCAAGGCAGGCTGCTGAGAGATCATGTGATTTGTAGCTGCTGCGATTGTCTCTGTATAGTGCTGTCTCAAGTGCTACATAGGGATGGATACTTCCAACTTTACGTGGATGGGTTGGAGCTTCGTTGGACTGTAAAGTCGATGTACACCGAGTGGAGCCACCTTCCTGCACAATGAACGCCTGCACAATGGACGAGAAGGCAAGACGGGGAATGCAGTAGCGCGTCGATCGTCTGAACATCCTGTAGCTGGTCGATCAGTTCCAATTGAGGCCCCCCAGATGCCGAGTATCGCCGATCACGAGGAGGCTCACATCGGGCCGGGGAGCCGTTCCCATTCACGGCTGCCGGCAGCAGCACCAAGAGGACGTAATTTGCATAGCACCTCATTGAAGCTTTCCTTCCCGGCTAATCACAAGTCTCGAACGCTCTGTGGGCTGTCGCCGCCTGGCAAGCAATCTCCCTCGCCGTAGCCTCAGTCTGCCTCGGGGGGGTGGGGATCGAGTTGGAATCGAATCAATTCACGCCGAATTACACGTCCGTTCCCTGGGCCAGGAGCTGGTGCGAGGTCTTGGTGGTGCGGAACTTCCTTGCCGGCATCTTCTTCTGGAAGAGTTCGTCAAGCTCGGCGTAGCTGCGTCCTTTGAACTGTATTTCCGGTCAGCGATTGATGTACCATATGCCTTGTCCATGACGCCTACGCACCTCGGGCATCTGGAAATAGAGGACGATACCGCCGAGGAAAGCGGTGCCGGCGAAAAAGTAGCCTGTCTTGACACCCCAATTAGCCTGTTGAGGGGATAGCATGATTGGGACCGTGTAATTGAAGATGAGACTGGGTCGAGTCAGTCACAGACTTTGTGTTCTCGCTTCGTTTCAGACCCCGACTCACCCGAAGCTCTGTCCTAATGCTTGAGAAAGTGAGTTGGTCTTCGCACGGAGGCGAGGAGCAGACGCTTCGCCTTGGTAGATCGAACCACAAGGGGCGATGCCGGACGCGTAGGCTACCACCCAGATACAAGCAAGGGCGATGAGAGCGTTCTTCGATGACGGAGTCTCGGGGACAGAGCCAGCGATCCCCACTCCCAACAGGCAGATGACGACGACGACAATCGCGCCAAGCAGCAGAGGACGGCGGCCGACGAGGTCGGTCGTATAGAAGGACACTGCAATGAATGCCAGGAGAAGGATGCTGTCTCGCTGTCAACTTTGACCCACCTGTGTCCTTGAATCGCCACGGCAACTCACAACACGATAAGTGAAGCCAGGAAGGGGTTCTCCAGCCCTGCGAGTTGGAAGAAGTCTGTTGTCCAGATCAGCCTGACCCTGCCTGTACCCATGTCCGCCACGCATCCTTCCCGACTACGAATCGAACAGTGTCGGGAGATGCTCACAGGTCAAGTAAGTGAAGATGAGCTTGTACATCGTCAGCATACGCTCTGTCGGTGAGAACAGCATTCCTCACACTTCCGCCAACCAGCTGCCCGTACAGGGGGATCGCAGCAGTAATCATGAACCGCCGCTAGGGAATGTCAGCGCTGCGTCACTGCATCCTCACTCCCGCAATGACCTCGGACTGACCCCGTTGATCCCCGTGAAGATCTCGGACCATTTCGCCTGCTTCTGCTCGTCCCTTAGACGTTCCGAGAATTCGACCTCGCTCAGGAACGTCGCATCTACGTAGTAGCCCATCAGCCATAACTTAGAAGACGACGCGGTTTGCGTAGCTCGAGTGCAAGGACGACAGGATAAGCAGGAACACCACTCACACTCATGCTCGACATCATAACCTTCGACGTTGCCGTATAGTGTGCGCAGGGATGCCTTCGCCTTGTCGTGATTCCTGTTCCGCACGTGATACCCTGCCTTGGTTAAGAGGATGGTCTTTCCCCAGTCGGCGAGTACTGCTTACAAGGGCTTTCCGGTAGAAAGACGAGGAAGATGAGGAAGATTCCTGTGAACACCCATTCGGAGTAGATGCTGTTTTTGTAGTCGTTGGGGTGAGGGGACTAGACAAGGTGTCAGAACGTGACTCGTAGATGTACGGGACCCAAAAGGTAACGAGACATGCTTATGGAGACCCTACTCTTTCACAATGATGATGCCAGAGGCGGGAACGCATGGGTTGTGGGGCAAAGGGAGACAGGAACGAAGAAGGGGACAGGAACCACGGAAGATCCGCGACTCACAGTGGCCAAGATTTGAAGACCGATAGAAGCGGTGAGTTGACCGAGAGCGTAGAAGAACGCCCAAGTGGACAGTAGAAAGCCACGGATCTGAGGCGGGGCGATCTCAGAATTGTAGATGACCAATGCCGTCTGGGCGAAACCATTTCCGATCCCAGCGAAGAGCTTGGACGCCAGCCAGACTCGCCACTCTGTGGCTACCATCTCGCAGATCGTCGCCTGAAACTCCGTCAGACGGGCTCACCACGCTTACTGCCAAGGAGCACAGTGGAATTACTGCACGAGAATCGATCACTGACCAGCATCAGAAGCAGGGTCATCAAGAACATGTTGAACTTGCGGCCAAACAGGTCGGCCGTGCTGGTTGGGGGAACACACCGTCAGCGAGAAGTTCGGATCCCGCAAAGCGATATGTAACGGCGGCGACTTGAGTGACTTGTGTGACCTGTGTGGATTCTGTCACTTACAACCCGCCGAGGATGTTTCCGAAAATGTTTCCCCCCGACAGGACGCCTCCCCACGCGGAGACGTGCAGGGCATCCAACGCAAGCTGTCCATTCGCCCCGACAACGGTGCCGAATTGCTGGATGAATCCGGGGTTGGCAATGATGTTTCCTTTCGGTAGTCAGGTCAGTCCTTTGTACATGTACTTCACTCCGGTGTCGAGGGCGTGAACTAGAGAGGGACATGGGTGTGTTATGTACCTGGAATAGTCTGGTGGAAACCGTCCAGAGTAGCTCCAAACGAAACCATGAATGCGAAGAGCGTGACCTGATAAAATGGTCAATTCAGTTAACCGACAGTCGGCAGCCGAGCTCGCAATGTTGACAACCCGACGTCCTCACCTTCCAGAACTTCCTGAGCGTCTGCAGGCGGTTCAAATTGACAAAGTCGGAAGGTGGCACGACGTTGCCCGCCTTGACTTCATCGACCGCTCCATGTTCGCCGGTGTATTCGGCCATCTCGATGTCCGCCTTGTCGCCCGATGTGGCCTGGGTTTGCGAGTTGGGAACAACTGTTGTGTTCATCATGTGATAAGGAGATCCTCAAATCGGTATCGATGCGGTTCGAGGCTCCAGGTCACGCCGGGGTAGGCTTTTATATGCCGCGCTGGGTCCAAAGAGTTGGAGAGGCTCCACACCTCCTGATCGCGGACCTCCAGAGTCGGGCCAAAGCTTCCCCGGCGAGTCCGAGGAATTTCCGGCAACTGCTATGTAGTCACAAAACGAATGCATACATGTCTATTCTAGGTCAATACATACGAGTCGGAGTACTAGCGTCGAGGCATTCAGCCTTTCGGCGTTGGTGAGCGCCGCTCGCAAGCGCCGGTCGGTCAAATCAAATCCGGGACCGGGTACCGTATGTACCATGTGACGCCGTGCGACCGCCGCGGTGCGACGCCGAGTGGTGTTAGAACGCATGGTCTAATCTCACACCCGCTAACCCGGTGTATAGAAGTGCCTGCAGCACCAGCACTCGTGTCCTGATCGACTTTGGCGGGTCGCCTGCACATCCTTGGCTAGCAAGCCTCACCTCATCGCCAAGACTCGACCTGTGACAAGGGCTGAAGAAAGGCCGAGAGCAGGTGCGGCGGAACGACGTTACGCCATCACCCATGTATGGTCGCTCGCATACAGAACGGGTAGACCTATCTTAGTCGGTATAATTCTACACCTTGTCTCAAGCTATGCCGACGACACATTGTCCATATTTGCACCCTTTGTTCCCACTGCTCTGTTCCACTGGTAGAAAGACCAGAGTCGGGACTCGCTGCAAAACATCCTACCTGTGCGACAAGCTGCAGTGAAGGGCAAAGCAGAGATCATGGACCCAGCTCCCGACGGACAGATTGTGAGCTCAGCCAGAATGTGCTGTGTATTATACTGTACTCGCTACTGGCACAGACCCGATACTGAACCGGTGACAGCTGCGGGACTTACAGACCAACTGGGTCTGGGCTCCCGACTGGATCGATGCTTCGACCAAGGGCGAAGCAGCTACACTGGTAGTCTTCCGCTGCTCGTTGGCTATCGAGCGTCCCGAGGACTTGCCGCCAGAAGCTCTCATTCGACTGAGCGCGGACACTCGGTACAAACTCGTCATCAACGGCCGCAGGGTTTGCGTAGGACCTACGAGAGGGTCCGACAGATTGTGGTACTATGACACGGTGGACGTCCGCCCCTTTCTCCGAACAGGTATAAACGACATAAAGATCAAAGTGCTACGTTTCTTCCCCGGGGTGGACGCTGGGATACCGTTCGCTCGAACCGCAAAGCCTGGCCTCACGGTACTTGGCACTGTCGCCGGCCAAGACCTGTCGACTGGAAGTGGCAATGGAATGTGGAGTTGTCAAGTGCAGGGACAAGTTTACTACGCTTCAAAATCGAAGCAAGACATATTCCTGCATGTGAGTGTGTTTGACCGCTACCTTGATTAACTTTCGCCGACGGTTGTGACGTATGTTAGACGTACGAGACTGTCAAGCCGAGCGTTGGCGACAATCCCTGGCTCGATGTTGAGCGGTACAAGTTGATCGGCCACTATGGGATACTACCACCATGGAGGCTGTCACCCCGAATGATCCCACTGGCCGAGGAGTCGCCAGCGGTTACCAAAGCGATCACAGTCGATCAGAGCACCCAGCCCAAGGCCAATTGGGAAGCATTTCTCCATGGAGAACAGATCTACCTCTTGCCACACACAACCCACCATATCGAGCTGGAGTATGAAGTGCACTCCACCGCCTTCCTCCGATTGGTGTTCGCAGGAGGCGATAATCGTGGATCGCACCTCTCCATAACCTATTCGGAGTGCTACGAGACTGTCCCCCCTCCTCAAGGGCGAAGGCACGGCAAAGGCGATAGGACCAAGAAGGAAGGTCAAGTCCTCGTGGGGCCGAGCGATACGTACGAGTTCGGTAAAACCGATGGCGGCGACGACGAGGTGTACGAACCGTTTTGGTGGAAGACCTTCCGATTCCTGGCGATCGACGTCCGGGTGGGTCCAAACCCGTTGCATCTGCGGAGTCTGGTGGCCACCCAGACCAACTACCCCATGGCTGTCACTGCCAAATGGTGCGAGCCTCAGAGCGATGAACGCCGGGCCATGTGGGACATCAGCGTCCGAACTTTGCGGAACTGCATGTTTGACGGTTATTCCGATTGCCCTTTTTACGAACAGCTTCAGTGAGTACAGTTACTGGACAAGCGTACAACCTCGACACGAGAGGTGAAGACTCTCGACTTGTCCTTTCCACTGACTTGTGCTCGTACAGGTACTGCGAGGATGCTCGCTCCGCGATGCTGTTCCACTATATGCTTTCCGGGGACGACCGCGTCGCCCGTCAAGCCATCGTCGCGTTTGCCGCGTCCATCCAGCCGGACGGTCTGATCTGCGGACGGTATCCGGCTCACGGGACCCAGATCATCACTGGCTTTGCACTGTTCTGGGTTCTTCAGGTGTGCGATCACATGGTCCACTTTTCCGACAAGGTCTTTGCGGAGCGATTCCTCAACACCATCGACTCGGTCCTCGCCTTTTTCGAGGGAAAGGTGTGTCCTACAACTGGCCTCGTGTCTGAACTTCCATCGAGCTATTGGTCTTTCGTCGACTGGCATGAAGACTGGACGGAGGACCGGACCTTCCGTGACCCAGGCGTTCCTAAAGCTGGCCGGAAGACTGGTACCTGGTCATTCTTCAGTATGCTTTACGTCTACACTCTCCGCCGGGCATGCGGGCTTCTCAAGCAGCTTGACAAGCCCGCTCTCGTCCATGAGTATACTGCAAGAGCCGACCGGACAACCAAGGCAGTGATCAAGCACTGTTTCGATGGTCGATACTTCACCGATTCGATAGCTCCTCTCGAAGGCGAAGACGGAGATGGAGCGGATGCGCCTCGTTATTCCCAGCACAGCCAAATCTGGGCGATACTGTGCGGGGCCATCGCGCCAAAGGAGCTTCCCACGCTTGGCCGGAGAATCATGTCGGACGCTTTCGCGTTCGGCGACGACGCAGGCGGAGCATTTGCCGCCTGCTCCTATCCGATGCTGCACTACGCATTCCGAGCTCTCGGCAGCGTCGGACTATACGAGAAGCTCTTCGAATCCATGTGGGATCCGTGGCGCCGCATGATCGCCAACAACCTCACGACATGGCAGGAGGACGAGGTGAACGCTCGGTCAGACTGCCACGAGTGGAGTAGTCTTCCCATCTGGGAGTTCGCGACAGAGATTGCCGGTCTGAAGCCCTTGGAACCCGGCTGGACAGAGGTCCTTTTCACGCCGAGAGTCGCTCTCGCGCCACAACTCGACGCAGCGATCAATATGGGGAACCGAGGCCTCGCGACTGTTCGCTGGAGCAAGACCGACCACCGATTTGTTCGTGTCGAGTTGCGTTTGGCTCGGCCAACGGCCCTGGTCAGTAGACTACCGGATAAGGGAGAGGTAGACCATGGCGTAGTGCAGGAATTGGATATGGAGATCCCTATTCCCGGATAGGCCAATCACTGGCATGATGCGAAGATAAGGAAGTAATGCACGGGCGTATGAACAAGGAGTTTCCCGCAGTGAACCCAGATGCCGCACTAAATCGTTCGAGTTTCACTCAATCTGAAAGATCTACTGTACAAGTACTACCACTTCATGTTGGACGTCGGCTCTACAAATACACCTCTTGTTCCGGACCACCGCAGCTCTCCTCGATGCCACTAGCAACGCGCATGAGACAATCCCCGAATCTGACTCGTCATCAGACAGGTAAGAGAGGACCGTGACATAGATATATATCTCAACAACAATCTAACACACTCTTGACGATGCCCCTAACCCCGGAAACGCCTCTACGCCATTACAGTACTCGTACAACCGAAGCCCGCTCGCAACGCAAACTCCGCCTTAACACCTCCGACGGTGCCCCGACCAACACCCCCTGTTCACCGCCTGCTCACTACACTACTATGTGGCAATCGACTCTCGTCGTGGATACACTGCCGACTACCCTAGCTGTCCCCTCCGAGATCCCAGTCCCTATTCGAACACTCCGCCATCTCCTTGACGAGACACCTCCCAAACGCGGCGGTGTGCGCCACTGGCGCACACATCCCCAGTTCAATTGGCCACGCGAACCTCTCTGGTCTATCGATGTCGACTCTCCTCGCCGCGCCGAGGGTATCTCCGGGTGCTGGCAACGCCTCATCTGCGAGTTCCGAGTTGATCGCGAACTCGAACGTCTCGGGGAAACGGAGTCGGAGGAGTCGGAGAGATAGATGATGCCGCGAGGTGAGGAGACATTGCGCCGCGCGGGAGGACGACGTCGTGGAAGAGGTGATTAGCGCGATGAGGTCCGGGGGGAGGTTGGTGCTGTCGCTGATGTGCGAGGCGGGGGAGGGACCCGTACCGGGCGGAGAAGCCGAGGTGGTGGACGGTGGACTCGGACCGCCTAGTTCCTTGGATCGCTTGTGGAGGTGATGAAGCTGCTCCGAGGTGAGATGGTAGTTGACCACAGCTTCGATCAGGTGCCTAAGAGGAGTTGTCAGCATCCGCCCGCGTCTGGCGTAGGGACAGGTAGCGTTGGACAGTCGCCACTCACATCAAGCCCACCATCGCCCGGGCCATCTCCCTCCTCGCCTCTCTGTCCTCATCCGCCTTGCTCCCCCTCTCACTCCCCTCCCCTCTCATCTCCTTCTCCCACCCTTTGCGCACAAACTCCCGGAGCGCCACACTCTCGCCATAGGGACTACTGCGGACCCGCCCGCTGGCCTGTTCCTCGCAAAAGTACGAGTAGAGCCAGAGCAGGACAGCGTCGGTGAGGCACAAGAGACCCTTGAGAGGATCGTGTGGTAGATGGAGGAACTCCTTGTGCGCGGTCGGGGAACGGGCAAAGGCGTCGCCTCGGCGTTTAAGCTGTAACGCGCGCTCTCGATAGCTAGTGAGAGACAAGCGAGTCAGCGATGGTCGTACCATGCGACACGACCCGATATGAAGTGAAGTGTCTGCACTCACGATACCGCCGCTTGATGCCACTTGTCCCTGGACCACCCCTCTTTGCTCTCATCCGCCGACGAGAACCTCGAAGACACCTTGCCGCTCGACCTAATGGGACTCTTCCCCATGGGCGTAAGTCCGCGAGTGGGGACATGCCCACTCGAGACGGATCGGACGAGCTCAGGCGAGATCGGTTTGCCCGAGCCCGAATCGCTCTTGTGCCGCTTGATGGCGCCGTCCATGGATAGACCCAGTCCCAGACCGACGGGAGATAAGGGTGAACGACGCCGTTTGGCAGGAGAGCGGGATTGCGTGTGGACGAAGGATGAGAAGGATGAGGGGGACGTTGTGGGCGACGCGGTCGGCGTGGGGAGGAAGTTGGGAGGTAGCGTTTCTGGCAATGGCGCGGGCAGGTCGGCGAGGAGCTATCAGAGAGAGGTTCGCGTCAGCGAAGCGCAAGAGGACGAACAGCCAAGGAGCCTCCAGAGTTGCGAGCCACATGAATAGACAGACGCAAGGGTAACGTCTTGCTTTGCCGCACCCGAGGAGAATTGTAGATGTGAGAGAGGTCCGAACTCACCTTCAACACCGCCTTGGCATTCTCCCTGGCCTCCCTAGTCACCTCCCTCACCTCGCCGTCCTCCACCTCCACCTCGTTCCGGAGACTGCTGCCCGGCCGGCGTTCGTCGCCCATACGAGGCGTCAGGCCGGACGGCATCGGCGATACCGGACGCGAAGGCAACGATGCGGGGAGATGCGGGGTGGAGGTCGACCGGGGGAAGGTCGAAGAGGGCATGGGCGAGGATGGGCGGGAGGAGGAGCGGGGGACGTATGATGGTGAGGGAGCGTGGATCGGGAGACGGACGGCTGTGGTGGACATGGTGCCGGACCGATGTGGTGGGTTCGAGGCCAGAGGCGGACGACGGATGTCGACTGGTGACGTCGTGCGTCGTGCGGACGGTTGGGATGGAGAGGGACAAGGGAGGATTAAGTGTAACGAGGCTGGTGGTTGGTGACAAGGGGTAGGTCAATCACGCTGATACGGGAGCCGTCGACCGCTGGATAGCAAAGCAAGCGTATCGAAGGCGTATACTTTGACACTCCGCGATCCGATCACTCTCAAAGGAGGAGGGCAGAGGTCGTCACGGGGCGAGGCGAGGAGAGGCGTGTCGTGTCGTGTCGAAGGCGACGGTCGAGACGAGTGAAGGGAGGGGTGAAGTGAGGTTGGTGATTCAGCAGTGGGGCGATTGAAAGGGAGATGGCAACGGCGTCGGTGACGGTGGGGGACAACAATGATGCGATGCCCCGGTTCGTTCGGCTCGCGGTCGGCTTCGCTCGGCTGTGTCGGACTACTGCGTACTGCGATGAGAAGGGGGACGAGGGACGACGAGGTGATGATGGTGACGGTGATGGTGATTGTGACGGCGATGGGCCGACAATGAAGGGCGTCGGGACCGGGGCGGACGGGCTGATTGATGTGTGTGCGTGTGTACGTCGTCGTGATCGGCACCGATCTTCTCGCCGAAGAGTTGTTTCAGCGGCGGCGCATCATCAAACGGGAGTGGCCGTTCCAGCACAGTGGAATGGATGGGGGTGGAGAGCGGTCTCGGAGTAGATCCGACACACGGCGAGGCGACGAGGCGACGAGGGGCGAGAGGGACGGGGACGAGGACAGGCATGGGCATGGGCATGGAAGTGGAAGTGGGTGTCTCACTTTTGGCTCTGGCACTTGATCGAGGGGGATTCTCGCTCGTTCTCCTCCACCGGACCAGACAGTCTCGCCGCTGGTACCGCCAAGGACGAGGACGAGGTCGAGGTCGAGGCGAGGGGTGAGCTGCGTCGGCGTCGGTGTCGGTGTCGGTAGGTGGTGTTTGGATGGAATGTAGTGAAGTGGGAGGTGGAGATGGCGATATGCGTACGAATGGGAGAGGAGTGCGGCGCCAAGATGCACCGACGGTACTCGAGAAGCAGACCGCAGACCGGGTTACAGTCTATGCCCACTGCCCAAAGATAGAGTTGGCTGGGGAAAAGGGGAAACGGGGTACCAGGGGAAGGGGAAGGGGAAGCGTGGTCGTGGTCGTGGGCGGGAGCGGCGTCAACGTCGGCGGTCGGGGGAATAGAATGGGATCTCTGTGCGCGTGTTCGGGGTACGGCTTTGGTGGGGTCGTGGGTCGGGGGTTTGTTCGTGGTGTGCGGCGGCAGCGTCGGCGGCGGCGGCGGGCCGGGAACGTTCTGCCTCGGACGTATCTGCAGCGAATACAACTGCAAGTATTCGTGCGAAGTCACCACGGAGCCGGGTCGGTGCCTTGCCATTTGAGACGAACGAGACCCAGCGGCGTCGTCTGCCTTTCTGCCTGATCTCGAGAGTGGAACGGATCCTTATTTGGGAAGCGAAAGTATCTGGTACGAACGAACGTATAAGAACGGCGAGAGGTTGCAGGTAAGAGTAAGAGAGCGAGGAGCGGGACGGATCTGACGGATCGACAACGGCTGCGTCGCACGCAGTCCGCACCTGGCACCTGGCACTGGCGACGGCACCTGGCTGTGGAAGACTCGTGGTGGTCGGACTGTATTTGTCGGAGCTGATCCGAGGGTGGCGCGCACAAAAGGGAGACGCAGACGAGGCGGGCGGCGGAGGGAGCGAGGGGGGTTTAATCGCGACGATCAGGGTGAAACTGTGGGTCGTGACCAATAATGACCAATCCAACGGGAGACGAGGAAGCCACACGAGTCACGACCGAGGTGTTCTCGGCGCTCGGCGCCTACGGATCCCACAATGGAAGGTGGGGTGAGTATCAAGGCGGTTTCGCGCGTGGTGCGGCTGACGAGAACACGATCACGGAACAAGTCTCGGATCATGCACCGCGAGGGGTCAATGGACAGCCGCAGCTGGGCCAGCTGGGCTCGAGAAGCCCACTGCTCCTGCTTGATGCTTCTGTGTTCGCTTCACGCTTCACGCTTCCTGCTTCGCCGCGACCCGTGCTTCGCCCCGGAAGAAAGAAGACGGTTCGGGCGTCGGCGTCCCGGAGGATTACGTTTGGTCGGGTCGAAAAGCCGTGGCAGCGTGGCAGCGTGGCAGCGTGGCAGCGTGGCAGCGTGGAGGTCGTGGCACGCGCAAACGGGAAGGGGCATCGGGGCGAGGGGCGAGGGTGAGGGCAGGGGGCGAGGCAGGCCGATCGCGTGGTATCGGGGCGGGGCAGCCGGTGTCTTACCCAGCCAAATCAGCAGACTCGCGGTGGACGTGGAGGAAGGGAGCAAGTCGGGCGCTATGCAATGTACGAGCCACTCAGCATTGGCTACTCGCTCAACACCATTGCGCTGCTGCAGAGGAAGCAATTGGCGGTTATCGGCTCTCTGAAGATGCCAAAGGCAAAGGCGCTGACAGTCGGGAGGTATGGACTGTGGCAGGGCCAGGTCCACTCACGGGGTGAGGCGTGCAACCGGGCCCTGAGCCACCTTCAGGGTCCAATTTTCCGAGAGAGCAAGCGGGTCCGGGGGGTTTATGCGAAAAAATACAAACGATTACTAATCCCCAACTTGGAGGACAATTAGAACGTTTCAATGCATTTGAATGGCCAATCCCCCGGAAGTGGCGCCGCCACCCTCCCAGGTATTCCCACTTTCGGCAATCCCCTCCCACCTTTGAGGGTTCCCGATCAAGCTCCGCGAGTCACGTGACTCTGCGGAACCGGCTTTGTGCCCGGCCGGGGCGGGGCGCGGACGGACGGACGTCAACGGCGCCAGGCTAGTGGGATCGGCAGCGACAAAGCCAGAGCCAAAGCCAGAGCCAATGTCTATCTACTCTCTCGGAACGACACATTGTTCACTCCACTCTTCTTCAACCCCCAATCCGCATCGCCTCACTCCGTCACACCCAGCTCATCTACTGTCCATCACACATCGCATCGCCCCGCGCGACCGCGCGACCGCTCGTCAAGCGCCCAGGCAGCGGCCGGTTCCATCTCGTCCAATCAATCACGAAGCTGCCGCCGGATCACGACCGGCACCGGGACCGTCTGATATCAGAGGAGCCGTCTCGTGGTATCCATTGGTCAGTTTCGTGAGTGATCCCTCCCCGACTCTGGCTTCATACATCGGTGAGAGCGTCATCAATGTCACTCTGCTGGTGTCGGATGCGATGCATCGCGTCACGCTGCCCGAGCAATGCTCGACGGTACCGGACCGACTAACACCGCACGCAGAGAGCAGAGCGGACCTCGACCTTTTTCCGCACCGCGCAGCCAACACCACGGCTGTCCTTGCGAGGGAATAGGAGTGGCATCGGCGTGTAGAGCTCAGCAACCCGTGAGTAGCTCGTTGCAACACGGAGGAGCGTGGTTTGTTTGCGCACCCGCAGATTTTACTAACCCCTCACTGCAGCTGAGTCCTCTACCCCGTCGTATCCCGTTCGCAGTCAAGAGCTCGCATCCCTCGGCATATCCACGCAACTCCCCGCTGAATCATCCCTCGGCATACTCACCCAATTCCTCACTTCAGGGCCCACCGCACCTCCAACGACGCCGCCCCCGTCTCCGCCTCCAACATGCCCCCCATTGTCATCTCCTTTCACACCTCCCCTCCCGAATCCCACCGCACCTCGTCCTCCAAGCTCCTCACCCCTCTCGCGCCTCCACGGCTGACCACTCGGCTGCCCTCGAAATCCAAGTCCAAGTCCAATTCCGCGTCCGCATCGTCGAAACGGGGTGTTCCCGTCCACCAATTCTTCACGTACTCGAAACCCCCTTCAGCCGCGTCCATCCCGACAAACAACCACGACACGGTGACCCGTCCGACTGCAGATGTCATTGCCAATGGGAGTTCTGCTGGGTCTCTCCCCTCTCCCCCGCCCTCATCGGGATCGTCTAGCTCAGGCAACTCCGCGCACATGCGACGCAAACCCCACCCAACGGCTCTTGACCCTTCCCAGACCAGCGCGTCCTTGACCCCGCTCCTCCAGCCTATCCTGCTCCGGTGCCTGGCATGGCATTCAAACCCGCAGCCCACCTCGCCGTCCAAGAAAGTCAAACCCGGCACCCCCTCGTCCTCGACTGACAAACCGCCGTTCGTCCACCCATACAACCCTTTGACAGATCAGGGTAACGACAGGTCGACGGTGCCGTCCCCCCGCGAGATCCTCCGTGCACAACGACTCGAGGAGGAGAAGGTCCGCGCGAAAAAGGAGTCGGCAGCAGCAGCGAGGGCGGCGATCGTGGCGAAGCGGAAACGGGGCGTGAGGACCCGTGGAGGAAGCAGACTCGCAGAGACGGAAACGCAAACGCGATCGGTCAGTCCTGTCAAGGAGGACGAGCCGGAGGACACGGACAAGGACAAGGTGCCACCACCGGCTATCACGACCGAGCCGGCGAGCAGCGAGTCGACCCCAGCACCCCCACCGGCCGCCGTCACCAGCTCCGGACCCGCTCGCATCGGTCTCAAGCGAACGAGGAGTAACGGCCTCCTCAATATCTCCACCGCCAATGTCGCCTCGGGGGGGATCGGCGTATCCTCCCCCCTCCGAGTAGCCATTGGTCCCGACGAGACCGAGGTCGAAGCCGACGACGGGTCTTCCGGACGCGAAGCCAAGCGAGCAAAATCAGGTCCAGACCTTGGGGTTCTCGACGTAGACCCCATGGCCCGTGGTGGTGCAGGTCGACGCGCCACCACCCTCTCGCCGCAATCCTCCACCGAACCCCTTCCCGACGACGCGTCCACCCCAAAGACCTATCCCCTCGCAGCGGGAAGACTCGCGCCGCGGAGTACCGCCCGATCGACCTCGGTGCAAGCACAGGGAGGCCGCAACGAGTCGTCCCCGCTCGGCACCCCGAGTATGCGGAGGGCAGTGTCCTCGGCGGGAGCCAGTGTGGGATCGAGAAGTCGGCTCGGCAGCGTCGGAGCAGAGGGCATGGCGAGGGAACGGAGTAGGAGGGAGGTGAATCTCCCGAGGGCGCTCCGGGACTATGAGATGCGTGCGGGGGCGACGGCGTGAGGTGAGCGAGCGGGCGTGGGCTGAGCGGGTCCCGGGGTGCGGCGCATGGCGCTGATCAAGCTACAGGTTCCGCGCGCGCTCGCTCGCATAGGCTTTTCCCTAGCTATTTCGACTTCTACGCTTTTTCTAATGCTTGCAACTAGATGTCCATTCCTTCATCATCTTGTCATCTCCACTTGACGGCTTTTCCCGCTTCTCTCTGTTTGAGCCACACTGTCACCGCATGTCACCACCCTGTCACCACCCTGTCACCACCCTGTCACCACCCTGTCGCCGCCTTGTCACCACCCTGTCACTAAGCTGTCAGTCACCGCCCCTCCTCGCGCCTCACCATGTCTCGTCATGATTGTTAGTCTTCACAAGTCATCGTCAACCCCCAATATCGACCTACACGATTACATCCATCCTCCACTGCCATCTCATGTAGACGTTTGTAGCCCCTCTTCTGTTTCAGGGCCGATCCATCATTCATCCGTCATCCTAGACATGCCAATGTATCCTTGTGCGTGGGTGACGATGAGGTGGGGCGCCTCATATGCGATAAGACGTTCGTCAAGGTCATGCATAAGTCGTGCGGTCATAAAACGTCGTCAAGCATCAAAGTCCGGCCGTGTCTCTATGCGGCGGACCACCTGTTCCTCTCTGCGACGCCGGCCACTCCTGCCAGTGCCATACCTCACGGCCCAACGGTCCGCGCGTGGAATACGCATCAGCCTCACTCCTTTCCCTCCTCGTGTTTCTCACACCACTATCGCCTCCCTCCTCGCCTCCCCCATCCTCCTACCCCACTCACCCACCGCGCCCCGAAACCCCTCGAGCTCCCTGTCCAACACTGCCCGCACGCCCCCCTCCCCGCGCAAACCCCTCTCGACCCGCCTCGCCTCCCACTGCTCTATCCCCCTCCGCGCATCCTCCTCGAGCGTGTCCCGCTCGCGGTAATGCTCGATCCCAGCGCGGATACCGCGGATCGTGCGGGACAGAGAGGTCGCGTGCGACGTGGCGGTGTGGAGGGATTCGGAGAGGTGGTGGAGAGCCGGAAGTGGGGTGTCGGTGATCAGTTGATGGACCTGGTTGGGGAGGTTGAGGCGGAGAGTGGATTCCGGGGCTGGGGCACGGGAAGAGTACGGAGATGAGGGACGGGATTGCTGGTGCTGGCTTTGGTGGGCTTGGTTCTGGGACCGGTGCAGTGTCGGATCCCGAGCCGATTGGGGCGGGGGGATGGAAGGAGCCAGCAGCAGCTCATCAAGCTCGTCGGCAGGTGACAAGAGCTCGTCGAGCGCTGCATGCGGGTCCTTCTCGGCGTCGACCTCGGACCGAGTCGGGTGCTCACGTCCACTGCGGATATCCTCCAGAAGGTGATCTTGATCTTCCGGGCTCAGGCGCACCGTCGCTGGGGGAGACGATACCGGCTGTCCACGTCCATGCCCATGCCCTTTCGGATTATTTGCAAGAGTCGCCGTCGCCGTCGCCGTCGCCGTCGCCCCCGTCGGCGAAGCTTGTGGATCCCCTGTCCACCCCACGTCGTCCGCTTGCTCTCCCTCGTATCCTCCACTTTCGAGACGTTCGCGTTCTTCGCGTTCTTCGCGTTCTTCGCGTTCTTCGCGCTCCCACCACCCCTGGGATACCCACTCTCCTTGTGCCCAATTGATCCCCGCCCACTCCCTCCCCATAGCGACGATGTCGCGCAGCTGCTCCTCCCGAACCCTCTCGGCGTCCTGGAGCTTGTGCAAGTGCGCCCGCAGTGCTTCTTCCACATCCCATGCCTGGCCCGTGGACACCCAGCCGGATTCGCCGGATCGATCCCGACCGGATCGATCCCGGACGGATCCACGTTGACCGGCCTTAGTGTGTGGTCGTGGTGGTTCGAGCGATTCTTTCGCTCGCTCCTCGTCGGTGCTGCGAAGCGAAGCGAGGAGGCGGGATGAAGCACCCAGGCAGTCTTGCAGAATCACAATTGGGTCCTTGTCGATTTTCGGGTCCATCCAACTTGGTCTGACCTGGCCGACGTGAGGGATGTATTTCCCATCCATGCTTCCCTCGAGGTCCCCAACATCAAGCCTCGATTCCAGGACCACGGCTACTTCCTCTCTGTCTCCATCCTGCCCATCGGTGAGATCGAGACCGAGTCGGGGCCCAGATCGCGAACCATTCGCCGTCTCATGATCAAGCTCATGCGCGTCCCAGTTCCCCGAACCAAGGGCCGTCTGCCCCGATCCCAGCTCGCCAGCCAGCCCCAGCCCCAGCCCGCTCCCCATCTCCATACTCAGATCAAACGCCTCGTCCAGCTCCGCATGCGCCGAGCTCTGCGCGGTATGATACGACGAAGTGGACGATTTACCTGTCCGAGTATGAGAGGGCGACATGGACGGGGACGGTCGTGGGAGTGGGAGTGGTAGACCATTGCGCGCGTTCGTGTTCCGGGCGAGTCTGGCGGAGGGGGGTTGGTGGGGACTTGGCGAGGTTTCCGGGAGAAGATGGAGGGGTTGTTGGGGAGTCGTATAGGCCGAAGAAGCTATGCGGTGTAAGCGATTGTTCCAGCGCTATCGCTTGGCGGTGCGTGGAGACCGAGCCGGATGTCCATATCTTCATATTCACACCAGTCGGATCTCTGATTCTCGCTCCGAGCGGGCGCGTCGAGCACCGAGTATGACTCCCGATGCAGCGGACGGAGGGAGCAGTGGAAGGACAGACCCAGACCCACCTCCAGGCCCATCAGCCCCGTCCAGATCCAAGTGGTCCAGCCCAAACTCGTCGGCGAGGGACGGTCCGGGCCCACCTCCATCCATCGCCCCGGCAAGCTCGTCCGCGAGGCTGGCGAAGGCCATGATGAAGTCGGGCGCCGGAACGAGTGGGGCGATCAGGCGTGGTGGAAGCGCAGTGGAGCGTGTGCCCTCGTGGCCGTCGTGGTCTTCGTCGTAATCGTGGTCGTGGTCGTGATTGTAGAAGTGATTGTGGACGTCGCTGTGAATATGTGCGATAATGCTGAGCACCAAGGATCCGGCTCGATTTGTGTTTCGAGACGAGAATGGGAGGTGTCGGCGATACCCTGGTCCAGGGAGTTGGGAGTAGGGCTGAAGTGTATATGAACTCCCTCTCCTCCTGACTCCTGAGGGTGATCAAGGTGCGTGCAAGTCCCAAGTCGGTCAATGTGGAGCGTCGCGAAGCTCTGGCGAATGAATACTCAAGACGCCAGACCTAGGTATCGTGCTGGGTCACGCACAGTCGGAGTGTGGTGTTGTGTGTCGCGTGTCGCGTCGTCGTACAGTCTAGCCTGTGTCGTATGCGTACGAAGCGTCGTGCGAGACGATGAGGAACAGCAAAGCGGAATGAGAACAAGACAAAGACCCAGAGGATGGATGAGCTTTGATCACCTCGACTCAGCCGGCAGCCGGGCCCATTCCCATTCCGAAACGCATCCCACCACCGCAACGCGTTTCACATTTCGTCCCGTCGACATGTCATGTGCTTTTACTTCACCTCGAGGCATGCCCCTGCCGCCGCAACCTCACACCCGTATCAAGCAAAACCATTCATACCTTTGTGTCATTGTCATCACTCCCCACTTCACTCGCCACCTCGCCCTCGCCCTCGCCCTCTACATCTCCCTCAATGACTAGTATACTCGAGTAGATACCACACAAACACACACAAACATTGATAAGCCGCCGCCGCCGCCGCCGATGATCCCCATCATCCCATCCCACTGCGTCCTCCCCCTCCTCCTCCCGAAACTTGGCACTTTCAACCAGGTTGAGAAGTCCAAGTCCAAGTCCAAGCCCAAGTCCAGGTCCAAGTCCAAGTCCAGTTCTTACAGCGATAGAGGGGTGATACGAGACGTGACTGGGGGTAACCTGAAGACTGCCAGGTGACTTGATTCCATTGAGAGGGGAGAGGGGAGGGGATCAGAGAGGTTCGAGGTTCGAGGTTCGAGGTTCGAGGTTCGAGTTGAGGAGAGGCCGGTGCCGAGGTAATGATGCCAGAGGTATGAAAGAGGAAACGAGGGAGTGATGGTGGTACAGGTGATGATGATTATCAGGACCAGAGGCCGGTGGGCCGGATTCACTGGGTTCCCTTGACCCGGAACTGGGCAAAGACTGGGATGTGACTACGCAAGAGCGTCAGCATCGCCTGAAGCATGCACGAGATTGGATGGCCGACTCACTCCGAGGGGAAATGCGCGTTCGGGAAACCGACCGTCTTGTCAAGATACGCCTTGTCGACGTCGCCAAGCACGCTCGTGACCTTGAGCGACCTCGGCGTGTAGAAGACGTAATCGATCGCGGCCGCAAAGGTCGGGGTGAAGTTTGTCATCTTCATCTCGCCAAAGCTAGCGCAAGACGATCGCAGTCCGAGACGGTGCTTGAGACCCTTGGCCGTATAAGGACCATACACGTGCGACATGAAGTCCTCGTGGTCTGGCGGGATCTCCCCCGTGGAAATAAAGTCGTACACGGCCGAACCCGAGAACGAGTTGAGATCGACGCAGAGGATGAGCGGGATGTCCCGCCCCTTTTCGTTCCGATCGTACGTCGGCGGTCCGAGACCATTGTTGTACTCGTTGTCGCTGGAGAGACGCGCAGGCAGGCGCGAGAACTGCTCGGCAACCTTCTCCAACTCCTCCATGAGCATGCCAATCTGAACAAGCTTGACGTCTCGGTACCGGTGATCCCAGTAGATGTGCGAGTTGGCGACCAGCAAACGCGCACCCGAAGCGGCAAATTCGAGCTCGGTCAACACGGCGATATTGTCTCGCGACATGACTCGGTTGAACATGTCATCGGTACGCATGTCGTCCTTGTGGAGCGCCACCTGGTTGAAGTCGATGACCTGCGTTTCGACCAATTGGAATCTGGATTGGGTTTCAGCAAGGTGTGCACTCATGGGTCGCACGCGGCGGGACCACTCACTTGTTGACCTTCCAAAAGGTAGCACAACCATCCACCAACTTGGCCTCCTCTGGCGCCATCGTCCTTGCCCTCGTTCGCGGGTAGTGAGCTCCGTCATAGCCGTGCTGCTTGAGCTGCGGGGCGAAGAAATCCGTGTACTGCTCCACGTCGAGCTCCTGCATACACACCACGTCCGCCGCGGCGTTGATGATCTCCTGGAGGATGGTCTGCTTGCGGTACGACCAGTCGAGAGCCCAGGACGGGGTGTAGCTGTACGTCGTTCCCGGAGCGAACGACGCGCAGAGGATGTTGTACGACAGCACGGTGAACGACTCTTGTTTGCCCGACGAAGACGAGTCGACGTCTGGCTCGATCTCGATCCATTGTCGCTCTGGCGGGGCGGCGCCGACGGGGCAAGAGTCTCTCAATTGGGTGATGAGCGCTGTGGTACCCTCCTCGGCAAGGATCTTGCGGAGCCGCTCCTCCAGCGGGTTGCCCTCGATGCCGAGTGTCTCGAGCTGGTACAGCGTGCCGAGCTCTGGCGGCAGCGTCGTGAGATGATTGTCAAACAGGAGGAGTTCCTTGAGCTTGCACAAGACACCAAGCTCTGGCGGAAGGGAAGTGAGCTCGTTACCCGTCGCGTCGAGGAGGGTGAGCTGTCGCAGCTGCGAGATGGCAGGGGGGAGTGTAGTCAAAGCGTTGTGATTGACGTAGAGCGAGGTGATGTGGGAGAACGAGAACAGCGCCGTCGAGAGCGTCTTCAGCCGGATGCCGCCCAGATCAAGTCCTGTCCAGGGTTCAGACGGCGAGTCCCCCTTGCCATCCATCGGCGCCGGAGCCGCAGCAGGGTTGGCCGGGTCGATGTGGCTCAGGACTGGCGTGTTGGAGGCGTCGGAAGGCTCAGGCGTGGGATTGCGATCGGCATTGGAGACCACCGAGAGCGATGTGTTCTTCTTGTGGACGCCGTTGGGCACTCCAGCGGAGGAGGACGGCCGGTTGGGGTCCGAGATCGTCACAGCGGACGGCTTGTTGGACATTCGCGAAGCCATCGCCGCGGATCGGGCTCGGTGGTGAGGAGAGGAAGAGAGTCGGGATGCCTACACAGCTCATCAGCGCTTGAGCCCTAGTGAACCCTCTCAAAGATTCCCGCGTCAGCCAACTCACCTCTGCTCGCAACATCTGGTGCTGCCAGAACGCTGTCATGGGGACGTTGCTCTCTGCTGCTCCTCTTGGCGGGCTCCCCTGCCCCACTCCTGCTCCTCCTGCTCCGAACGCGCCCATCCCTCCGAAACCTGGTCCTCCGTGGCCACCCATACCCATCCCCGTGTTCTGCTGCGCGAGGTGCATGCCCGAGCTGCTCCCAAAGCTCGGGTGGTGCGGGTGGCTCCCCGCCACATGGCCGTGCTGGGAGTGCTGGAGGTGATGCGGGGTATGCGAATGATGAGGTGGATGGTGTCCACCCGGTGGTGGGAATGAGCCGAGCATCCCATTGGTGGGATACCCTGATGGCGAAGGAAGCGGCAAGCCGTTGAACGCTGGATGTCTCCCCCATCCTCCCCCGCCTCCGCCTCCGCCTCCGCCTCCGCCTCCGCCTCCGCCTCCTCCACCACCACCACCTCCCCCGCCGCCGAGACCCCGGGTGACTCCTAGATCACCATTGGGACCTACGCCGTCGTGCTGCTTGTGCGCCGAGGACGTCGATTGTCCCGACGATTGGTGGTGAAAGTACATTCAGGTGTGAGGGTGCTTCTCTGGGCAGGATTGCTGATGGAGCAATGTGGTCAGCACTGTGCGACGGTGCCGACAAAGTGAGGGGGTCACGGTGTAACGCAATTGTGGAAGTGGAAGTGAAAGCACATGAAAAAGGATCTGCTCGTCACCCGCCCAGACCCCCGTGCACACCCTCTCAATCAAACCCGATCTCTCTGCGCCACGCAATCGCCTCCTTTGGCTTCCAAGTCCCGCACACACCTTGGAAGGGTGACGCCGGGGTGGATGGGATACTCACGATCTGGGAAGAGGCGGGCTGTTGTACCCAAGGACGCGAGGACGAGCAGGAAGAGGAACGGTGGCTAGCGGTGGTGGCGTGTCCCGATCTTCTCGCATCGGCGCGCCGGTGGGTGTGGTCTGCGGGTCGGGGAAAACAGTTCCCTTGAGGTCGAATGGCGATTTCACCGTTGGAATCGACGAAGGTGTGCTTCTGCCGGTTGCAGAGCGTGCTTACGCCGAGGAGGGAGAGGAGCGAGACGAGGCTAGTCGAGGATCGAGTAGACCTGGTTCGCCGAGCAAGATGTGACGGTGAGGAATCGAGCTGTCTGCTGTCGGCTGCCGGTTGGCGTGACTGGGTTGTGCTGCCTGGTCTGCTCAAGAGGAACAAGATACAAGGTGTGTCAGGAGACAAAAAGAGAGGTAGAGATGAGACGACGAGGCATCGTAATCGACCAGACAAGTCGCCTGCCAAGCTGGCACCGGGTTAGGACGAGGAGCGGGATCAAATTGTATCGGGCCCGGGGTGGGGGGGAGGCGGGCACCGGAGATTTGCGACATAACGCCGAGAAAGAGGCACCGCCACGAGCAAGACATCTGGTACATCTGGTACATGATATAGCGACAGTAACAGGCTGTACGAGCCATGGGAGCCAGAACTGGACACTCTCTACCTGCGCAGTGGGAGACAAGGAGACTTCCACGACTGGCGCAACACAAACGCTCCACAGAAGCCAAGCGCTGACGAGTCTCCTTCACTAGACAATGATCGTGTAACACAAGCTGGCAAGGTTGGTTGGTCGTTGCAGCGCGAAAGCTCGCGAGCGATTCATCCCCTCCCTTTCCCAGACTCCGCTCTGATTCGTCCTGAGCGGAACAACCTACGCCAGGCAGCGCACAGCCGTCTTCCGCACACGGGGGAGCACACGTATACCCAGGAGAGTGAAGGAAGAGCGCCCACGCGCCCACATCTGCTGCTTGACCCGCCTCACTTGTTCTCGTGATCTCCGGCCACGTGAAGCTGCCTTTCCACCAACTCGCTCAGATCCTCCACCTCGACCCGTCCAAGGGACGGCGAGACCGGTTTCTCCGGTATCCCGTCCTCTTCCTCCTTGATCTTGAGTTCCTTCGCCACCTTCTCCGCCTCGACTTTTGCCCTGTGCCTCCCTTCCTCCCCTGAGATCTCCTCTGGCGGTTCCTCCCCTTCCAACTCCCTCCAAGTCTCCTCCAACTCCCTCCTTCCCTCCTTGATGACCTTCTCGAGCTCCTCGGCCCACCCCAACTCCTCCGCCAAGCGGCGGACACCATCGTCCGCGTCGCCTCCCCAGAAGATATCCCGGGAGCGGGCTTCGTCCTCCTCGTCCGCGTCGAACATCGTGGAGAGGAGCTTGGAGAGACCCCCTTCGGGCCCGGATGAGCGGGACGAGGCGAGGCGGGAGAAAGGGCCGACGGCCTCTCGGTTGATCAGCAGTCGAGGGGTGTTGGCGGAGACGTATGACGGGAGAGAAGCGAACGGGTGGACTTGAAGTGACGTGCCGAGGATGATGAGGAGGTCACACCGTTTCAGATCCTACCAGCGTCAGCCGCACCTTCACGCCCAAATAGCAGCAGTTGTGCGGATATCCGTTCCTGTTGGCCTGATCGCTTTCCGCTTCCCGCAGCCTCGACTCACCCCTATGGAACGGAAAAACCTCTCCGGCAATCCTTCCCCGAAGAACACAATATCAGGCTTGACCAACCCGCCACAACCCTTCTCGTCACACCGCACGACCTTTCCTTCCCGCACTCCCGCAGCGAGGACGTACTCCCTACTAGCCTCGCGCTGGCACGAGAGGCAGTGGGCATTGGCAAACGACCCATGCGCCTCGATGAGGTGCGAGTCGGGCAGACCGGCGAGGGATTCGAGGGTGTCGATGTTCTGGGTGAAGCAGCGGCGGAGGAGGCCGTGGTCGTGTAGGAGGCGGATGAAGTAGTGCGCTGGAGTAGGCTGAGGCGAGCGAGTAGAGTAGTGAGCGTGGGTACATGGCGGATACGACTAGGAGGTCCGCTCGGCTCACGAGGTATTTCCCGGGGTACAAGTCCTTTGCAAGAGTCCAGAATGGCTGTGACATCAGCGTGGTGCATGTGCTTGCGTCTCGTCTCGCACGACCACCCTCCTCCCTCACTCAAGTTCCACTAGAGTTCAATGCCGCCTCTCAACATCTCCGGGCCACCATACTGTGCCCTCCCCTGGTTGCCCTAGACATACCACATACCTTTGGATTCCTCCTAAAGTAGTTCAACTCAAACACCGCCTCTGGGAAGGGCAGATTCAACCTCGCGAGATTCGCATACAGCCCTGTCTCTGGCGATCGAAAGTCCGGGATTCCCGCCGACGTGGAGATGCCCGCGCCGGTGAGGACGACGACGTTCTTGGCTTTGCCCGAGGATATCAATTGGGCGATGTGAGCGAGGGACGAGTCGCGCGGGCGGGGCGGCGTGGGAGAGGGCGAAGTGGAGGAAGAGGAGGGGAGAGGGGATGGGGTGTCGGGGATGTCGGGGATGTCGGGGGAGCGGGGGCGGTGTGGGTCTGGGTCTGCCCGGCGGGGAGAGTCGGAGGGCTCAGGCATGGCGATGAGTCAAAGTACACCTCAGGTCTCAAGAGTGACTAATTGAAAGTAAAGTAGTTGCGGGGAGATAGACAGCGGTCACAGACACTCACCGCATTGTGCCCGAGTTTGACGCACTCGCGGGGCTCCCGGTGGAGGAGGTTTTCGCGGGTGTCGGTCAGATGCAATGCTTTGCCCAGCAGAGACCTACTCGAGGCGAGATTGGGACTGACAGTGCATGAAAGGGAGTCGAACGCTGAGTCGGCGTCGGGTGGCATCGAAGATGCAGGCATGGCGGCCGCACGCATCGATGGAGGGGGTTTGAATAGGGAGTTTGTATGGGTTTCCCATACGTCTCGTCTCGCCATAACCGCCTCGGGCAGCTGGGATACGAAGTGGACTGCTTGTGTGCTCTACCTGGAACGAGCGTCTTGATCAGCATGCACAGTGAGCCCAACTCCGTGGATAGCCCGGCGAGCTACCTCGCATCGTGATCTATACTGTAGGTAACGAAGCTTTATGTGTATATACATACACGTCCTGAGTCTGCCGCTACGCGAGCAGCGCTATCTGCGCCGCATGACTCGCCTTCCCTCCTACCCACTCTTCCCAGCCGATACTCCGTCTCATACTCCATCTCTACGCCTCCTCCTTGACCACCTGCGGCGTCTCCACCATCTGCACCAACTCATCCACCAACACCCGAACCTCCTCTTCATACTGCTTGAGCAGCTCCTCGCGCCCATCCCATCTCTTCGCTGTTCGGATCACCTCCTTACTGAGCTGAATCCCGACCATGGCGGTTGCCAACCTCATATCCATTCCGCCTCCCATGACGACCTTGAGCTGTTCCGCGCACTTTGACCCCCCGTGTCCGCCGAGTGTGATTATCCCCGCTGGTTTCCCCACCCATTCTTTAAAGAGGTGATCGAATGAGTTCTTGAGCGGCGCCGGGATCCCCCAGTTGTATTGCGGCGTAATGACCAGGACAGCATCCCACGACAGCACAGTGGCGGACCAAGCTCGTACGGCCGGGTCGGCGTATATGTCGGGTAACGAAGAGAGGTCGTGTGCGGCAGGGATGATGTCCTCCACGACGAACGGGAGAGGGTGGTTGGGCGATTGCGCCAGGTGAATGACCTCGAGGGTGACGGAGGGGAAGGACTGGTGGATGATCGACTCCACAAACGACGCGATGCCAGCGGTGTTGGATGCGTGTCGCACAGAGCCGAGGATGACACCGAGGCGCATGGCGAAGAAATGTTACAGCTGGTAAGCTTGGGGTGTAGGATATCGAGGCTGCGAGTGAGGGCGGAGCGTCAAGCTGATTCTGGGATAGAGGAAGCTGGCCAATCTCTCGAAAGTCGCAGCCCACTTGCGGCCTTATACCCAGATCAAAGCACCGGGCATCGGCATCACTGATCGATGCATGCTCAACGTTCTTTTTGAAGTTGAACATGTTGATGCTGGTCGTGGTGCTGGTGCTGGTGCGGCTGCGGCTGGTCGCCTCGGCTCCGGCTGCGGCACCGGCATCGGCATCGGCGATCAGGCCCAACCGGGGCTCGGCAACCGAAGCCATCCATCTAAAATCCCCGAGGCGGCTCGCGACTGCCTTTTGGCGGATCGACCACACACACGAGTTCACATGCTCTTCAAGCCGATACCAATCATACATGCAACGAAGATGGATATTTAGGCGGGCGCATCGCGCCCCTCCTGATCCTCAGATACACCGCCTCACAGCAAGTCGAGACCGTCCCTCGTACCCCGGCTCAGCCCATTCCCATCCCCTCACTCCCCACGCTCCCATCCCTCTCCTCGCTCCGTTGGCTCCTCTGGCTAGGACCCCCACTACCCTGCTACCCCGCTACACCCTCCTCCCAACCATCGCCGCCGTCTCCACCTTCTTCAACATCCCCCTAAGGTTCTTCCCGCCCTTCTGGCAGTTGTCTTCCAGCCACACCTCGAACTGCGCTCGCACAGCCGCGAGCTCCGAGCTGATCGGGAGGGAAGCGTCGGGGCGGACGGTGGTGGAGTTGAGCAGCGTGTCGAAGAGGGAGGACCAGAGCTGGTTCTGCCAGTACTGAGGAAGCGGGGTCAGCGACGACAACGGGCACCGGCGCGAGGGATATGCGGCAGACCGGGCGTTGGAGCAGGTAGTGATAGTTGTCGGGTCACGGAATGGGTTCCGGGCACGACGTGATGCGAGGGCATTGCGACGTTGCAAAGACTCGGTCACACTTCACTCACCCTCTTCAATGGCGTTGCGATCCTATACCTCTTCACTCCACCCTCTTCCACCTGCTCCGTTTGGATATACTTCCCAAACAGCAAACAATAAGCCACCGACGCCAACCCCCAGTAATCCGTTTGGTAGCTCCACGTTTTCCCCTCCCTCATCTCCACGCAATCCCTCTCGTCCGTCTTCCAGTCCGCGACGAACGTCTGCTTCTCACCGGCAGGGAAGAGGGAGGTGTCCATGGCCCCTCCAAAGTCTATGAGCTTGACGCCCTTGCGGCTCCAACCGTGGAGACCGTTCCGGTCGTACTGGGCCGACCAAGCGGATGTGCCGCCTTCGGAAGATGGGATGGCGTCCAGTCGGACAAGGCAGTTATCGATCTTGAGGTCGCCGTGGATGAACCCGTTTGAGTGCAGGCCCTCTACCAACTTGAGAAGCTCGATCGTGAAGAACATGGCGACCAGCTCGTCCACGCCCGAAACCCCGCTCTGGGTAGAAGGCGCGATGGAGAGCTGCGTCGCCTTGTTGACCAGATCGAGTAGCGTGCCTTGAGATGAAAAGTCCAGGATGAGGAACGACTCGTCTGCAAAAGCGTACAGGCTCCGTGGGCGGATGATCGAAACGGCAACGGAGGGGTCAACTCGTCGATGGATACGATCGAGGACGACAGTCTCCCAAACCGCCGACGGCTTCTCCACTTTGATGGCGACGAAACATTCGTCCTCCTCGTCGTCGTCTTCGTCATCGTCGTCATCCTTGGCGTCCTGCTGGGCCCGTTTGGCAACATCCACAGCGAGGAACACCGCGCCGTAACCTCCCTCTCCGATCTTGTCCCAGATCTCGTACTTTGCTCCAGCGAGATCAATCGTCATGTGATCCTCGCCGCCGACGGATGTGCGCGAGGCTCCACTGGCCCGCCTGACCCTGTTCCTCGCGTGTTTCTGCAACGAGTCGAGCCGACCCGACGTCGTCCTTCGATGATCTGTGAAGCCGGGCAACGCACCGAGTGGTGGCTCAACGATCGCGAGCAGGGCTTCGATGACCATCTCATCAGCCGGGTTGCACGGGTTCGACAGGACTTGTTGGTCATGTCCCGAAAGCTGCTCGGCCGACGCGGTGACGAAAGCGCCGGTGTCTACCTCGGCGTCGTGCTCCTGCTCCGGTTCCAGTGCCGGTTCCGGTTCCGGCGAGACATCTCGGGCCGTGTGCATTGTCATCGTCGCGGTACGATCCACAAGCATCATCGAGTGACTCGTGGCTTCGTGGATGGTGAACCCATCAGAGATCTTGAAGGGGGGGTCGATGGAACCCGACCTGTCGTAGTCCTGAGGAGACGCCTCGTCGAGGGGTGGGAACATCGATTGGTCGGGCGTAGGAGTGGTGCTGTCGGGTCTAGACGACGGTCGCTCTTCTTCCTCCACCACGGCGCTGAGATTCTCCACAATCTGGGCCGGATCGGAAGTGACAAACGCCTGGTCACCCGCGTCGAACTCGCTCCGTGCGCTGGTTCGCCTGCCAGAGGAGTCACCCAGACCAGACGACCGCATTGTGTTGAATTGCGCCGTGGTGTGGGTGGTAAACTCGCACGTCCGCTCGGTAATCGGCGTCATCTCGTGGATCTGGAACCGTCTCGGGCGACGGGCCGGGAGTTCCTCTTCGTCGTCCTCTTCGTCGACATCGTTGACGCTCATGTGCTGAGCATTTTCGATAACCTGCTGGAGGACCCGCTCATCGTCGTCGTCTGCTGCCGGCCCGACCTCTCGTTCGCCTTGGTCCCTACGCTGCGGGTCCTCCTCCGCCTCCTCTTCCTCTTCGAGAATAGCGTGGGCGAGGGCACGTCGCTGCGGCACCTTCTCCGCTAGAGCCGGCGTGGCAAAGATGTTCACACTGGAGAGAGCCGAGCGGGACTTGACGGACTGAGTCGAGTCGACCTGCGCCGGCGCCGGCGCTGGAGATTCCTCCACGAGAACACCAAATGCTCGTGGCTTTGACGCGCTCAATGCGAGGGGCGTACGAGTCGCCATCGCCATGGGAGTCTTCGCCGGTGTCTCGCCAAAGACATTGAACTTGACTGGTTTCGAAGCTGATGGGGGCGGGGCGCCAGCGTTCTCATCGTGAAACATCGGGATTGCCGCCCGATTCTGGGCGAGATGGCCCGAAGCCGGAGTCGGCGTGGGAGGAACCATACCGCCTACGGGAGCGAGCATTGCGACCGGGCCTTGCTGAGGCGAAGGCAACGGCGTCGGCGCCGCTACCTCGACGGGCTCCTCTTCTTCACTAGATCCCGAACCGTCGTCGGAATCACTATCGGATCCGCGGATCTTGCTGCCGTGGATGGTTTGGTCGAACATCATCGCGACCTCCTCATTGGCCAGCTTGGTGTTGACGGTTGGCGACGGCATCTTCTTTGGCGGTTCCTTCTTCGGCGTTGAAGCTGCTCAAACCATCAGTCATCTCATCCCTTTTCTTGAATAGCCGCCGCAGCTACCGAAAGCAAACCACTCACATCCAGGATAATGCCAGTCGAGTTCCCACTCTTTGACATCCTTCCACTCCTTGCGATAGAGTCCCCGAGCCCTCGCTCGGACCTCTTCGAAACTCCACTCATCTCCATCCTTCATCACCGCCTTCCAGTCAAACATCCTCTGCTCGGTCTTCTTCGACGTGGGATTGACGATCCTCGCGCCATCGCTCGGGCACTCCCATTTGCTCTGGACGAACCCGGTTGACGAGGACGAGGATGAGGCTGAGGCAGCAGCATGTGCCTTCTGGGGCTTTGGGGGTTTGCGGGCCGCAGGTGGGGCCGGCAGAGTCGGCAGGGATGGGATGGCAGTGGAGAGCGACGAGGTGTCGTAGTTTCTGAGCGGGTCGGCTTTGAGGAGCTCGGCCTCGGTAGGGGGTTGTCTGAATCGGAAGACCTCGTTGGTTGCTCGGACCGCGATGTTATCGCCATCGGTCTAAGCATCTCAGCAGTGTACCAAATCATTGCAAGGCGGTATCAGCGACATACCGTCTCCTTGAACACTTCGATCTTTGGAGTTCGAGGCGCGACTCTCGACCTCGCCGCGCTCTGGGGCAAAGTCTCCCCCTTCCAGGGTCCGGGTTCCACCGTGTTCTCCTTTCTCCTCCCGTCTCTCGTACCGAAGTCCGCCCACTCTCCGGGGGCGTCATCCTCCGCTTTAGCAGTGCCATCCGCGAAGATCTCCATCTTGCTTCCATTAGCAGCCTTGCTGAGGCGCATACTGGGTGCGAGCTGCGTCGCGCCCGCTACGCCGGTGGTACTTCCCACCTGACCCAGCACGGAACGTCCGGGCGTGCGCATGGCGTTGGCCGCCGTCGAGGGAGGGGAGGGATCGTCCTCGGGTACCTGCCCTGATACGGCCATGATTCGGGCGAGGAAGGCTTGGTGCCGGGACCTGAGCCGCTCAAGGGGGCTCGCTTTGCGCGCGATGCCCAGGCGGTAGATGTCGTCGGCCTTCTTCCTCCTGAGCGGTGTCAGCGGCGACTCGACTCGGCTCGCGACGCAAACGATCCAAAACCAAGCCCAGTAGGATGCTCTTGCAAGTGGCTCAGAATGCCAAAGTCGGACCTCTAATTTCGCCCGGATGGGGTCTTCGTCCATTCACGTCACGTTCAGAGCCACGCCACGCCACGCTCCACTCACCTTCCCAGAGCCTCCACGGCCCCCGCCCACTCCTCATAAAACACCGCATGCCTCGTCCCCACATCCCTGCTCTCCAAGAACGCCCAGACCTCCTCCCTGCGCTCCACATGCCGCGCATACATCACCCACAGCTTGAGGTATCGCGCGTCCTGGGCGTACCGCGCGTCAGAGAGGAAGCGGCGGGTGGTCGACTCGAGGAGGGGGAGGAGGTACTGGTTCGACGAGGTGTAGTGTTGGGTCACGAAGAGGATGTATCTGGGGAGGTCAGGGTTGGTTTTTGTTCTTGCATATTTGATATTTGGAGCTTTGTGGGATCGATGTGAGTGATGTTGAGGAGGTGGCGGATGCTCGGAAACAAGATAAACATTGAGAGGGGTGGCTCGTCACTCGGCTTCCGGAAGCAAGCACCGGAGCCCAAGACCGTCATCGTCGAGATACGGGAGTCGGAGCTCACGGGGCTCGAAGAGACAAGCAATGAAAGAAGTGGCGGGGGGAACAGAGTCGCGAGAAACATGTTCGCGAAGAAGGATCTCCTTGCTCACCGGTTATAAACATCCAACACGTCCTGCACACCGTCCACCATATCCTCCCCATCCCGTTCCCTCCTCTCGGCCTCGGCGATCTGCTCTTTCCACCGCTCATGGCCCTCGTGAATGACGCGCTCGGACTCGGCATCCTTCTCGAAGAGGGTCGAGAGCGTAGCGGCCGATCGGCCGGTGGGGAGCGGTCGGATGTTCTCCTTCTGTGACTCGATTAGGGCGAAGTCGGTGGTCGGGGCGGTGGCGATGTCGCCCTGGAGCTGGAGGTCGTCGGAGTGTGTGTGAGGTGGGGCCAAAGTCCCCGTGAATGGTTGAGAGGCCTGAGGGGCCTGAGGGGAGAAGAGCGACTCCATCGCGAGCTGCTCGCGGCTGAGGTTGGGCTTCCTTCCTTACCTATGCAGTTGATGTGTTTTGCGAAGAGAAACAGAGAGAAATCAGTCGCACCCCGCCCAGCGCGCCGTTGTTTGTACCGAATCGTTATCACCCTGAGGCCCTTGTCGCGGGATCAAATGACGTGGCATACAACAACCCATTGTTTTCAGTGGCACTCTACTGGTGGCGCCAGCCCATGTTTGCTAGCCAACGGTGGGTGCTTCGACGAGTCGGACGGCCAACAACGGACACGACAGCGCACACCCCTCACGTCCGCACGTACAGATCCACCACATGCATCTCGGCACGCATCAAGCGCGCAAGCGGGCACGGCATATACAATCGTCGCAGTCGCGTATCACGTCACGTCACTTCACGTCCTGTATCGTCGTCGTCGTGTTCTTTGATTCTTCTCCTGTGTATCAATCATTCCAGCTGGCGTCGACCTCTGCCTCCGCCTTCTCCTCCGTCTCCGTCTCCGTCTCCATCTCCGTGGCCGTCACCGTCACCGTCCCGTCGTTGTTGAGAAATAGTACGGAAAGATCCACCATAAACACAGCGCCTTCTTTGCGTTATATCCCTTCCGCCGTCCTCCGTCCCATCCAAATTCGCGCTTCCGGTCCAATCCCCTTGCTCAGAAACATGCCAGTGTAGAGCATCACCGCAAGACTCCTTGATCCATCCAGCTGCACCTCCGTTCCCCCCCTGTTTCCTCGTGCTTCACGCTTCAGGCCGCGCATCAGTCCTCACGCCTCACGCCTCACGCCTCCCCCATTTCAACATCGCCAATCATCGCTCCCGTCCCTATCGTGGCCGTCGTCGGCGCCGGTGCAAACCCGCCACCCAAAACCTCTACGACCCAACCTTTCTGTTCGGGTGCCAAAGCCTCCCTCCCGTTCCTCGCCCTCATCACCACCGGATGGCCCTTGACATGCTCTATTGTTGGTCTCCTCTCCGGGTCCGCGGCCATGCAGTTGGTAATCAAATCTGCGAGGGCTGGACTGAGTGGCGAGAGGTCAACTACTGAGAAATCGTCCTCTCTCAATGCGTGCCACGGGGCGCCACCGTCGGGAACGCAGATGTTGGTCGATACCTCGAGGACTACTAGGCCGAAGGAGAATATATCCGCCGCCATGAGGAATTGACCGCGGAGCATCTCGGGGGCCATGTACACCCTGTCGCCCTCACGCTCGAGCTTGCCGCGGGGAGCAAGGGTGCTCGGCGTAGGAGGAGCAAGTGAGGGCGTGCCACCACCCGGAGCTGTAGGGGTAGTCGCAGTCGCAGTGGCGCCAAGACCGGATCCGCGGAGGATGTCGGCGGGCGATATCCGAGGCCAGCGAGAGGCAAGGCCAAAGTCGCTGATCTTGAGAGAGCCAGTGGAGCTGATGAGGATGTTGGCGGGCTTGATGTCGAAGTGGATGACGCCGTTCGAGTGAATGTGGTGAATGCCCTGGACAACAATCAGCCTTGAAACATATCCAGCAATCACAGTCGCAGTGACCGTCACAATCACTCACGTCGCTGAGCTCGCGCACAATCTTCCACACTCTACCCTCGTCAAGCCTCTCGACGACCCTTCCGTACTCCTCGAGGAAGAAGGCAAGGGAGCCGAGGCAGAGCTCCGTCTGGATGAACAGCTGTCGGTTCTGCTCCCAGGCATCCACAAATTGGACGACATAGGGGCAGGGCTCCCGGGAGAGATGACGGAGGATGTCCACTTCTTCGAGATGTCGCAAGCGGTCTTTGACGCCGTCAAACATGCCCCGGGCTTTCTTGACCGCGAAGAGCCCCTCGCCGTGTCGTTCCTGCACCTTGACGACTGTGGAGAACGCGCCCTTTCCGAGCGTCTCGAGAGTGATGAATCGCTGTTCGAAGACGTCCTCCTCGGCCTGGACGGACGATTGGGCCGGGTGGGACTGGCGATGGTGCAGCGTGCGGTGGAGTTTGGGTGCAGCGAAAGCGGGGAGGGAAAGGCGGGGCATGATCCCTCCGGCGCTGGTCGCGCTGCCGGCGAGTGTGCGGAGGGGCGTTGGGTGTGACACTGTGGATTTGGATGGCGTCCCCTGCTCTGCCCGAGCTAAAACCGACGTGAGCGACGGCAATTTTGGAACGACCCGAGCCGACTCACCGGCGAGCACTTGGCGGGTACCACTTCCTTTGGTAGGGGTCCCATCGCTCTCGCTTCCTTCACTCCCCAGCGTGCGCAAGACCCCGTTTCGGGCGATGCTCTGATTTTCCTTGCCTCCCACTGAAACCCGCACTGTCGGACTCGACATGTCCGTGTCCGCCCCGCTGGGAGAGTCCGGCGAGCTCGTCGTGGTGAGTGTGAGCTGCGGGATGGGGCCGGCTTTCTTCGTGGTGCCCGGCGGGGGCATAGACGGTATGGTGCGATTGATCTTCTTGCTCTCTCCCAGGGGAGTGGGTGGGCTGAACGAATCGGACGCGAGGGTCGGGTGGGACATTGAGTGTCCTACCTTGTGAGGCGCGTGAGTCTGAGTCGAAGTGAACGTCGACCTCTTGACGGGCGTGTCGGGCATGGAAGGTTTCTCGTCCCCCTTGGACAGACCCAGTCCGAGACCGCTCTCGCCGAGGAATTCAAACGGCTGAGACTGAGCCCAGGCAGGTTGAACCGGCATGATGGGCGTTTCACATGGGGGCCGCTCGTCACCCATTGACGAGGTGCGCTTGAGCATCGCCGGTCTCTTGGGCCGGTTCATCATGGGTTTGAGGCCTGCCATTGGTAGTTGCCGAGGTTGAGGGAACAACTTCGACTCGTCCACGCCCTCGTTTTCGTCGTCATTCATTGCCACGCCAGAATCTCGCGGCTTGAACTTTCGCGTGACCGTCGTGTGGTCTTGGTCAAAGACTTCCTGGAGGGGCTTGACGTCCTCGAAGATGGGCGGTTCGGCGGGGGAGAATGCCGAAGCTGGCGGGGTGAGATTGGCGGTGGAGAGGGAGGACAAGGACGAGTTGGAAGCGAAATCCGGGATGGTCAGTCCCGGTGACAACGAAAGGGCCAGACCCGATTTGTGCCCTGTCGAGCGTGAAATGCCCGACGCAGCTGCCGAGAGACTGTTGTCGCTCCCACTCTCGCCTCCGCTGTTGATCCGCTTGTGAGCTCGCGCACCGTTGCTCCCGCGGGATGACTTCCTGCCGTGCCCGAGCGTGACGTTGACAGCCACGCTGCCGAACGCCTCGTCACGCTCCGTCCCGAGCGAGATGCGGTCGAGTGACATAGCCTTCTTCTGACCGAGGACCGGACCATCGCCCACCCTCAACGGCCGCGAGTTGGACAGCCGAGGTAACGGGTGGACATCTTCCAGTTGCGGCCGAACAGCCTTGCTAGGGGCGAACATGGGCCGATTGCTTTTCACTTCCTGGGACTGGCTCTGGCGCAGGGGGAAGAGCGGCTGAGGGGGAGGTCGAGGGTAAGAGCCGAGTAGAGGAGTGTCAGGAAGCATTGGTGATCCGTCGTCGTCCATTGGGTCGTAGCAAGATGATAGGGACGTTTGTTTGAGTGGTGAAGCCTGGGGGAGATGTTGTCGACCTTCACCCATGGCCGCCGCCAGACTCCTGCTTTGACCCGGCACTCTTCTGATCGGCGACTCGTCATCCGCCAGTCTGAGCCTCGCCGTCGCGCTCGCCACACCGCACGCCGGGGTCGGAGATTCCTCGATGGGTGACGAGCTGTTATCGGATGAACTCTGCATTCCCGAACCAGAATAGTGCGGCGACAGATGCGTCGGTCTGACCGGGGAGATCATGACAAAGTCTTCGTCGTGTGGGCCGGATCGATGAGGGGACGGTGACGGTGAGAGTTTGTGTTTGCCCTTTGTGAGTTTGAACGAGACGGCGAAAGGGTTCGAAGGCGAGGCGATCGCCGAGGCGAAACTCGCCCTCGCGCTCGTTGCTTGGCGGGCAGTGGATGACGAGTCGGAAGACGATGACGAGGAGGTCGACGTGGACGTTGATGCGGACAGGAGGGAGCTGCCGGATGAAGTGGGCCCGAGCGCTCGGGACTGCATCGTACTCATTGGAGATTGGGGGGCGGGTTTGGACGAGGAGCCGAGACTCGATGACGGGAACCAGCTCGCCCGATTGAGAGCCTTAGTTCGAGGCATCTTGAACGCGGACGAGCCGTCTTTGGACGACGTCGCAGTGGATGGCATGGGCGGGGGATTAGACGATAGGTTGGTAGATGGATTGACGCGGAGGTGGGTCCCGAGGACTTCGCCAGACTCGTCGTGAAAAGAGTGAGGACGACCGTCGTCGAGCTGCGCAGAGGGGACCCCGTTGACCGCGTGGACGTTGATGGATGGCTGGCTCGGTCGACCACCTTCTGTTCCAATCTTTTGCTCGCTGAGAGAAGTTGGCTGGACAGAGAACGGAGACGGTCCGTGGATGTGTGGTGTGGTGGATGGTGAGTCAGGTCCAAAGAGGGCTATCTGAACGTCGAGACGCGTACGAGGGCGGTAGTGGGCCTGGTTTGTTGATGTCGATCGAGCGCCAGCGCAGGGTCGACAGAACGGACCTGGGGGGGAAGGTTGACTTTGACCGAAGGGCGAAGGGCGAAGAGCGAACGTTGTTGTGGAGAAGAAGGAAGAAGAGGCGGTGGGCAAGTGCAAGAGCTGCGAGCGGTGAGAAGGGGTAAAAAGGGGTACGTGTAGGTACGAGGGGGTGGTTCAAGGGGGAGGAACGACGTGGCGTATTGTTAGAGGTAAGGTTGACAACAACGGCGAGGTGGGGTGGGGCGGGTGGTATCGTATCAAGCCGTCGTGTCTTGTCGTGTCGTCTGGCGAGGTGGTCGAGAGTAGAAGAGTAGCGAGTATATCAAGGTAGGAAGAGGTTGATGGAAGAACGGACGTGACGTGAAGTTGATGCGGGTTGGGTGGCGAATGGAATATGGAGTCAACGGTCCGGCCGACGTGCCGTTGTAGAGGCGGTGTCGCCCACATGCACGCATGCGCGAGGCAGAAGGAGATGCGGGTGGGGCTGGGGAAGAAGCTTCAAGAGAGAGAAGCAGACGGGTTGGGCATGTTGTGGAGCCAAAATGAGAGAGCGAGGTCGGTATGAGCCATTGGACGGGGAGGACGCGAAGGGTCAACCAAGAAACACACAGGGAACGGGCTTGTTTACGCCGTCAGAAGGTACCAGCCAGAATTGAACGACACCGTGGGAGAGTGAGACGATACCCCGACTTGGCATCGCACGTTCTGCCCAGGCTATGCATCGGGTCGTCGATTCTTTCGGTCCAAGGTGAGAATGACCGTGGAAAGTCAACGGCTAACGCGACGCTGCAGCACTTGTGTTGTTTTTACGAGGCAGAAGACAAAGAGCGGGAAGCAGAAAAGGAAAAGCAAACGCGTCAATCCAGTTCCGCCAGAGCCAGAACCGTGGCCCGGCCGAACAAGACACCATTCCGCACCGTGTTATCGCCCTTCCCGTTTCTGCTCTTTCCTAAACGTTGCATGATGCGATAGTGATAATGCCAACAGAGATGCTGAAACAAATTTGCTACCCAAATCGCGACAATGTGTGATCGCCGTACAGTTCTGCTCGTGTTTGCAGACTCCCTTGCACTCAAGACGACGACCCCCCTTCCTCGCTTACTCTGCTCACGACCATGTCGCCGACGTGCTGCCACCGACGTGAGCCGCCGACGCTTTGTTGCCCTGGCCTGCTTTCGCAGACTACCATCCTCTCGTTCACCCCCGATCACTGGCCCAACACGCCGTTCATCAGCGACATTGCGTGAACGATCAGTCGCTGGTCGATCCTCGTAGCCTGTTCCAGTGCCGCCAAGACGGATGAGAACCCTCCGAGCTGCTTGATATACTGTGAAATTCTCATCAGCACAGCCCCACACGGATCCACCTCATCGCATAACCCTGAACCTCATTCGACACCTCGACAATTCGTCAATGACACACCGCACTCACCAAGGTGGACAAGCAGTTCTCGATCCTCGTCGTCAGACTCTCGATGATCACCGCCAACTCCTCGTCGGTCATGTCGTCCCTGATCTGCGGACCGAGATGCGCGGGCGGACTGAATTTGAGTACCTGTCCCCTCCTCCTTGGGGATGCCACGTCCTTGGGACCTGGCGAGTCCGCGTGGTTCCCAAGCTGAGAGGAATGCGAATGCGACGCAACCATGGCAGATGATCCACCGGCCTGAGGGCCGCCTGGACCGTACGATCCGTTCGGCGTCGGGGACGGCGGCGCAGATGGTCCGGTGACCACCATGGAGTGTTGTGGCTGGGGCTGGGACGCAGCGGAGGAGAGCGCCTCGAGGCGGAGCGTGAGCACAGAGAGCTGTCGGACTTCGTCGATGTCGATTTGGCGCTCGGAAGTGAATGTCCGCGCGTCATTGACTTCAACCTCGGCACGGAGATCAGAAGACAACTCGAATCGGCCAGCGAGGACCTTGGGATACAGCAGATGTAGCTTTTCGGGCACTAGTTGGAAGCGCAGGTCAGCGGCCAATTCTCTCACCCAATCACGATTACAACGCTAAACACAGCACAGAGGGTTGATCTGACTCACCTTCAAGACCCTTGAGCTTACGCTGTCCCATGTCCTTGACGACCAGCCCAATCCTCTTGAGCTCCTGCAACTCCCGCTTGAGTTCCTGAGGCAATTCGTCCACGCCGTCCTCGTCGAGCGTGTCGAGATACTCGCGTATAGCCTGGATCTCATTGATGACGTCCTGACTCGCCATGAGCTGGCCCCCATCCGCACTGGCATTGATTCTCGCCGCGCGGTTGACCATCGGGCCATAGTAGTCCATCCTCCTCGTAATCGGATCTCGTTCACACTGAGGCGATCCCCAGTGGATACCCATGCGCACGCGCAGACCTCGCTGCACGAGATTCCCCTCAGAGTCGTAGATGACCTTGCCGTCGTGCGCGTCCAGAAGCTCTCGCGGCCATTCTTGCTGAAGAAGGAGGATCTGACAGTTGAAGCACCACAGCAATGCCGACAGGACAGTCTGGAAGGATACCATGAAGGAATCGCCTTCGGTCTTGACCTCGTATCCCCCGTCGAGACGGAGCTGACGACGGAACAGGGAGTGGTGTATCTTGATCGAAGTGGGCATGCCCGGGTTGGTCTCCCACAGATGTGTTGAGTTGACAATGTCGGTGAACACGATGGCGACCTGCCCCTGAGGAGGTTCGATCTCCTGCTGCAACCGGTTGAGTGTCCGGTCCCCGACCTCCTCGTATCGCCTCCTGACGGCGCGCTTCGCACCTGCAAAGTACGCGTCGGCGCCATCGACCTGCTCGGCTGGAGCTGTGGGACCCGAGCCCTGCGCTCGCGGTCGCTGTCCTCCTCGGCCAAAGAAAAGATCCGAGATGTTCACGACCATAACCATGACCGAACCGTCGGCGCCATAAGAGATAGCAAAGTCCCGCAGCTTCTGCGCCGCCATCATCGGATCGTCGCGCTCCGTCCGGGCAATGTCCACCGCGGTCTGGTACGAGCAACACTTCCACAGCGCGTGGTTCCCGATGATGACAAATTCGTCCGACTCGGCGATCTGACGGGTCCGCACCTCGGGCGAGGCGTTGATCGCTGGGAAATGCGGCCAGTAGCCAAAGCCTCTCGAGATGTCCACGTCCTTGTCGTCGTTGATGAAGCCCTTTGGCGAGACCCACGCTTCGGCTCGACGGATACGCGCCGTCTCCTCTCGATCGGTCGGGTCGTGCAATTTGGACAGCAGCTCGGCTTCACCCTTGCGAGAGAGAACCACGAGCGTGTCACCGACGTTGGCCACGTGGAGAGTATGATCCACGAGATAGACCACAGCGCCGGCAGCGCCTGTGCGGAACTGCGATCCAGCTCCCGGGTGCCAATTGCGGAACATCGAGTCCATCGACTGGAAGCTCGCGACGGAGCGCTTCCGCTCCTTGGCGCTGTTGGTCAGGAATTCAAAGGTCTTGCGGTTCGAGTAGAGGAACGTCCTTCGGAGAGCCTGAGTGACGTCCTCCTCCGGACCGAGGCGCTCGAGCTGGGACGAAAGCATGTTGGAGAAGCTTTCTTGTAGGAACTTGGGCACTTTGCCCGACGGGACGGATGGGGCCGGGCGACCGAACATGCCGAACAGGCACTCGTTGTCTTTGCCCCGGAAGTTGGGCACAACCAAGTCGAACATCGCAAGATGCTCGATCGAGCCGAGCATGTCCGAGATACCGTACGCCATGTTGTTGATGTCAGAGAAGGACGTACGCACGCGCTTCTCGTCGCTCTCGTCTGGCAGAGAGGGGATGCGGAGGGTGACGTCCATGAGGCCGAGCACGCGGAGCTGCGTCAGGGCGGTGAAATCGGACAGCTCCTTGCGGAAGGACGAGGCGTGCGACATGTCCTGGGCAGAGGTCGGCTTGATCTCGAGGCGCTTGTTGCCAGACAGGTTGAGGTAGCGGAGCGCGGTGTTCCAGTTCCTACGAGATTGGTCAGCGACAATGACCACGCAAGGATGGCCGAGCTTACCAGTTCCAATCATAAGGCCAGTTGGCGATGTTGTACTTCAAAACGTTGCTCCCCACGTCCAGGTGCTGCAGGGTCTTGATCGCGCCGAGTTCGGACGGTAATGTCTGCAGTTTGTTCCCATTGAGGTGCAGAACCCTGAGGCGCTGAAGCTTCTCGAGATCCTCAGATGGTAAGCTCGTGAGCTTGTTGCCCGAGAGGTAGAGCGCTTCCAACCGGTCGTTGTTGGACAGCGTCCCCGTGGGGATCTCGTAGATGTCGTTGAAGCTGAGGTTGAGGACTTTGAGATTCGGCATGTGCGCCACGGCGTGGAAAACGTCGTCGGTGAATCTGTTGTCGCCGAGGAAGAGTTGCAAGATGCTCATTCCCGCTGGGGGCACGAGAATCGTTGAGAACTGGCCGTTTGACGACGACGCGACCGACATCTTCCTCGATGCCAGAGCGGTGGCCTCCGGTCCGAGCATCGCAACGAGGTCAAGCGGTGGGTCCGGAAACACCTCGAGGAGGTTGGACGAGGCGTTGAGGGATTCGAGGGACGAACAGCCCCAGATGTCGCCCGGGATCTCCTTGAGATTGTTGTTGTGCACGTTGAGCACTCGGAGCTTTTGCATCCGCCCAAAGCCAAGGGGCAACGTGTTGACGGCGTTGTCCGTGCAGGAGAAGATCTCGAGGTTGGTGAGTCTGTCCAGCGTCGGGGGCAGTCGGGTGAACTGATTGAAGTTGAGGTTGAGCTCCACGAGGTTCACTAGCCCGCTGAGAGCCTCATCAGCGAGGGTCGAAATCTTGCCGTGGGAGAGGTTCAAGTGGGTGAGCGAGTATTCGACGGCCGCCATGTTGGGCAGTGGCGCGAGGGTGAACCGGGTGATCGAGTTGTAGGGCACGCTGAACGCCTTGACCTTGGCTCCGAGCTGGGCGTCGAGGGTGACAATGTTGTTGTAGTCGGCCTGCAATCTGGAAAGATTAGGCAGAGCATACACCGCCGACAGATCGGTGAGCTTGTTACGCCTGACGTCGACTTCGCGCAACTTGCCCAGCGTGCAGAACGAGTCGGGGAACTTTGTCAGCTCGTTACCAAACACGGCGAGCTTCTCGAGCGACTTGAGGTTGGACAGGTCACTCGGTAGTTCCGCAATGTTGTTGAACGACAAGTCGAGGTCGACGAGATTCGACATCTCGCACACCACCGACGGGAACGTCTCAAACTTGTTGTTTGAGATGTTGAGATACTTGAGCGCCTTCATCTGCGCAAAGTACTTCGGAATCGAGGTAAGCTTGTTGTTCTGCACCTTGAGAGACAAGAGGGTCTCGATCTCGTTGAGCGGTACAGATTCGAGGTCGTTGATCCGGTTCGATGACACGTCCAGGCGCGCTAGCGAATACGATGCGCGGATGCCGTTGGGAACACGCTTCAAAGCCATGTTAGTCATACGCAATTCCTTGAGCGCGGTGCAGGCCTGGATAAAGTCGAGGGGGACGTCGGTCATCGGGTTCCGCGAAACGTTGAGGATGACAATGTTGGACGCGTGCAGGTGGAGGAAGATCGGGATGGTCTGGAGGTCGCGCCCGGAGATGTCGATGAATTCGAAAGACTCGTAGGTGCTCTCTTCCTCGGGGTCCATCACGGGCAGTACGGGAGTCTGGTAGATGAACTTGCACAAGATGGCCAAGTCTTCCTTGCCAATCTCCTCGATCTTTTCTGCCTCGGTGAAGCCGGCCTGCCGCAGTCGTCGATCCTGGATAAGGAGAGGTTTTTCCGATGGCAGGAGCATACGATCTGCCCTATCAGCGACTATCCGCCTTGCCGGTAGGGTAACTCACCTTGGCCCCGCTCGCGGAGGTAGAGCTTCATGCTGGTGGTGATTTTCTTTCCCGGTGGCGCTTCTATCGCCCCAGAGAGTACAGCAATGATATCCGCCGTGGACGTCATAATCGGGAAGGCCATCACGGTGAAACTACCATCCGCACGGTAAATCCTGATCCAGTGCTGTACCATGTCAGCTCTGATGCGACACGTAACCCCGGTTGACTCACCGGAACAGAGCTCCCATGGGTGCTGCCTGCCGTCCCTGGTCTGCCACCACCAGTGCCCGGACGATTCGCCGTCGTGGGTCTTCCCGACGAAACCTTGCCTCTGGATCTCCGTCCACCGGACGTCGCGGGCTTCCCACCTCGCAACATCGCGCTCTTGTATCCGAAGGGAGGAGGCTTCCCACCAGCAGTGCCTGGCGGTGTATCAAACCTCGCTCCGGGAGTTGTCGATTTGTCTGCGCCTGCCTCGTCGACAAAGTCGCCGGCCTGCCAGCTCTCTTCCTCGGAGGAGGACGATGACTCGGACTGCTCGGCTTCCTCGTCGGCTTCGACGCCCCATGACTCGGGCGCCGCCCACGCCGCGGCAGTCGCGATGGGTTGAGCGGAGAGCGCGTTGTTCGGATCCTGTGACAGGACGCCGTCGATCGTGCCCGAGCGAGAATGCACCGAGGCGCCATCGGTGCCATCAGCGGTGCGCGGTCGTCCCGAAGCCGCGCCAAAGGGATCGCTGAACACCGTGGCTCCAGCCGAGCCGGCCGTTGCCCAAGCGGGAGCAAGCGGCTGGATGGATGCCGAATCGGTAGCATCGCTCGAGACTTCAGAGTCCAACGAGGACATCTTGACGTTACGAAGCTGCGACGGACGTCTCGGTTGAGTCGAGAGGGTGTGGGTGTGCTTTGGAGAGAGGTTCTGCGGCGACGGAGGGCGAGCGTTCTTACTATCGAGCGAGCCACTTGGGGAATGCGAAAAGGGATTCGCGCGGGCGAATTGGGTTCCTCTGTCTGCTTCCTCGACGAGGGAACGACCGGGTGCGCTTGACATGCCAGAGGCAGATCCGCCCGATCCGCCGGTGGACGAGCCAGCAATGGAAGCGCTGGCAATGCTCCCCGGATGCTGCAGCGCGTCGGACAGGCCGAGGGCCGTGGTCGACGGCTGACCTTCTGTGGCTCCCGGTTGCCCCGGGGGTAAAGTGGGCATGCGCTGCGGGACCGTGGGAGGCGCATTGGCCAAGGTCGGATCGACAATGCCTTCCATGTCGTCGAGGTTCATGTCGAGATGGAAGTCGTACCCGCCCAGTTCTTGGAAAGGGGATATCAGGCCCTCGTTGATGCTGCCACGCTCCAAGCTCGGGTACGCGTCCGGGAGCTCACTTAGAGTCGGATGGGAGCGCTTGTGGGGAAGGGAGCTCGTCGACGCGCTAGGAGACATCTTCGAGCCGGACGAGCCGGTCGATCCGGATGGCCTGTGTCCATCCATCGGAGTAAAGTCGGAGGGGAGAGGCTCTGCGGGAATGGATGATCAGCACGGTAAGGATGCTTGGGAAGGATTCACTCACGCATCATCATCCCGGCCGTGGGCTTCCGCTTGAACACGCCGAATAAACCCCTCTTCTTATCACTACTTGTGCTTCCTCCACCCGACATGCTCGACGCGTTGCTCGCGAGCCTTCCCAAGCGGGCCGCCTGCGCCACGCTCCCGTGTCTGCTTCCTGGCTGCGCCCACACATCGCCTTGGATTGACGGTTTCTTGCCCCGCGGAGCGCCCGACAAGGTCTGGGCTGAATCCCCCGAGCCATGGCGCGACCTGCTATCGCCTCTGCTCGAGCTCGAGGAGGAAGGACGCTGTCCGCGCCCCGGTGGTTGTATCGACGGATGGGAGCCGGATCTCGAGGACGCCCCAGGCCCCTGAGTGCCCTCGCCTTGGGCTTCGGCTGCTCCCGATCGACGGACCTTGGGCAGGGACGGAACCGACGCGAAGTGGCTGAGACCTTGCACCGATTGATTGCGAGATCCAGCGGCCGAAGGCGTCGCCGTGCCACTGTGATCCGACGGACTCGCGTCACTCGGGGCCGCATCGTCCATCAACCACGGCGCGATGTTGGCACCGGCCTGACCCGACGCGCTGCCATGCCGACTCTCCTGACGTTGTTGAGACAGATCGAGGATATCGCCCATCGAATTCGGGTCGAACTGCATCATCGCGCCGGGCTCGAAGCCGAGAGACTCCTCGTCCGCAGCTTCGCTTCCTAACGATCCAAAGACGAGTCCAGGGTAACTCGGCGACGAACCTGACCCGGCTGGCGGCGATACCGCCTTGCCCTTGTCCTTGGTCCTCCGCTTTCGATCCACATCCTCGGGCGAGTCCGCCAACTCCTTTGTCTTCTGCCTAGGACTGTGTCTCCGTTTCTCCTCCAGCGGGAGCGATGTGAAACTGGTAGGCGACGATGCGTTGCTCCGGGACTTGGGCGACGTGTCGCCGTCGCCGCTCCGCGACATCGACATGGCCATGCTCGGACCACCAAACTCTCCGAGAGACCCGCTGCTCCCGTTGTAAAGATCTCCGAGGATCTCCTGGCCCATTCCGTCGCGAGCGCGAGGGGTGTGCCTTCGTACCGGGTTGAAGTCGAATTCCTGCGGTGGGACCTGGCCGCCTGTGGCTTGGAGCGGGGAGGGAACGCCGTACGAGTAGGATCGGTGCAGTGTGGGCGAGCTGGTCAGATCGATGGGGGATTGTCTCGTTTCCATCCCCGCGACGGTATGTGTGGACCCCGCCGAAGGGGATGCGGGTGGACGAGGGAGCTCGAGACCGCCGTGGAGGATGTCACCCGCTGGCGGGAGGTGTCGCCTAAGCTTCTCTGGCGAGATGTGCTGGAGCGTGGGACCGAGGTTGAGACCGGGACCATGAGTGCCTTTGCGCTTCGTGGGGGAGGTGTCGTGACGGTCCGAGGTGGGCGCAGGCGCGTCGTGGTGGTGCCGCCGGAACAGGTGGGACATGTCTGCAGTGCGGGCTCTGTCCGCAGCGGGAACGGGTCGGTCGAGGCGAAGAGACGAGGGATCGTCAATTGCGTTGTGGACGTCGATCGGCGATCACTAGGATGCTCGGTGGGAGTTCGCGAGTGAATGGTTGGCCCCCTCGGCGATCCACAGTATGAAGGAGAGGGATAAGGTTGCGATGCGAGACACACCGATCGGAAAGGTATCAGCCGCCAATCCGCCGCCGTCGATCCCGCGGTGGTGTGCACGCCGTCACGAGCTGCAGGTGGGTGCGCGATGAGCGCTTGAGCTGTCGTGGGTGAGCAGGATACAAGCGAGTGATTGCGGTGCGTGCGTAAAAGAGATGAGGAGGGAGAGAAACGACGGGAATGGAGGGAAGAGCAACAGGCAGGTGGTTTGCTTGCCGTGAGTGACAGCAGTAACCTTATTTCGAGCTATACCGAGATGGTGCGGTGGTACCCGCAGACGCACCACGTGGCGGCGGCTCGATCTGTTTACCTGGATGGGTTTGGGATTGGCATGACAATTTGCATGCACAGCTCGTCTCACGCTGGGAGAGCATTCGCGCAGGGCAGCGCAGGGCAGCGCAGAGCGCCAACATACAGTCATAACAATGTCTACAACGTCTATCATCCAGCAGAGTACACATCACAGTCGTCGCAATTATTCCGACGCCCCCGCGTTCACGAGCAGCCTCCGCACCTCCATGTCCCCCAAGTCGATCCCGTGCTCGCCTTTCAAGTGCCTCCTCACATCATACACCCTCCAGAACCTCGCTGTGCACCTGTCCTCCATGAGTTGCTCGTCCCCCTCCAGCTCCTTGCGGTCACTCGCGGGTTGGCCGTTGACTGCCGATCGATCGGGGGCGGTGTTGTGTAGGGCATGCACGGGACATCCGAACCGCCTAGCCTCCTCCCCATGTCCAGCGAGCAGGGATCCTGCGCTGCGGCCGTCGCCCTTCCGGGGTGTGCTCGGTGTCGAGGGTCGGGAGTGGGACTCGACATGACGCTGGAGATTGGATAGGTGGGAGTAGGACTTGCCGCACCCGTCGTGCGGGCAGGTGTGGATTTTCATCTGGAGATGGGATGTGCGGGTGTGTGTTTCGAGCGCGAATTTCTGAATCATAATTCAGCGGCACCCAGAAGATGAAAACGTGGTGATCAAGCCTCGGCGTGTGGACTGACCGTTTTGAATCGCTTGTCGCAACCCTCGTCGCCGCACGCCCATTCTTTGCCGGCCTCTCCATCCAGCAATCTCGGCAGCTTCGGACTCTTTGCCCCCTCCGCCTCCGCCCAGACGCTGCTCCGCCTCCTCTTCTTTCGTTTCGATGCTCCGTCGAGTAACAAGCCGGGCAGCAGATCCCCTTCATGCATGTCGCCTGGCGAATGCGCCTTCCTCGATCGGATGTCCGCCTCTCGTTCCTCGTGCACTTGAAGATGCTCCCGCAATCTCTGAGTCGACTTGAAAGTCCGCCCGTTGCATTCCGCGTGGGGGCATGTCGGCGGATGCGCCGTATGCAAGTGCGCTTGCAAAGCCGACCACGTAGGGAAGGCGGGGAAAGTGTCGTCGTGGGCTGGGTGGGAACAGGTGTACCTTGTGGCTAAGGCGTACAAGTCAGAGTGCTTCGTGGTTCGAGGGGGACAGATCGCGGATGGCTCACGATCGTGTGTCTTCTCGTGCGCCTTGAGCTGGTGCTTCAGAGCGAAAGACCAGTCACAACCGGGATGACCGCATGGGTACGGCTTGGTCCCCGCAGGCATGTGAGCGAGGACGACGTGGTCTCGGAGAAGGTGAGATTTGTTGAAAGCGGCATCGCACCGGTCACACTTTGGGTGTCAGCGGGTTTGGAGATCTGTGTACGGCTGAGCCTACACGTACAGTATATGACGGCGTCTCGTCATGCATCTGCTCGTGCCGCTTGAGATGAGTCGCCGTCCAGAACGTCTTGTCGCAGCCTTCCCGGGTGCACGCAAACTGCTTTGCATCCTTGGGCAGATGCGTACGGAGGTGAGCGGTGAGATGGGATGCGCGGAGGTAGGTCTGGCTGCAGTGTGGACAGGCGTGAGGGCGCTGGAATAAGTGTCAGCAACAGGTGGCCCGGGGAAGAGGGGACAACCGCGCACCTCGCCGGTATGGGTCAACTCGTGCTCTGCCAGCCTGGACGGCTTGGTGTACGCCTTGTCGCACCCTTCAAAGGTGCATTTGAATCGCCTTTCTGTCCGACTTGGGGGTCTGGATGGCACTGGGGACTTTGACGACGAAGCGACGGCGTTGGCCTGCGACAGGGCAGGGGAGTCCAGTCGTGCGGGCTTGATCGGACGAGGAGCGAGGAGTGGTGCGGTTGGAGGCCCTGCCCCCGGGTTCGGAAGCAAGGAGCCTGATTGTGGTGGGATTGAGCGAGCCAAGACGGTGCCGCCCGACATGGCGGGCGGGGGATGTGCGACCGTTGCTCAAGTCGGGTCCAAGGCAGGCAGGTGAGAGGACGAGAAGTGTATCTGTCCACACGACCGGGGAAAAAAGTCGACCGACCGACAGCCGACAACAACAAAGGCTGAGCGGGATCAAATCGGATCCTCTTGGATTTATAAATCGCCCCTCCATTTTGTGTTTCAGCGACGCGTCTGACCTCTCCCTTCGTCCACAGCATCGGTTTGGGCGACAACAACCATATCACAGACTTTCTCTCCTCCTTGCTTTCCTCGTCAACCCCGCCATGTCGCACGCACAGTATGGCGTGAGTGAGGCCATTTGAGCCTGGCCGACCAACTCGGATGCTGCTGTCACCCGGAGGGCTCGTCTTTACGGTATCCACGCTGACATCGCAGTCTCCCGAGCACGGACAGGTCCGGCGGCCGGACCTCAAGCGCAAGCTCGTCGTCGTGGGCGATGGCGGTGGGTTGGACTTGAGGTCTGGGGGGCAAGCTCATCACTGACCACTGCTCAGGATGCGGCAAGACCTGCCTTTTGACTGTATACGCGGAGAACCGGTTCCCAGAGGTATTGACCCTCAATATCTGAAGCAGGACCCCGCTTATCAGCGCCTATGACACCTCGCAGACCTACGTCCCCACCGTGTTTGAGAACCTCATCACGACGATCCCATCCCCTCTCGACCCTTCCAAATACATCGAGCTCGCCCTGTGGGACACGGCAGGGCAGGAGGACTTTGACCGACTGCGACCGCTGAGCTACAACGACACCGACGTGATCCTGGTGGTGTTTGCGTGTAACCACCGTCCAAGCCTCATGAACGTTCAGGACAAGGTGAGCACGATCACAGTGGGGCCGATGCGTGTTCGACGATGGGGAAGACCAGGTGTCGGTGTTGGGAGAATGGGGTCTGGGCGAGGGCGAGTGCGCAAGCGCCGTTCGAGAAGTGGAAGCGTTGGGTTCATGTACGCGTGTGCAGGTAGAGCTCGGCGTTTCGCGTGCTCTGCCAGTCACAGGGCGTCGAAACGATTTGGACGAAGACAAACTTGATGATGGGAGGCCCCGAACATCCTGCCTTGCGGTGCGTTCTGTGCTGACTCCGCCCTAGTGGTACCCCGAGATGGCCCACTTCTGCGAAAACGTCCCTCTCCTGCTCATCTGCACCAAGACCGACCTGCGGCAAGACGCCACCACCATCTCCCTCATGGCCGCGCAGGGGACCACGCCGATCACCCCGGCAGAGGGCGAGCGGGTGGCCAAGGAGATCGGCGCGAAACGGTATCTCGAGTGCAGCGCCAAGGAGGGGTGGGGTGTCAGAGAGGTGTTTGACGCGGCGGTCCGTGAGAGTTTGAGAAGGGGAGGCGTGGGGAGGATGGTCAAGGGGAAGAAGTGTGTGGTGCTGTAAGCGGGGCGCCGGACGAGGTGGGGCAGGTGGTCCTGAGCGACGGGGAAGGGTTGGTCGAGGCGCGAGCACTCGACGCCGCTGTCGCCGGCTAACGTGGGATGGAGTTCCGGCACGTGGTATTTACGAGTTTACACGATACCCTCTTCTTGCACGGTAATGAATCGCATCTTCATGTGGCCAGGACTCCTCGGCATTGTCCTGCAGTGTTTTATGGTCTTTTGCGGCTTGAAGGGTTTCCGTTGAGCTTGTGGAAATCAAATCAACAACCAGACTCTTGGGCGGTCTTTCCGAATGTGAGGCAACTCGTGGTCTAGCGAATGATGCCGCACGAATCCCTCGTGTCACGTCATCGGCCGACCTCTCAGAGCAGCTGCGACGTGTGTGAGATATTCGGGCGCCGACCAACCCGAAGACGGAGCGGACTTGGCGGTGTTGGCCCATCCGACGGAGCATTATTATGGTTTTCTGGTCTGTTCCACCCCCTTTCCACCGGATGAGTTGTCATCGACTTGGCCCATCAGACGACCCATCGGAACCTCGGCTCGCATCGTGGGATTCACGGTGCCTGCGTTCAACTCGTGGCGACCCGTAGAATGCCAAGGAATGGCATGCACATCCGTAGTGTCCGTGGTGACCTGGGCGCTTCGACAGTTCGTTTTCGGGCCACAAGTCAACGCCACGGACGCCGGGTACAGGGAAAAGAGACGCTCATCGTTGTTTTGTCCATCTGGAATCGAGGTAAACAAATCGTGTGCACTGGGCTCAACTTGGGTTATGCAGACTACCTATAAGACCCGATGTTGTGATACTCTGTCTTTCATGATCCTATACCTCTTTTGACTGACTCTCTAGCTCGCCCACAAACCCGCCGCCCCGTCGCTGTCTCGAGATGCTGCTCAGTCTTTCCGCACTCGCCTGCCTCGTCCTCGCCGGTCATGTCTCTGCTCACCCGGTCGACGATGTCGTGCGGGAGCGCCAAACCAATCGCGAAATAATTGTCAGGCAGCTTGAAGCTCACAAGACCCACCCTAGGCGGGCAACGGCCTCGGCATACCCATACAGCAAGTGTCTCCCGTCCCCCAATGCGACGGGCAGCTCTCTCGTTTTTGCCAACGTCGACTCGGTCGACTTTGAGGGGGTAAGTCCTGAAACTCGCTCTTGGCTTCCTCTCTCTCGCTCAGTGGTTGTCACATCGCTGACAAGACAAGTCTCGGGGCACGGATACGGGCACAACATCAAGCATGACCGATTGTGCCCTCAATTGCCACTTCTCGCCCAGTGGGTCCTCCAGGGTTCTGACGACCTTCGCGGCTCCACCCCTCACTAACGTTGTCTTCCAGCTTGCAAGGAGAGCCTGTGGGATTACGAGACCCATCACTGCTACTTCCAGACCTCGTACGAGCTCATCAACACTGGGGGCGGAGGCACCGGGTCGATCTTCTTGTCAGGTTCTTGCGCCGACAACGTGGACAATGGTGAGCACGACCCGATGACACACAGCGGGGACGTCGGACGTTGGCTGATTGAGACAGTTCCCGGCACGGAGCCAGCCGACTGCTGCAACTACTACATTACGATTCCCCCGTGAAGCGTTGGCGTTGCACATGCAGGTGTCGGTTCGGGACAATTGACAGTCATTGAGATAGCTTTATTTGGGATCATGTATGCGCCGTGAACCTGGTAGCCGCTAGAGGATCTTGCTGTTCGCTCAGACTGACCCTCGGCCTCTTTTGCACACATCGACAAGAGCTGACGGCAAAGACACGATTGTCCGATCCTGCTCTCGTTTTCACTGATGGTGTAAGCACAGCACTTGTCAGTACGGAACTGAGGTTGCAACTGTCAACTCGGGTAGACAACGCGTATGTATTGTACAGTAGCTCTGCACGAAATAGAACACCGTATTGGACATACAGTATGCTGATCGCCTGAAGATTGCGTCGGAGACACGTTCAACACCGACTGGGAGAACTATTATCTCGCCACAAGCAGCCCGTCTCTGTTCAGAGCGTTGGTAGTTCGCCCTCGTACCTGATGGGTGAATGCGGAGACAATGCTGCTGCTGGTGAGTCGCGTGTCTGCAAGAAAGATAATCTGCAGAGTGTGCTGATGCCCGTGATAGTGGGCGTTCAGACCTGCTGAGCAATATGGCTCAGCGGGTACATGTAGGTACTGCACAATTGTGAGATTGATGTCAGAGACCATCCTTCGACCCACGGTTGATCTCGGGTGTCTTTCCTGGGACACGTTCCATGTCGAGTCGCGCCGTTCGCACAGCTCTGGTTGTCGCGCAGATTTCGCTAGCTCAGTGAGGATGCGAGTCCTACGCAGAAGTTCCCGGGCCGACCTTTGTGAGAAGCGACCTTTGTGCTCGCTCTCGCTTCGCACACAACGGATGTTCGCAATGCGGAAACGTGCAATCGCTTGGAATGGTTCTTCCCTTGTCGTCATCGTCAGCTGTCCCACGATTCCAGGGTTGATGTCGAAAATGCCCACATATACAGTACATATACTGTATCTGACTTGCGCCTACCTGCGCTTTCCACCACAGCAACATCGTTTGTCATCACCTGAATCTGAAATCGAACTGTTGACGAACCGTCGAGGATACCCAACATGAGTCAGGACGAAACTTCGCAGACCCATGGCTTTAACTCCAGCCAGGACCAGTCTCATGGGGGGACCCTCAATGTGGGGGTCACAGTGGTACACAGCGCTTTCGCCAATCTCACGCCCCCGGGCGGCTCGGACGGATACTCTTTCGGCGAGGAAGAAGGTCAGGACTCTCCATCTCTCCATGGGGCGACTGCTGCGGAGCCGAAGCAAGACGAACGTGCTCCGGAACTGATTCAACAACTCCTCCAGCACCTGAACGTTGCGGCACCCGACGAAGAAGAGCAACATGGCAGCTCGAGCCCGACAACTAGGCGCCCGGCCATCATCAGTCTTTCAGATCTTGTTAGCGCCCTCGAATCCACGTCGGAATCGACCGGGCAAGCTGACCCGAGTCCCAGCGAGGAATCGAAGGAGGCAGCAAGGGTGTACACCTGGCTGGAGACAAAGGATGGGAGACTCATTGGCATCCAGAGCGCGATTGACCTCAGCACCACCAGCAAGTGGGACGATACCAAGTGGTGCGCCGGGTTTGAGAGAGAGCTCAAAACCCGAATGGCGCTTGACCAGGACGAGTTCTCCCGGTGGAAGCGGCACTACACAAAGAACCCTGCAGAGGTCGAGGCCTGGTGGTCGACCAGAGCGTTATCGGGCGTCAAGGCGACGTGGGCGGACAGAGGCCCTGTTGGCGAGAAGATCACCTTTGTGCTCAAGACCCAAAAGGACTTATCGGACGACCTCGCGGACAAGAACAAGGATGGAGACTACGAGGTCAGATTCATCACCAACGCCTACAACGCGCACGTGGACTCGGATGACGAGGATGGAAACTGATCACATGCAAGGCTGTGCCATCCAGGGAGAGCTTGAGGAGCTAGTGCGAATGGAGTATGAGTTTGAATGCATCAGTGGTCGGGGCGAGTAGTCTCGGAAGAGCGTGTAGAGCAGTCCGATGCACGTCACTGAACCTCGAGAAGGGCGACTCTGCGCGGGAGGCGAGTTGCTGTAGTTAGGGCTCATCCCCCTGCGAGCGCCGCCCCGCCGCCCAATACATTGCAACAAAGATTTCCTTCATAGGCGACCATGGACACGACGCGCGGCAATACGAAGCCTTCTCGGAGGGTCACGAAGATGCATCCGAGAGACGGCAGTACGTGGAGAGTATCCACCGCAATATCATCCTTGGTATCGGCCCGACTGATTCAATCCGCGAACGGTGGCGGCGTGTGGCAGCGCCCCGATCCCGTCCGATGGTCAACCTGGCAGATTCGCACCCTCCGCCAAGATATCCACGAAAGGCGTCAACGTGACGAACAGCTCGCGAGAGTTGTCCTACATTGATGAGCTCAAGGAGTAGTTTCTCCGCTGGCCTCGCGGCGTAGTGGTCTCCGCTGTTTGTTGATGTGCCTTTCCTGGTGCAGCAAACACGGAAAGCATGTCAGAACAACAGAAGTACGCGCAGACTTGCAGCCCGATTGACATACATATACTGTACGCGGATCCGGGACATCCCTACCTGATGCACAGAGACGGAAGGACATCTGCCCACAAATCTCACTCAGTCCATTACAAACCACGCACGAGTACCGCACTCGTAGGGGTATCATGACTGTCCTCCTTCCCCTCTTTCTCCTCGTCCTTGCCGGGTCGACATACTGCCTCGCCTCTCCAGATTTCGGTGGACCCCTCGACGCAATACGCCATCGACAAGCGACTCGGACGTCCATCATCAAGCGCGCCGGACGTCGCAATCACGTTCTACGACCCAGAGCTTCGGCGGCAAGTTATTCCACATGCGTCAATACCGAGGTAGGGGCCGGCTCGGGGACGCAGTACGCCTACTATGCCAATGTCGTTGCTGTCGCAGTCAGTGTGTCTGGGGATTATAATGTTCTGCCGTCAGTGCGAAATGGCCTAACGCCCACCTTCTTTGATGTAGGACCCCTCCCAGATCGCGTCGACGCTCGACCAGTGCGAGCAGGTCTGCCAGGTGGATCCGAGTAAGCATTCCCACGTCTCTGTCCTCCTCGGAGAAGTAGCATCCACTACATGTGTACAGACCAATCGCAGGCCCGGCTTGTTCACAATCTCCATGCCAAGCCCACGAGGAATCACGCCCCGCTGACTCCTTTCTAGCATGCACCCAGTTTGTCTGGCAGGCATCAGGACCGTCGTGCTTCACTGGCGATAACACCTACACTCTCATGTCGTTTTCGGGCTATGACACGTACGCCGTCGGCTCCTGCGCCGAGAATGCCGCGTGGGGTACGTTGCGCCGAGGCCTTGTACAAGTACTCGTACTGTACGAGTACTGTGCTCGCTATCTGCTGCTCGCTGATTATCTATAGCCGGAACGTTCGACTCGATTTGCTGCAACTTCTACTTCAACAATGTTACCTAAGCTTGCGCATCAGGTGATCGCATACAGTACAAGAGTACATGTCGAGGCGCAGATGTCATGTTGATTGTGGCGTGTACTCGTACAGTACGAGTGCTGTACATATGATCAATGACGGTTGGCATTGGTGATGGAGTTGCCCATGAATTCACGTCGATTTTGCCCGTGCGTCACGATGCGATCGTGATGTTGATAGTCGATAGTGACTTGTATGGTGATTGGCAGATGTCGAGCAGCTGAATCAGTCGTAGTCGATATGTTCTACTTTGAAATTGTCACCGACCATGCGCGACGCTCTAGATCTCTAGATGCGGGATCGTACTCGTCGATGTCCACTGCGACCTCTCGTACTATGTCTTCTTGGCGAATGACAAAGGGAATCGCTCCGCACAGGGACGATCAAGCCGCCGCCCTTCCTCTTGCCTCGCTCGCCGCCTTGGCGTTTCGCGCCTCGATTGATTCCCTCACAGCCTGTTCCTCATGCGTCTCAGCGGCCTTCATGCGCTGCTCGATCGCCTCCAGGCTGAGACTGCATGCGCAGACCTTCCACGGCTGATCGGGGTCGGGAGGGAGCGAGGCGCTCTCGGGGTGTTCATCTGCGTGTGTAAGCGGGGCGAAGACTCGCGACTCGCAATCGCAATCGCAGTCGCAATCGCCCAGTGGGAAAGGACGCAGGACGTACAATCGGGAAGAGTAAGTGTTGACGGGACCAGCGCGCACTGTGGAGAAGAGCACTGTATCAGCTCGGTTGTTCGCTCTTTGGCAGTCGGTCTCGAGATCTCGGACTAACAGTCGGGAGCACGACCGGCCGCTGGATCCTCATTGCCCTAAGACCCCCAGGACCGCCACGAGGCTGAAGCTTCCCTTGCGCGTCGATCCCAAAGACCGAAAAGTACACGGTGATTTCGAGCGCGTGGGATACGTGGATTGGGGTGTCGATGCTGCCGGTGATTCAGCACGAGTCGCGCAGAGGGCGTTTCGGAAGACGAGTAGAAACACCGAGACCCACCCTGGCAGAGTCGACGGCCTGACCACAGAGTCGTGCACCAACACCCTCTCCTTTGACTCAAGGACCAGCGCCCCCCCGTCCGTCCCACCCGCCGCGATCCCCCTCCACAGCGACGGGCCCGCGGCGACTCTCATCTCCCCCGAGGCACCTTCCTCGATCATGGGAAACCGCCGCATCGCGACGATCTCCTTGCCATCGCGCGGAGAACGGATCTTGTGTGTCTGCCGCATCGCTATGCGGAAGCTGTACACGGTGGTCGCGGGGGGGATGTCCGAGAGGATGAGCGTGCTCTTAACGAGGGAGCTTATCGACCACTACGCGGCGGGTTCAGCGCTCGGCACGGAACGGGTGACTGTGTCTAGACATAACTCACAACGTCTGAAAACACCCTGATGTCGTACGGACCCAGCTCGGGGATGTGGCCCGACCAAGTCTCGTCGAGGATGTTCACCCCTCCGGTTGGGTTTGGATTGTGTATCAGTCGAATAACCAGCTGAGCGATGTGCATGCCCTGCAGCCATTCCTCCCCCTCGCGTTCCTCGATCCACTCGGGGGGTTCCGACTCCTCGCTATCGCGGTACTCTGGTGGCCTCGGTATTGGCGGTGCATCCTGCTTCCGATTCAAGGACAAGAGGGAGAAAGAGCTGAACAAACTGCGGGAGCGGGGGGAACTGGATCGGGACGGACCCGGCGGAGAAGGGGATCGAGGAGGGGACGAGTTGGGGAGTGGCTTGCCCTCGACCTTTGCGTAGAGCGTGTTGAGCACCACACCTCGAGAGTGCCAGTCCCTCGGCGCGAGGCTGGAAGGGAGGATGAGAGTGAAGTCGAATCTGTATTGTATCTCAGCTCCCATGTCGCTCGCGCAAGCCGCTCGCCACGTTGGAGACACCCTACTCACTTGATAGACCCATCGATGACGATACCTTTCCCCTCGGGATCGTCCCCCAGCTGCACCTCCCTCTGGAATATCACGTCCTCCTCCGCCTCCCTTCCTGGTCCCAGATCGAGCTTCGCGACGGCCCGAAACCCCACCCGGACGTGTCTGACCCGCAGCGGTCCTTGGTCGTCCGGCACGGTGATGTGCAGCGCTCCATTGAGGGGATGGTCATACTGCGGCTCGGTGCCATGCATCTGAGCGTGCACACGCGCATCCTCCGGAGGGTTCAGAAACACCACACCATGCGCCGGGACATCGAGCAGGAGCGTGGGTCGGACCGACGCCTCGGGAGGGGAGACGGTGGCCTGGTTCCATGCGTAGAAGGGGATCGAGTCGGTCGACTCGGTGAAGCGGCGTAACGCGGACCCCGACGTCGATGCCGATACGGCCAGAGTGGTCGGAGGCATGGCGAGGTGCTATCGGTGATGAGATCGAGCAGTCATGGGTTGGGTCCGATGCGAAATACAAGACGTAGAGCTGAGAGTCAAAGTTGCAGAACAGAAGTCGCCAAGAAGTCGGCAGTCGAGTTGTGTTCGGCCGATCGACTTTGGCTGCGTTCGGTCAATTGAATTCAATTCGCAGCCAGCCAAGACAAAGACTCGTACACAGCATTGAGCCACCTCAAGTTTCACCTTTGCTTCTCCTTCGTCCTCCTTGCAGCGCGTCGACAATGCTCTCCAACAGCCATCGATCTCTGCCGTTCTCTAGCTGCTGAGCTGTGCTACTTCCTCGAGCACCAGAACCGCACCCCAACCTGGCTGGGATCGGACGTGTCCGAACCCCCGTCAAATGCGGCTGCCCTCTTCCCCCTTCCCCTCCCCCCTTCCCCTCCTCCACCTCTCCCTTCGCAAAGTCCGGCAACGACCCAAGCTCTCCCTCGTCGTTCTCCTCGTCCTGACTCCCCTGGCCTTCTACTTCTGGCTATGGCGCATGCACAAAAGCGACCTCGGACGGTGGTACTACAACTACGCGGCGGCGCTGCACCCTTCCCTCGCTTATGTCGTTCCTCCCGGTGACTGGGGGCCCGTCGAGAATCCTCCTAGATGGGTTCAGGAGGTGTACGACGCCCCTTGGATGGGCGAGTTTGACCTCCCACAACTGTCCTCGCCGAGATATCACGAGGGCAGACTCGTCAGTCCGGCTCTCGTCAAGCTACACGTCTTCTCCACCGTCACGGCCAAATCGAGGGAGAAGCGGTTCCTCATCAGAAGATTATCACCGCTCAACAGCATCCCGAGACCTTATCGACACCTGTTCGAGCTCAAGTTTGTCCTCGGCCACGCGTACAAGCCCAACTGGGATGTTGACGAGGAGATGGAAGCGCTCCTCGCCCAGGAGCAGGAGGAGTATGGAGATCTGGTCAGACTCAACTTGGTCCACGGGGAGAATCTCCGCGAGGGCAAGATCCTCGACTGGATGAGAGCCGCTGGCACGGGGGACGATGGAGGCAGGCCCGCCTGGTGGCTGTTCAAAGTGGACGACGACGTGAGTGAATGGGTCGGTTCAGATCAGTCATAGCTCGGAACAGAACATGGCTGACGCGAGCCCGCTCAGACCGTGATGAACCTCCCGGTCTTCCTCGACACGCTGATCACGCTCGACCCGCAAAAACCAATCTACCTCGGCACGTCGCTCAACCGCTGGCCAGCCTTCCACTACCACTTCACCGGCATGCTCACTGGCTTCAGCTGGCCCCTGGTGAGTGCGAGCGCGAGTGCGAGTGCAGCTGCGAGCGCGATGGGCTCAACCCGTGTGACGAGGCAAGAGACCGGACTCTGATCGCTGTCGTCGCAGCTGCAGACCCTCGCCGCTGGCATCGGCAAGATGTCGAGGCAAGAGATCGAGGCGTGGTGGGACGACGATGTGCTCACGGGCGAACTGATGGTGAGCGCGGGGTGGTGTTTCTGTTCATCTGGACCTGTGTGGCTGGGCCATCTTGCATGCACGATCCCCCTTCGTCCCCCCCTTTCGACCAACCTGATTCGGCGCTCTGTGCCGGGCAGGAGCACCTGGCAGGAGTGCAACTTCCCCTGATCTTCCGATGACCATCTACCAAACCACGTGGACTTCGTCCTTCGTAGCACACCGCTGACACCCTCATCCCAGTTCTGCCTCCCTCCAGCTCCCCACTGTCGTCCCCAATCCCTCGCCAACCACACCCTCCACCCTCTCCCGGCCTACTGTGACCCCCGCCTGCCTCCACCATGGGGCTACACCGCCCCTCCCCCGAACCCCGACCCCCGCACCGATCTGATCCGGTACGACTTCCTCCGCCGAATGGGCGACAAGGCCGTCTGGTTCGTCAAGGGCGATGTGGCGAGGCATTCTTGGTGGTTCAAGTTCAACGAGGAGTACGAGAAGGAGTGGGAAGCGAGGATAAAGGGGAGTATGTGGAGTCCGCCGGACTGGCTCGAGAGGTTCGCCGAGGCGAGGGATTGACGTGGAAGAGAACATTGATATGTCATACTGAATCGTAGCTTTCTGTTCATATTGCATCGCACTGCATCGCAGATTCTTGTTCATATTACATCGCATTGCATTGATGTGTTGAATGATCCGGCACGACGGCGTTTCATGACCGTCCTGTCCATGCGCAGTGCCATCTAGTGTCGTCCATTCCACGCACATGCCGTGATCCGAGGTCCGTACGGGCAAAAGACGATTGCTGACCGGCTGACCCCCGCCACCCGCACCCTGGGCATGGACTATGATGCATGATGTTGGTGTCCCGGCGGCGTTGGAACGGTTATAGGCAAATACAAAGCACCCAAAAGATGATGCGCCATGACGGCGACATGGGTTATGGTGGATGACCAACGTCCGCTACGCTTCCTCTCCTCTCTCCTCGATACGTCTAACTCGGACCCCACTCGGACCCCGATCCGTGACACCCACACCTCCTCGCCTCCCTCGCCTGACCTGACATGCCCTCTCTCGCCTATGGCGTTGGCGGACGGTCCCGTTCGGTGGTCATCTCAACTTTGCAAACGGGTTCAATCCCGCTCTACTGGCCCCTCCCAGCCCACCGGCCACCACACCAGCCCCTTCCCCAACTCTTCCTTTCTCAAAAGCGTTCCAGAACCGGAGCGTCTCGTCCCCTGCGCCCGTGACGATGGTTTGACCATCGGGGCTCATGGCGAGGTAGAGCACCCTGAACGAGTGTCCCGTGAGAGTCGCGACTTGGGTCATGGAGGGATAGCGCCATATGTGGATCTGGTTGGACACGGGACCGCCAGAGTATCCGTGCGTGGAGACGATCTCGTTTGAGTTTCGAGACCACATGAGGTTACACACCTGGCACCGGCGTCAGCGAGGTCTAGGAACCCAACCCGGTTCGCAGACATTGGGCAAGCCTTTGTCTGCGCAGGGATCGCCTCCACCCACCTGAGACCCCGTATCACATTCGCTGACCAAACCCCCCGTCAGACTGTTCCAGAACCGAATCTTCTTGTCCGCCGTACCACCTCCACTGGCCAGCACACCTCGCTGATGCGGACTCCACGCAATGGCTTTCACCGCCGCCCTGTGCTCTCCGAACCGCCACGTCGGCCGCGAGTCGGTCCCGCCCCACACGTAAAGCTTGTTATCGTTTCCTCCGCTCGCGAGCTGGTCCGTGTCCTGATTCCACTTGAGACCGCACACTTCCTGTTTGTGATGCCCCGATAGTCTCCGCATGTAGTGCTCCGGCATCCGCGTATCGCGATGAAGGATCGTCCGGTCCCTGGACCCGGAGGACAGGATCGGACCGTTCCATGCGAGACAGCCCACTCGACCGGTATGCCCCGACATGGTCCTGACGCGCTTGCAGTTCTCGGCGTCCCAGATCTCGACGGTGCCGCGATTCGTACCGATGGCTAAAGTGCTCCCCTGCACATATCAGCACACGCCGAACTGAACATGACCAGCAGCGAATTCCGCCGCACCCTGTTGGTCCAATCCAGGCCCGTGATCGAGTCGCTGACTTCCTCGCCATTTAGCGTGGTCGTGGAGAGATCACACAGCTTGGTGACCTTGCTTGTCTGCGCTGACCAGAGGTACACGCAAGAGTTGAGCCCCACAGCGAGGACGTTGGAAGCGGACCACGACACGAGGTTGAGGTAAAAGTCGTCCTGCGTGGGATCAGTCCGACGCTCCAGCGCTCCACCATCCGAGCGCAGCCAAACTCACGGCAAGCTCCGGCGCGTCGAGCACCTTGAAGGGCGTCCTTGAGATCTGCCGAACCCCTTTCCTCGGACTGAGCAACACCCTTTGACTCTCCCTGCCCACCGGGCTGAGGCTGTATTGTTCATGATTCATATCGTCCAGCGCTCCCGAGCCCGAGCCGGTCAGCGCGGCCATCCTCGCCGTGCCGGGCGACGAAAAGTTGAGGAGCCTCTTCTTCTTCGGAGTGGAGGGTGATCCCATGCCGGTGGAAGGTGGGGGTGAGAAAGCGGATTTGCGACCTGCCCCACTGGAATTCGGCGGGGTCGTACCGGAACGAGCGGTGGAGGTGAGTGCGACTTGAGACTGATGCGCTCGATGATGTGACGAGCTGGGACCCGCTCCGGGCGCACGACCGTGGCCCGACGTAGGCGTCGAGGGTGCGTGCAAGGGAAGAGGCGGGAGCGTCGATGCTGGCGACAGCTCACGTTCGTGACGATCGCGTTCCCGGTCGCCTGAACCGGCCCCGTTCGCTCCGTGCACGGCGGGAGGAGGGTGGTGGTGCATCGGCGTGGTGCCGGCCGAGGAGATGGGATACGCGTTGGAAGGGACATGGGGAAGATTCGAGGTGTCAAAGGTCATGGGTCGGCGCAGTTGCGCGTGGCGGGAAGGAGATGGGCGGGGCTGGTGAGATGGCGATGCGGTGCGAGAAGGCGAGGCGGACGGGGAAGGCGAGAAGAGCTCGGCCTTGAGGAGGTGAGTGAACGTCGCATTGACTTCTTCTGCGGCGGGTCAGTGTGATTCAACCAGCGCGACCTCGCAGACGACAAGCTCACCACGCCGCGCGTCGACGTCCGTGCCCTGGCCGTAGGCGCTCTTCCTCCGATTCTTGGGCTTGGACGAGGCATCGGCCCTGTCATCCTGCCCATTGTCTGGGAGAAGTTGATATGCGGCGTGAAGGTCCGTGCCGTCTCTCGTGGGGATGAATCTGTCGCCGTCAGCCAAGGCGCCAAGCGAGACAACGCGCGGCCCGCAGACGCCAGGTGGGGACAACGTCAAGTGAAGGCCGTTCCGCCCAGTACTCTGAGCCAAAGCCATGAACGAGCCGGTCAAGCCTGACTCAGTCCACCGTGTCCTCTCGACTATCTCCTCCAATCCCTGTTTCCGCCTTCCGCTTCTCCCGCTCCCTCCGCCTGATCGGACCCACATCGGTCCTTCTGAGAAACCACGCCCCCGAAACTCACCGATCGCCGTAATCCCTCATCACGCCCTTCCCCTTTCCAATTGGACTCATCCCCCTCGATACCGACCCCGGACTCCCATTCCGTACCGGCACCGTGATATCGACGAAAACGTCACCCGCCAATGCGCCGGCCCCGTCTCTTCTCCGCGAGAGGGAGCTCGTTCCAGAGTGTCGAGGGGATGAGGGTGATGTCCCGCGGGCGGCGGGTGAGGCGCGGATGCGACGAGAAAACTCGGTCTCGTATATTGACATGGCGCGGATCAAGCGCTGATCAAGGGTAGTGATGCTGCAGAGGATGGAGGTGGTTGGTCGGATTGGTGGTGGTGGTTGTGACAGGATACGAAAGGAGTTTGCTCAATCTCGACCTAGGACATGTGACGCCGGGATGTGTATCCAAGTCGAGAGTGACTGGTGAATGGCGATGCCGATGCGACGAGTACGATTGAATACGTTGGTACGATCGACCAGTGACGGTGGGTATCAAGGATGATCGGCCGGTCCACCGCCGCCGTCTCGACGTGAATGCTTTTCAGGGCTTGTTGACACAGACCCGCACCCCTCGTGTAAGAGAAACAACAAGCCCAAGTTTGTCGCAGGACGACACGGAACGATGTCGAGTCGGAGTTGGAGGGTACCCACTGTGCGTGCTGAGTCGGATGTCGGTCGGGCTGGCTGATGTCGAAAAGGTGAGAAGAAGAAAGAAAGAGAGCGAGCAAGCGAGGAGGAAGTCAAATGAGGGAAAGGTAGGTTGTAGGTTGGGTTGGGTTGACTTTGCCACCTAATCGGGATGGAGGCAGCGGGAGTATTTCATTCCCCTTCCCACCACTTGCCGCTTTGGGGAATCATCAACCACACCATGTATTCGAACAGCATGGTTCAGCAGAGCGAGGCCACGACGACCTATGGGGTCTGCACGCATGCATAGTAGTAACACCGCGACACCGCTGGACCGTCGCCGATCTCTCAGCGATCAGGACCAGGGCGCGCGACCCCTCTCAGCAACGTTTCAAGCTCTGGCAGGCGTTCACCGCCTTGCTGCTTTCCCGGGGCAGCGCCTCACTTCCCATCCGGATACTCGTAAAACCCCTTACCCCCCTTCTTTCCCACCCAGCCAGCGTCGACCATCCGCACAAGCAAGCCAGCAGGCCGATACTTGCTATCTCCCGTCTCGTTGTGCAGGACCCGCTGTATCGCGAGGCACGTGTCCAGCCCGATCAGGTCCGCAAGCGCGAGGGGTCCCATGGGGTGGCCCATCCCTAGCCGGAACGTCTTGTCGATGTCCTCGGCGGTCGCGACGCCGCGCTCCAGCGTGAAGATGGCTTCGTTGAGCATCGGCATGAGGATGGCGTTGGCGATGAAGCCGGGAGAGTCGGACGAGGTGGTGACTTCTGCAGAGCACTTCAGCGTCACTGTTCAACAACTCGAACGGGTGCGGCACCCGGCGCCAAAGCTGATCGCTACGTCGACATACCCTTCTTGCAGGCCTTGCCAAATGCCACAGCACGCTCCACGACTGAAGGGGAAGTCTGCAATGCCGGGATGATCTCTACCAACTTCCTGCGTATGCTCAGTAATAGCCTTTACCGCTCGCGGCGGACGGTGACACGTACATCTGCGGCACCGGGTTAAAGAAGTGTATGCTGGCACGGAAGTCAGTCTCTGACCCCTTTCCTCCACTTAGGCAGTACGCGAGCAGCCGCGTGCGGACTCACCCCACCACTCTCGCCGCGCTCGCCTTCCCTGCCTCGCCGTTTGCGGACCCCGCCGCGGCTGCGAGCTTCGTGAGCGAGATGGAGCTGGTATTGCTCCCGAGTATAGCGCTAGGGGGCAGCGCCTCCCCCAGACGCTTGAACAGTGCCGTCTTCAAATCCGGGATCTCTGGGATGGCCTGTGTTCCGAATCAACACAAAACCCTGATCCACTCGCCAGGAGGGGTGACCCACCTCGATCACCAAGTCCACATCCGTTTCGAGCCCTTGGCCTTTCGCCGCGTCTCCCTCTACCCCCCGAACTCGTCCGCGCGCAGCGTCCGCTTCGTCCTTGCTTATCCGTCCTTTCTCCACATCCCGAGACAACAGCCCGTCAAGCCGCTTGAGCGCAGAGGAGAGGACGGTGGGAGACGGCTCGTGCAGCGTCAACGGCACGCGGGCGTGTAGGGCCGTCACGTAGCTGAAAGCGAGTTCAGCGGGCCCGCGAGGACACTCCAGTTCGACGCGGTTTACTCACGCTATGCCGAGGCCCATCTGACCTGCGCCGATGATCGCTGCGCGACGGACGGGTGCTACCGCTGCCATACTGAGCTGTGTTACTGCTAAGCTGTATGTTGTGCGAGGTAAAGACGAGACATGGACCATCGCACGCAAATATACGCTGCATGCGAGCCCACCGGCTAGCAAGGCATGGTCCGAGCCGGGGGTGGCACTGGGTTACGTCAGCAGGACGCGAAACTTCAGGGGTAAATGGTGAGGCACGGGTTGCTGGGAGCCAGGGGAAATTGATGTGAGATGGGATGGGATGGGTGGGAATTGTGAAACTCTCGATGCGTCCGGGGTGGGACGGGGGTGGTGCTGGGGTTGCTGTGCGACGCGCAGCAGTAGGTTACTTTTGGGACATTGGGCGGCTTGGCGAGAGATCCCTCCATCTTTGTCTCTTCAAACCCGCCTCGCCGCCTCGCGCAGAGGGCACGGTGCCGCTCCACATTACTGTCACCCTTGAGGACGATCCAGCACAACCTCATCCCCTCGACTCCACTCCCACCACTTGACCAACGCGTCCTCCTCTCTCGCAGCAAGCCGTTTCTCACCGGTTCTCCAGCTCACCGCGCCATGTCCTACACCCCTTCCGACCCCCACTTCATCCAGAACCCAGACTTCGACATCCTCTCGCACCGCCCCCACAAGTCACTCAAGCTGCTCTTCCAGGCATTCCTCGCCACCGCCGTATTCAGGATATGGCCGACCCTGCTATTCATGGGCGGGTGGTCGGCGGGAGTGGTCTTGGTGAACCTCAAGACGCCGGTGACGCTGGCTGTGCCCAATACGATGCTGACGGTGCTGGGTGGGTGATACTTCGAATGTGACTTAGCCTCGGACCCTCGTATTCTCGAACCTCCGATTATTGCTGATCAGACTGCAGGTGTGCTGCTCGGTTTGACACTGAGCTACAGGTGGGTCATAACCTCGTCCCGTGGAGCTGGTCGTGACCATAACACCCGGCTCACTCGACAGGACCTCATCGGCATATGACCGGTACTGGGAGGGCCGCCGGCTGTGGTCCCAGATCATCCTCGCGTCCCGCACCTGGGCGCGAGTCGTGTGGATCCACTGTACGTGACGCTCCTCCGGTCGCATCACTATGGGGTCTCTTCGTCCTTTCTCCTCCGCCCGAAGTGCACCATATGTGGTTCCGTCCCAAGGACTGATGCTTGAGGATTGACGCGAGGGTTGACGCGTGAGGATTGACGCGCCTATCAGGTCCCGACTCGCAGCTCGCCACGCCGCCGACTGATCCCGAGGCCAAAGCCCGCGACGAGACCCGCGCGATCATCGAGAAGAGCACGATGGTGCGCATGGCCCTGGCGTTTGCTGTGGCTGTGAAGCACTACCTCCGCGGCGAGGAGGGACTGTGAGTGGTCTCGCGACTTGACTATTGGGGCCATCAGACTTGGCTCCCCCGCTGACCATTGCAGCTTCTACGAAGACCTGTACCACCTCGTCCGCTTTATCCCTTCCCTTGACTTCCCCTCTGGGATCCCCTCACCGGCCGAAGCCAACATTGGCTCCGACCCCACAGTACGGCGCGTCCATCGACAAGATTCCGTCTCGTCCTCATCTCCTTCTTCCGACGATTTCAAATCCACCTTCCTCCCTCCTGGGGTTGCCCTTCATCCGGCAAACGACCCTCCCAAGTTCCGTTGGTCCGATACCTTCCCCACGCGCTTCTTCGTCACCCGGCGATACAGGGAGAAGAAGGCCGGGCGGAAGCTCATGCGCGCGAAGATGCGGGAAACGCGCGAGGGCGGCGGTGTGGGCAGAGACGTCCCCCTCGAAGTGAACATGTTCATGAGCGCGTGGATCGCTGCGATTCAAAGGAGGAAGACAGTGGATGTGTCTACGGTCAACTCGCTACTCGCGGCGATACAGTCGATGGCGGACGCGTTGGTCGGTCTGGAGAGGATCCTCACGACTCCGATACCATGGAGCTACAGCGCCCATATCTGGGAGGTCACGTATGTGTACTGCCTCACCTTGCCGTTTCAGCTGTACGGATCGGGGTTTGGCTGGGTCACCGTGCCAGCGACAGTGGTGAGTGACGTACCTGGCGCCGACGCACATAGTGCACTATCGAAGTATGATCTCTGGCTGACAACAAACCTTCCCTGGCCCTCTTCTGCCCACTGACCACCAACACGCCGATCCCTATCATGCTGGACTTCTCCCCTTGCGGCCCCGACCCGACTGCCCGGACCTCTTCCAACCCCCTTCTCCACTCACCCCCCCACCCCCCGCAGATCACCGCCTACATCGTCGTCGGCTTCGCTGCCATCGGCGCCGAAATCGAAAATCCGTTCGGATACGACCGCAACGACCTCAACCTCGACCACTACACCAGCGGAATCATCGCTCGGGAGCTAGACGCAATCGTCGCCCGTCCTTTCCCACCGCCGGAAGAATGGGTGTTTAGCGATAAGAACATGACTTTTGGGCCGGTCTCGCTGCCCGGTCCAGACGTGGTCGCGGGGATGGGGATGGGGCTAACTGCGAGAGAGCTCGAAGTGGCCGGGACGGATGTGTTGCGGAGGTCTTTGGCGGGAAGATTGGGGTCTATCACGGGCAAGGGTTCTACGGGCTCGCCAAAGACAAGTGTGAGAGCGAGATCGAGATCACAATCGCAAGGCCAGGGCCAGGGGCGGGAGACGTACGACAAGGGAGACCGGAGAGATCGACGACGGAGTGCCGAGTGGGGCACTTTCGAGGCTAGATGGGAGTCGGACGTGTGAGCGAGGGTGGTTAGCCGCCGACTACGCTCCTTGGAATACTGTGTGTACGAGCATGTAAATTGCTGGCTGTGACCCGAGATCCTCCGGAACCGAGGCCACTCGCCTATCCTCAGGCATATGCCAGCACCGTTAAGATATACCGTACTCCGGACCGCTGAGCTAGACAGTTTTTCCGTTCGATTCTGCCGTACAACGCAGCGCATGGTGCACGGGAACATAGTATCGCCTCACCTGGGTGAGCGTTGACCCAGGCCGACGACACGCCGAGCATCTGCGGCACTTGACAACTCAATTTCCCTGCCTTTCCGAGACCAAACGACTCAACACACACGAAACGAGATGCATCTCGCCAGTCCCACCGCTTTCGGATCCCCTCTCATCGCCTTTCTCCGTCACACGTACTCCCCACCCCCGCTATCTCACTCCATAGCCACATCCCCCGAACCCGCCATGAAGCTGTCCAGCTCCTTGTCCAGGCTGCCCGCATCTGCCGGTGCCTTCCTCCCGCCTCCGGCCCTACCTCCGGCTCCGCCCGCTCCGGCGCCTCGACCCCTCGTCCTGTTCAGATAGTTAGCCTACGGTCTGACATGGGGCGCTGATATTGTGAGTCGCGGAGAAGCATACTCACGATCCACGACCACGAGCACCGCCTGCGCCGCCACCGCCTCGGGGAGCGGAGGAAGCCTGTTTCTGAGCGGCCCCACCGCCGGAGATGCGGGACAGGAGCGAACCGCCCGACTGAGCTCCGGTTGCGCCGCCGCCGGCGCCCTTGGCCGGTCGGGGTTGGTGGGGAGGAAGTAGGCGGATCGAGATCGTCTGGCCTGGGACGGGGTCAGCACGGGTATGGCAGCATAGATGACGTTGCCAAATGCCGCACGAAGCTGTTGGCGAATATTCGAACAACGACGCTGTGTGCGCTGTGGAGAGACAAACAAGGAACGGATAAGGGAGCCACGAGAAAGAGGCGATTGTGACCCGGAAGAAACTCGCGCACTCACCCTTGGTCATCGCACCGTCAAACTTGTTGATGGCAATCTTGGCCTGCTGGTACGACGCGAACTCCATCGTGGCTGTGCCGGTCGATCGGCCAGATCGATCATACTGGAGTGGAGTGCGGCGACGTGTCGAGCTGGAAAAGGCGGGTCAGCGCTGATGCGATTCGTACGGGGAAGTAAAATGACGTGAGTTGAGGAGGCATGAGTTAAGGAGGCGTGAGTTGAGGAGGCGTAAGTTGAGGAGGCGTCGGTAGGGAACCCGCGACTCACCAGCAGGAAGAGGAGAGGACGCAAGAGTAAGCGACGATTCCCAATCAACCATCTCTTCCGATTCGTCACGACCCGTCAACCCGCCAACCTATCGCTAGATCGCTAGATCGCTGAATCACTGGATCGCGGCATTTCGTGCTTCTCCGCGTGGCTCGTACACGTGATCGTGGAAACGACTGAGCGATCGTGATCGCCCAAAGGATTTCGGCACGGGAACATCCCACCGTCCACCGTCCACAGTGTTCGCTCAGCGTCGAGCCGCATTGGCCACGGCACCTTGAGCGCGGCACCTTGCGCGCGGCACCTTGCGCTCGCATTATGGTCGAGTAGAAACCCGAGGGCGGTTGTAATGGCTGAAGCTGGAGAGGCGGGAGAACAGTCATGGGTGGACGCTTACACGGATGGTAGGGCCCTGCACGAGGGTTCCCGCCTGGGAGAAGATTGTCTGCGAGCGGGATCAGCCTGGCTCCGGCTCATCGATTCGCTCTCTCGCTCTCTCAATGCCCCAATGTTTGTCCCCCCAAGTGTGATGTCCCTTCCCAGTGTCTCCGACCTCCTTGCCCCTCTTTCAAGAGCACTAGGTTTCTCGATCCCGCATGCGAATCGTCTCGCCGATGATGACCGATCGTACAGCCCCACCCCTGACCTCGTCGCCACGCCCGACCCACCTTGAGATCCGCAGTGGTCACCTCGTAGTGCAGACCCGTCACCTCGATCCTCGGTGAGACACCGGTGAACCCCGCTCCCGTACCCGCCACGGACGTCGCGCTGAGACCGCCGCCGTCCCTTGCCCGACCGCGCTGCGCTCCGGGACCGGAGTAGGCGTCGTGCACCCATTTCTCGTCGGTCGACCTCGGCGGGGGTCTCTGCGGGGTATCAGCGGGTCCGCACGGGGTCTGGTTATACGCGCCAGGCAGCTATGTAGAGAAAGGAGTGAAGAGGAGTAGGTGGGACGCCATGCAGGGGAATTGCGGATGGGTGTGAGCTGTGTGGGAGGGCAGACTCGACCCACCGCATAAGGGACGGGGGCGCGTCGGTCAGAAGACTGTCGGGGCGCACGGGGTCGCTCGGTCCGCTCGGCGCGTTCGGTACGGGTGGCCTTGCGCTTGTCGGAGATGAGCTCGTCGAGAGGGCGGTCGAGATCCATGCCGGCGGTGTGGATGATGAATGCAAGTGAGATGGGTAGAAGACGAGAAGTAAGGAGAGAGAGGGGGAGAGAACAAGGGACGCTGTTGGCTGAAGCGCAGAAGCGGGGTGGGGTGGTCGTGGTATGATTACGTATCACTCATGTTGGCCGCCACGTGCCAAAGCAGTTGGACGCGTCTGGCTTGCTTCACAGGGTAGATATAGTTTGGTCTCTCTCTGAATTTGCTTTCTCTGCTCACTCTACTCAACACGGCGACTCCTTCACCTTCGCGCAGAGCCCGACACCATGTCCGATCCCAGGAAACGGAGAAAGACGTCGCCCGACCCTCTCACGCTGGAAGACATCGGGGGCGACGCCAACGACATGGGCGATGTCATCGTCGCTTCGTCCTCCACTGCGCCCTCTGCTTCCGGCTCCGGCAGGAAACGAGCCCAACCCCTCTCCAGTCGACCTGTCACTCCGACGACCAAGCTCCAGCGCAAGACTGCTACACCCGTCGTGGAGCTCCCAACGGCTACGACCAAGCGGAAGGGTGCCGCCGTGCAGTCGGAGTCGGTATCTTCTCCAGCCAATCCCACTGCTACTGCTAAGAAGGCTCGCACGCCAAGGAAGCAGCCCGCGACGCCGACGAAGAAGTCTACGCCCCAAGTCTCCCAGGTAAAGGATGGGAAGACGAGCACACCACGTTCAAGAAAGACTACCACTACACCTCGAGCATCCGCGTCCGCGTCTCGAGCTCGAGCGACACTCGGATCGAGCGTCTCAAAGACCCTGCCAACTCCGTCTCCGCGAAAGCGAGCAGCCGCCGCGCAGAGTACCGATCCCATGCCGAATTTCGACGAAGCGTTCGACGAACCACACCGAACGAACCCGTTTGATGCCGGGGCATCGTCGTTGACCACTGGTGCCGGGGCAGCGGCCGCAGGAGCGGCGTTCTCTAGGGAGACGTTCCTCACCAACGAAGCACTGCGGAGGCAGAGAGAAGCCCGGAACTTTGTCTATAGGGGAGATGTGGACGCGCCAAAGTTGACCCGGAGCGGGAGGGTGGTGGGGACGAGAGAAGACGAGGGTGAGGTGGATGAATATGGCGGAGTGGTCGAGAGCTCGGAAGGGGGCGGTGAAGAGTTTGGAGAGGAGGATAGGATGGAGGTCGATGGGGACTCACCCGACCTGGTCTCGGCAACGAGGGCGACGATAAGCGTCGAGGAGACCATCCTTCACCCTTCGAAAGCGACCTCCACTCCACCAGCAAAGGCAAATCCGTTGCCCCTCCCTGCAGGCGCGAGACCACATGTCTTACAGATCCTCTCGACGCTTACCGCCCGTCACGTGGCTTCCAACCCCCCCGCATTCGACGGCGAGGACTCCAACGAGGCTTTGCAGGGTCTCGTGAACCTCCTCAAGGGCACGGTGGAGCGGGGTGAGGGGAACAGCGCGCTCCTCGTCGGTCCTCGCGGCGTGGGTAAGACGAGGGTGAGTAAATGTCGCAGTACTGCTCCATTCGAGGTTCGGGTAATAGCGCGGTGAAGGCTTACGCTTTCAGACCGTGGCTCGCGCACTGAGTCTGATTCCATCCGGATCCAAGACCTCGCCTATCATCGTCCGCCTATCGGGCCACGCGCAGACGAATGACAGACTCGCGATACGCGAGATGGGAAGGCAGATCGCGGATGCGGAAGGCATCAGGTCCTCCGACGCGGACGATGATGTCCAGGATGAGCCAAACGAGGATGAGGTGGGTAGGCGCGGAGCCCGTGTGATTCTCCGAATGAATCAATCGCTCACGCGCTGTAGGAATATGCCCCGACGACACTACCTTCGCACCTCCTCGCGCTGCTCACGGCGCCCTCACCGCGGGCTATTATCATCATCATTGAAGAATTCGACATGTTCACGGAGCATGCCAGGCAGGCCCTCCTTTACTGTCTTTGTGAGTTACAAATGGTTGTTTTTGTCTGCATCGAGCTGACGCGAGGTAGTGGACGTGGTGCAGAGCGTAAAGACTGGTCCGGTGGAGACGACGGGACGAGGTGTGGCTGTGATTGGTGTGACCTCCCGAACCGTGAGTCGAAGTCGGTCTGCTTGGCTGATCGACGCCACAGGACACGCTCCTCCTGCTCGAGAAACGCGTCAAATCGAGGTTCTCCCATCGCGTCCTGCGTGTCGTCTCCCCGCTCTCCCCGGACGGCACAGGCTGGAAGGATCTCATGCGCAAAGTGCTCGTTCCCTGGGAGCCTTCCGGGCGGACCGCGAACACGGCGGTCTCGAGCGCAGTCAAAGCCGAATCAAAGGAGACACGGAAGTGGATGATCGATTGGTCATTCGCCGTCGATGTGAGTGGAACGGACGAAATATGTGCAGGAGTTTGCGCGGGACGAAGTGCGAAGCCACTGATCGAGTAGATGTTGTTGGAGCACGAGAAAGTTGTGCGATACTTGGACAGGTTGTGCGGTCTCACCACGGACATACGCAACCTCTATCGTCCCTTCGTAAGTGCCATTGCCGCCAAATGGTCCATGCGGTGCTGCTGGCCGGAGCTGCCAGCGCTGCCAGCGCTGAGGTTGACCCTCGGTAGATCGTACCGATCAGCGAGGTCATTGCTGGGCAGCTCGACTTTCTCTCCATTCCAGCAATGGCGGAAAGCGTGCTCAAGCAAGTGGACGGCGCGGGTTGGGGGCTCGCAAACGCCAAGCTCAAAGGTGAGTCCGACGCAATCACTGAAGCGCCTGTTGGCTCGTCCTCTCCAGGGGATCGTACGGCGCTGACGCTGCTCCAGGCTTATCCCACCCCGCGCTCGGCGTACTCGTCGTCGCCAAGCACCTGTCGTATGCCGGACGAGACGAATTCAACTTTGCCCAAGTCGAGGAGGAGTATCTCCGATTCTCGCGGACAAAGCTCGTGGGAAGTGGGCGCACTCGCTGGGCCATCGGTGTGCTCAAAACGGTCAGTCAGATGGACATCCACTTACCAGGACGCCTGATAAGTCGCGTCTGTGTCTCCGTGTCCGTAATGCGTGAACCACACTGACGGTACACAGGCATTCGACCACCTCTCCCGCCTCGGTCTCCTCGCTTCGACGAGCTCAGCAACGGTCAAGCCGCAATTCGCGAAAGTGAGGTGCACACTCGCGCCGCACGAGATCGTCGGGTGGTTCAAGGGCGAAGGGGCGAATACGCTTGGTCCGGAACTGGGAAATTGGGGGAGGATGATGGGTGGGCATGCGTAGTGCGGCGGTGCGGCGTCGCAGCGTTCTGATTGGGATGCACGACCTGTTGCCCAGTTGTGGGCTTTGGCGTATTTGTGGCCGGATACCCTGCACTGGCACTTGCGCACGAGCTTCGACGACAAGCCGCACGACCACCGCCGGCACGATGGGACTCTCTTCGCGAGCTCCGTACAATTTGGTCCGGCATATGCCCGCTGGCCCTGCTACCCTCGAAAGCCTCGTTTCAGTCATGCGGATATGCATGATCTGTCTGTGGGACCGACGCACCTCCTCCAGGAGCACGGTATGGAACGGACCAACGAATCTATGTCTGCGATGTTCTTGATCCTCCAGATTTCTGACCCCATTGTGGTCCACACAACAGCGGCATTCTCCACACCCCGCAGTGCTCCCTAATCCTTCCTGGATCCATATTCCTTCTGGTGCTCCCTCATCCTCGCCAGCTGCTCGCTCATCCCCTGTTTCTCCATGTACGCCATGATATCCTCCATTCTCAACACGGCCTCCACGGGCACCCCAAACTCCTCTTCCACCTCCTGCACCGTCGACCTCGCACCGGTCCCTCGCTCCTGCCGATCCACGAGCTGGACTATGCCCACGAGCTCGGCCTCGGGGTGGGTCTTGAGGATCTCGATGGCTTGTCGGATTGCGGTGCCGGAGGTGAGGACGTCGTCGATGATTACGACGCGGCCTTTGAGGGGGGCGCCGACCATCGTGCCGCCTTCGCCGTGCTGCGGAGTCAATATCAGGACGTATCCTGCTTTGTAACTCGTAAAGTAACTCGCAAAAGTAAGTCGCAAAGTGACTCGCAAATCAGATCGCAAGGGGGGGGGGGGGGTCGATATCCCAAAGCCGGAGCCACGCCGTCCCACTGGCATCCCAAGCTCTCGAGTACAAGCCTCTGACGGGAGGGTGGAACAAGAAGGCAGATGGGCGTTTGGAAAGAAGTGGAGAAAATGAGGCAGTCACACCACGCCCACTCACGTCCTTCTTCTCCTTGCGGTTGTACGCGTACCCCACCTCGACCCCCTTGTCCTTCGACAGCGCCACGGCCGTGATCGCCGCGAAGGAGATACCCTTGTATGCCGGCCCGAAGAGCACGTCGAACTTGGGAATCCGGGACGAGGTGATCATCTCGGCAAACGCGTCGGCGGTCGTGGAAAGGAGGGCACCGGTGTACAGCAGGCCGGCGTTGAAGAAGTACGGCGATGGTCTGGGCAGTGTCAGTCGCGTTGGCTCTCTCATTCAACCTCGTGTATCCTTCTACCCCGAGACACTGATAGGTCGCTCAGAGCTCGTGGTGATTCCCGTCAGACGCGTGATGATCGAGAGGGACCACGAAGCCGAGGAAGACGGATGAGCGGACTCACCTTCCCGACTTCAACGTAAAGTCGCCAAAGAGGAGCACGCCATGCTCAATAGCCCGCTCGATGAAAGCCACCTTGGCCGGGTCGAGCGCCGCGGAGGATCCAGTGCCGGAAGCCATCGTCTGGGGTGTTGCGAGTGAGTGGTGGTCCAAACCGAAGGAAGATCCAAACGGCCGGATAGAAGTAAGATGAGCGCGAGAGATAAGTTTTGGCAGGGGGTGGTGGTGGTGATCGGCGAGCCCGAGCTGCGGAGGCCGAATCTAGGTGGGGTGGCGCGTGTGGCGGGCGGCAGAGCGAGATGGAACTGGATCAGCAGAATGCATGCGAACCGTCATGAAGCTCTACCAGCTCGATGAAGAGCTCGTCTCGGGCAATGCGGTATTCTACTCCAAGTCAACGGACGTGCACACACATGAAGATTCGAAACATCCCAAACGAGCACGACTAGCATAAAGGAGTTGTCCCGGTCGAGATCATCCTTTCATCTTTCCTCCCCCTAACTCTCTTGTCATCCACTCATCCCAACATCCAAACCTACTTTCGAACGCACACCAGATGTAGATGACAATCACACATGCATATAATCGTTCATATTGGAGAACCGTCAGTTCCGCGAGACCACACCACACCTACGACATGCCCGCTGCTCGCGTCCCCAGCCCGTACGCGTCCTCCACGTCCATCCTCCTCGACTCGTCACTCATACCCAGCCTGCCGCCCCCAGGGGGCTCGCTGGGCTCATTGGCGCACCAAGAGCTTATGGGTCGGCGACCATCTCATCCGGGGGATGACGCGCGGATCACCCCGATCGCTCGTACGACGTCCCTCAGCGCTGGTCGGGAGAACAAGCGGGTGGACGGGCGATGGAACCAGTTGTCGCCTGGGGACTTTGTGGTGGCGAACGATGGGCCGGTCTCCATTCACGGGCCATGGAGCCTACGTGACATGAAGCAGTTTCCCCAGCACGGCACAGGTTCCCGTCTATTCGGAGATCGTGATGGGATGCTGCGATATACGACAGGCTCGTGCCATTCCAACAGGAACGGGGCTGGGGCTGGAATGCCCATATGGCCGCCCAACTCCGCCAACGAGAGGCCCCAGACAGTAGGGATGCAGGTGGGCATGCATCACAACAAAGCCGTGGCTGGGTCAAGGGCGGGAGGGCATGGGCGGGCCAATTCGGACTCGAGCCTCAGCGGGGTCAGCTCGATACGGCAGCGCCGACCGACGGACAGAAATTCGACCGTCAAGACCAGGGCTAGGGAGATCAGCTCCATGTCCGCGGGAACAGCTACTGATTATGGAGACGGTCCTGACGCTAGACATGCCCCGGGTAGCAGTCATACCCATCATCACCACCGCGTTTCGTCTTGGGACGGGAGATCAGCGCTGTCGCAGGGTATCTTGCTTGGTGGTCCCGAAGATCTCCCGCATGTCACAAACATCCTCGTGACTCTCAACGCCATCACTCCGGCTTCACGATCTTCGTCCTCCGTGACGAGACACAACGATGGACGAGACAGGATGTTCCACCTCTCCACACTCCTTGCCCCGCTGTCTCTCATCCTCGAAGCGCTCGTGACGGAGCGTTGCGTCCTCCGTTCACTTCCCACGCCCTCACTCCCTCCTCTTCGCGACGGAACGACCTTCCAGCTCTCCACCCAGTACGAGGACGGTGAGAGTGGAGGCGAGCTCGACTGGCAAGTCATCCGCTCCTACGTACTCGCCGTGGGAAGGATCCTAGATGAGCTCCTGCCGTACCTCCGCGACAGCTACGATCGGGATCAGGTGCGGGAAACGACCGAGACGGTGAGGATGTACGTGGGGAAGATGAAGAAGGTGTTTGGAGAGGTGGCGGGGATGTATGTGGATGGGTATGGGTTTCTCAGGGGTTGGTGGGATGAGGGAGGGATGAAAGGCGCGGCGGCGGAAGTGGGCAGGTGGGGGGATTTGTTCGATGTGTAGGAAGGAACGGCGGGCGAGGAGTTGTGGACCACTTTGACATGTGTAGGAGCTTGAACAGCCCGCCAAGAGCTGACACCGGCATTGTTCGTACTACTCGTTGTATCGATTTGCCAAGCATGCAGCGTAAATTGCAGTCAGGCAGACAAAGACGAGTAACAACGGACCGGACCACCAAGCCACGCCGAGACGAGTTCATCGGAGTTAAAAATTGGGCCGATCGGCGTTAGTGCCGCCACACTCGGCGTTTCTTTTTTTCCGCCTGCCTGGCTGGTGTGCCCTGTCGTCCCCTCTGGCCGCTGCTCCCCCTCTCGCTGGGCTTGCTCGCTCGCACGCTGCCAGCTCACACATTACAATCTCAAACCCCTATCTTTCGTCTCCATCCATCAACACGCCAACATGGGTTCCAACAAGCCGCGCGGTCTCCAGGCAGCCCGAAAGCTCCGCACCACGCGTCGCGAGAACCGCTGGGCCGACAAGAACTACAAGAAGAGGGCTCTCGGAAAGTTCTACAAGACCTCGCCCACCGGTGGTTCGTCGCACGCGAAGGGGATTGTCCTTGAGAAGGTGAGCGCGAGTGGGGGTTTGACGATGCGGTCTTCGGTCTAGGGGAGGACAGTGAGGAGGAAGAAGCGAGGCGCAGGGGAGGAAGAGTGGGGCAGGACAGCATTTGACGTAAAGGAGGATGGGTTACGCGCGATCGAACGAGGCGAGACATGGTGATGCTGGCCATGAGAGGAGAAGGATGTTCGGCGGGATAAGCATACGCTGCCCAGCGCTGGGTGCTCCGGGAAGGAGAGGACGGTGGGAAGCGGCTGTCACCACCGAAGTGGTGTCGGTCTCGGTCTCGGTCTCGGAACCGGTGTCGCCCAACCCGTGCTGACTTTTTCAGGTCGGTGTCGAGGCCAAGCAGCCCAACTCTGCCATCCGAAAGTGTGTCCGTGTCCAGCTCATCAAGAACGGCAAGAAGGTCACCGCTTTCGTCCCCAATGACGGTGAGTCGGCGGGATTCCGTCTCGTCTCGTCTTGTCACGCCCAATACATCACTCTCGCCTCGGACTCCTGCTCCCATCGCACGTAGCACTCTTGATTTGACCCACTTGCTGACCTTCCCCTCAGGTTGCCTGAACTTCACCGACGAGAACGACGAGGTCCTCATCTCCGGTTTCGGTCGTCGCGGAAAGGCCAAGGGTGATATCCCAGGTGTCCGATTCAAGGTCGTCAAGGTCTCGGGTGTCGGTCTCCTCGCTCTCTGGAAGGAGAAGAAGTGAGTGCGATGTCGTGGAGCACATGGCAGGTTGGGACAGCACTGACAGTGTACTTTAGGGAGAAGCCCCGATCGTAAGCTTAGGGCACTGAGCTTTGGGCTAGACGACATGCATGTATGATCCATACGCACGAGCGTTGAGCATCGAGCTTTGGCGGGTTGGGAGTCGTTTGGTGAACTATCCGGAGCGCGCGGAGCGGTCCGAGGGGTGAAAGGCAAGCTGCCGCGCTGGATTTGTGGGGCTGCTGTGCGGGACGGCGGTGTTGTTCGGAACGAGACAGGTCGCCAACAGTGCAGGCGGGTCGACCTTCACGCTGTCACTGCATTGTGTCCAGACCAATGACTTCGCTCGTGATTGAGAACCAGAAAGTGACAGCGAGGCGAGCGGACCACGAGAGCGGTGCAGTGTTGCGCCGGACTAACAACCTGTTCTCATCGCTTGTCAAGCATGGCAGTGATCGCTACGATACCTGACATGCCGCACCCTCACTTGTCCCCATACGCAGCGATCGACGCTTCGTGACGGACGTTGAGCACCCGCTGTAAGAATATCGGTGAAAGATGGTCTGGTCATTCCGAAAGAGGCAGGTGTCTCACGTTTCCCGTCGCGTGGGAGTGGACAAGCCACCAGTCTATGGCATTGGATAGTCACCCCATCCGATGGGCTACGGGATCTCCGCACATTCTCCTACATGCATGTCGATCTTCCTAGTCTTCTGTACCGTAGCACCGTATAGCATAGCATAGTCCAGCGTAGCATACACCTGGCGGCGCAGAGGCGCCCGACACGCGCCGAACGCCGAGTGGAGTGGTCGTTGACCGATAACTGAAACACCTCTGGAACTCTGGGAATCACTCAGTCAGTCAATAGGGCAGTGTTTATGATCCCTACATCCTCACCGTCGACTTCGATCCCATCTCCCACCACTTGTTCGTCCTCCACTTCCATCCCGTCCCGATACTCGTCCCTGCCTTGCACACCCACACATGCCGCCATGAGCCCGGGGGAGCGTGTCGTGCCGGAATCGCCGGTCGTGCTCGATGCGTACCAGAGTCCCGAGTTTCGAGGTCCAGAGGCATCGACGTCTCGTTTGCGGTGAGTCGGGAACGTCCATCTCCGTTCGCTCGATGGGTCGGTCGGAGCTCGCTCGGGCCTGTTCAGGCCGATGCTGACTTGTGAGCTCTCAGTAACCCGTCATACCCTCTTTCGCACACGCCATTGCTCCTCGCCGATCCTAATCCATCCAACATCCGCGCCCGGCTTGAGAACCCTCTCCCAGTTCCAGACGAGCATGGCCCGGATCAATACCCGACCGACACGCAGGAAGTCAGAGCTGCACTGGTGCTCCGCCATGCACTCCGATGGGCGGTGGACCACGGCGATCTCGAGCTCATAACGTGGCTCGCGGACCTCGAGGGGAAGTGGGCCGAGGTGCTCCAGCGAGAAGTGGACTCACTCGAAGATGAGGACGGATGGGGGATCGTGGGCATCGCCGTGCAGAGTAGTTGTGGAAAGACCGACAAGGAGGAGGTGGTCAAGGCGGTGGTGTCCCGATGGGGTCTTGATCGAGGCCAGCGCGGCGGGCGAGATAGAAGTGAGTTGCCCCAAGGCCGATGGCATCTGGCTGACGAGGAGTAGCCGGTTGGACACCATTACATCTCGCTGCGCTGATCTCCTCGTTGCAACTCGTCTCGTTCCTCCTCTCCCACGGAGCATCCCCTCAAGCTCTGACCCACCGGGGTCTAACCCCGCTCGACCTCATTGCAGGGATGCACGACCGATCCGACATAGCCACCCTGCTCGAGCAAGCTACGTCCACCGGCACCTCCTCCCCCAACCCGGCCGTGCTTTCGGAGCCCGCGCCGAGCTTGAGCGATCGCAGAAAGGCGATGTTGGAGAGAAGGAGAGAGAATGTAGCCCGGGGGACCAAGCGGAGAGAGGAGAACGAGAAGAAGCGAATGATCAGCGAGGAGAGGGAGCGGTGGGTGCGGAGTATGGTGCAGCCCGTGGATGTCGATGCGGAGTTTCTGTTCCCGAGAAGGAACGGGTCGTCTAGACGGTCGTCGGACTCTGGATTGGGTTGGATGGGGGACGAGGACGAGGGCGATTCGGAAGACGATGTGGAGGGGGGTCAGGAGGACGAAGGAATGGGCGACATCGTGAGTTTCCGGTCACCCCCTACCCTCCTCGGTCGTGACTCATGGCTGATCTTGGTGACAGAGTGACGACGAGTCCATGCTGGCCTTCGGACTCGCCCAGCTCCCCTCGATACTGGACGTCCTAATTACATCCTATACTCCCTGCAGCCAACCTCTGTCCAAACGCTCTCTCCCCGCCAACGCGGTGTTTCTCTACGCCCGGTTCGCGCATTACCGGTGCGACGAGACATGGCTGGAAGAGCTCCTTGAGGGGACAGTGGAGAGGATCGAGCAGGGCATCTACGTGAGTCCGACGTGCCAAGTGTGGTGACCTGCGCAGCTCCGTGCTGATCACTCAGAGCAACGTGGACAATGTGGCGTATCTCTCATTTTGGGCGTACAACGCGACGCTGCTGCTTCACCTCCTTCGTACGGATCCAGGTCTAGAGCTCGTGTGCGACGAGTTGGGCCTGCTGGGGATGATGGAGGAACTGATCAATGCTATTCACGGTGAGTGGGTCACCACAAGGCGATCACCACAAGGCGAATGGTGAATACTAAAACGGCACAGTGTTCGTCATCCGCGTGACGGAACGCAAGATTGATACCCTCCTCGACGCCGCCTTGCTCGACTACGAACCCTTAGAGGACTTTGACGACATCCGGTTCGAGGGAGAATGGACCTTGTTTCGCACTTTCGCCAAGACCAAGCAGAGGGCGATTCTACCCAAGGCGTCGGCGGTGTTTGCCAGTGTCAACGGCTCGGTTAACCCGGATGGCTCGAGCTCTCCGGGACTACTTGGCTCGCTGAGGGAGAAGATGGAGAATTCCTCGTTCAGAACGCCCAATCGGCATCAGTCGCTACAGGATCTTCGCGGATCCGCACGAACAGATGCGACATCGGACCGCGCGCCCGCTGCACCTCTCGCAAAGTCCGCGATCAGCCCGAAGAGCGTCACCGACGTGATGTCTGGTGTGCTCGTCGTGCTTCAGCTGTACGAGGTCAACCCGGCTATCGTCATCCAAGCGTTCTCGCAGGTATTCTTCTGGATCTCGTGCGAGCTCTTCAACCGTATCCTCACGAGGAAGAAGTATCTCTGTCGCTCCAAGGCGGTGCAGATCCGGATGAATGTCACGGCGCTGGACGACTGGGTTCGTTCGAACGGCCTTCCCATCAAGATCGCTACGAAACACCTCGAACCCGTCACGCAGCTGTTGCAGTGGTTGCAGTGCCAGTCGACACTGACCGACTTTGACGACCTCATCGGCACGATGCAGAACATGCGGGCGATCAACCCGCTCCAAATGAGGAGAGCCGTGCGGGAGTACCGGTTCGAAGTGGACGAAGGGAGGATGACCGAGGAGTGCGGGCAGTATCTCGTGCAGCTGCAGAAGGACTGGGAGAGGAGGAGAGTGCAGATGAGCGTCAAGGCGATACAGGATGAGGCGAGGAGGCGACAAGGCGACGAAGAGGAAGAGTCCGCAGAGGAGCAAGCTGGAGAGGGTACGCGTGTGGATCATCTTTTCGACGGGACGACTAGCCTTGGCGACTTTGTTCCGAGATTGGCACCGGAATGCCTGGGCGAACTCCTCGACAGCCGAGTCATGCTTCCGTTTGCACTTCCCTCGGACGCGGCCCACCTCGTCGCCACCCCGCCGACCGACGCGGCGTTCAGCAACATGATACCCTCCATCCCGTGGATGTCCGACATGGCGGATCCGTCCCGCACGCCGAGTCGATCGAGCATCGCGCTATCCCGACCGATGGGGTGGTCCCTCCCCCATCCGCGCAAGTTGCGCCGGCTTCCGAACGACTTTTTCTCCTGGCTCAAGCAGGCCGAGAGCGATCGTCGGCACCGGCGCGAAGCAGTAGCCACGAAGCCAAAATCGAACCTACAGCCGGCCCTGGATCCCCCACTTGGACCCAGTATGAGGATCGATATCCCTACTCGACCCTCATTGGACCCATTGCGGATGAAACCGTCTCTACCCGCCCTGCGCGAGGAAGACGTCACGCCCATCGCTACCTCTGCGCCATACGCCTCGCGCGGCGGCGGAAACTTCGACTTTCCGTCTCCCGGTCTCGCCACGAGCAACTCGCTCGACCAGCTGAGGGAGAAGGCGACGGTACCGTTCCAGGCGGTGGAGACGCCCCTGCATGCCCGGTCCGAGAGCTTCGAGCTCAGAGTGAGGAAGGCGGTGAATGGTCTATACTCGGATCAACATGATACGTCGGAGAGGACACCCACGGCGACGCCGACTTCCAGCAGGCTGGGAGGCGAGACCACGCCCACTGGCTCGGGATCGGGACACTACGAGCTCGCCAGACATCGCAGAGACGGGACTTCCGGCAGTGGGATCGGAAGTGGAAGTGGTGGTCGGAGTGGTAGCGGGAGTGTGAGCTCGACACACTCGGTCGGGCTGAGGAGCCCAGACTCGGGTAACAGTTCGATGTTGGAGGGAGGGAAGAAGAAGTGGTGGAAGATAAGCAAGAAGGAGGGGAGCTCGGGCTCGGATCAGTAGGAGACGAGACGAATACACAATCATATACACAGAGCGCATAGCACTTCCCATTGCCATCAGTATCAATGCATGACGACAGCGACGAGCGAGTCCTATCTCAAGTTTCCAACCATCGTGGTCGACCAAGTGGACCGGAGCCGGTGCCATCCGCGCCATCCGGCACGTCCCCGTTTGCTGCTCGCCCGCCGCCACCCGTCGCGACTTTTGGCTGTGTACGGGTTGTGGGTTATTTGTCACCCAAACCTGACCTCGATTCTTTTAATTATACCTTTTCTTCGTTGCGGCTCTCGGACTCTGGGGTAAGCATCTGACACTGGGCGAGTACTCGATTGACGCTGACGAGGGTCGTAGCATATGAGCCGATAATCCAGGGCTACCCCTCCACGATGTCCGAATTCAAGGACGAGCCACCTTTTGGTGTCAAGGCCGAGGATCCTCCCTCGGCTTCCGTCGCTGCTCTATTCTCACCCAATTCCCCTCCTCCTCCTGGGCACGCCGAGTCATCTCGATCCCGCTCGCCCTCACCATCCCGGATCAACATCGATTCGGTCGTCAAAGTTGAGGGCTATGAAGTCGGACTTGGTCAGGCCGGAGAAGGGGACGGGGACGGGTACGACGATGAGAAGCCCGATTTCCTACCCGAGGATCTCCTCCCGACGCCGCGCAGGAAGAAGAAGGGAACAAGTCGCACACCTCCTCCCAAGCCTGCGCTGGTGGATCATCTCCCGGTGGCGTGGGATGAGGCGCACGAAAGCTTCGGGACGCTCGAGAAGTGTGTTTACGAGCACAAGACGCTCGGGTTGAGTAGGGAGCAGGACGAGATGATGGTCTGCGACTGTGTCTACGATCGAGGTGAGTGGGCCGTGTGTGCGCGGCAACCCTGCTCGCGTAAGGAGACTTCTGTCTGGTGGCAGGAGGATGCATGGACGCGAGGGACGCGACGGATGAGGGCGAGAAAGTGGCCGCTGACGTCCACAGATGACCCCGACGCGGAACCTTGCGGTCCAGACTCGGATTGTATCAACCGCGCGATCTTCATCGAATGTTTAGCGGGGCAGTGCAGGGCAGGCAACCACTGTCATAATCAGCGGTACGTCTCGATCCCCCTCTCACATCGCTGCCTTGCCCCCGCCGATCCAATTCAACTCAAGCGCTCATCCCTGTCGTAGCTTCGCAAAGCGGCAATTCGCCAACGTGCAGATTGTGCAGACGGAGATGAAAGGATTCGGCCTTCGGGCAGAAGCGGACCTCCCTTCGTGCGTGCTCATCCGGCTCTGTCCATCTTGCTCTGTTGGGAGGCTGCGTCGGCGTCGCTGATCCGAGTCAGGGGCACGTTGATATACGAGTACATTGGCGAGGTGGTTGCGGAGAAGACGTTTCGCAAGAGGATGCAGGCGTATGCGGATGAGGGGATCAAGCATTTTTACTTTATGATGCTCCAAAAGGAGGAGGTGGGTCGAGTTCCAATGCCCCATTTCACACTCCCGGCACTGCTTGGATTTATCAGAGCGACTCGTGGCTGACGCAGACAGTACATCGACGCGACGAAGAAGGGAGGTATCGGACGATTTGCGAACCACTCGTGTAATCCCAACTCGGAGGTCCAAAAATGGGTGGTGGGAAGGCGGCTCCGCATGGGTATCTTCACCAAGCGGGACGTCCTGCGCGGCGAGGAGATCACCTTCAACTACAACGTGGACCGATACGGGTGGGTGATATCCCTAGCATGATCGCGCCCAGTTCCGCGTGGCTGACTCGGCGTAGGCATGACGCTCAGACGTGTTATTGCGGCGAAGCCAACTGCTCGGGCTTCATCGGCGGCAAGACGCAGACGGACATCGGGGCGATGGACGACTTGTTCCTCGACGCGCTGGGAATCTCGGACGAGGTCGAAGCGCTGGGTCTGAAGGGAAGCAAGAAGAAGAAGGGGCGCAAGCTTGACGAGGACTTTGTGGTGCGTCCGAGTCGTACAATCCCCGTTTGTAGCTCGCAGCGAAGACACGAAATCGGGTGGTGGCTAATTCGTGTAGCCCGTTCTGCGACCCATCGAGGTTGTCGAGGCTCAAAAGGTGTCAGCGGCGATGAGGCAGTCGATGGAGAACCGCAAGATGATGTCCCGTCTCCTCGAGCGTGTCAAAGTGAGTTGTTTTCTGTGTGGATCGCGAAGCAGACTTGACCTGACGGCGCCGCAGCTCACCGACGAAATGGCGGTGCATCGACAACTCATGCGGATGCACGGGTTCAGCCTGATGTACATGGTCCTCACGGAGATGGTCGATGATCGGGAAACTGTGCTGCTGGTGGGTTGTTGCCGATCATCAGATGATCTGGAGCTGACACTGCAGGCGCTCGAGGGTATGAGCAAGTGGAAGTTGCAGATCCGTAACAAGATCGAGGATTCCAAGGTCGAGGAGCCAGTCCGCGCTCTGGCGGATGGCGCGGACGAGGAGATCAGCCGAGTCGCTAAGCAGCTGCTGGAATACTGGTCGACGCTCGAGCTGTCATACCGTATCCCTCGAGTTTCTAGAATCGAATCTGTGAGTACGCCGGTTGGTTATCAGCGCTGACATTTAGCTTGATGCCGAAGATGAAGCTGGAACGACTACTATCGCCGAGGCCAACTCGTATACCCCCATACGGGAACACCGTCGTCCCGAAGCGTGGGAGAACACACCTTCTATCCAGCTTGAGATTGCCCCCGTCCGACCTCGACCCCCTCCTATTTTTGCTCGTCCTCGACCTGCCCCGCCGCCTCCTCCACCCGCCAAACCCATCCCGACACACTCGAACGACCGGCTCAAACTCGACGCGATCATCGCGCTCGCGCAGCAGACCGTCGCAGCGGCGAATACCGCTTCTGCAGGATCGCCCGCCGCGTCCGCAGCGGCAGAGTCGAGTCGCTCGGGAAGTAGACCCGCCGACGAGTTCAATGCGGGAAATGACGAGCGGAGAAAGCGGGTTAAGAGGGGCCATGCCGAGGACGAGGAGAGGAAGGAGAAGCGACTCACCAAGTTGGTGGGAGAAGTCGTGGTGCGGAGCATGTCAAAGTACAAGGAGCAGATGGAGCATGACACGTTCAAACGCTATGCGAAAGAGGTGAGCGCGGCGGTAGCGGCGAAGATGTTTTGCTGATCCGAGCAGTGCACTGCGGTGTTGGTGGAGAAGGAGAAGAAAGGCCATTCGTACTCTTCGAACCGGCATCCGAGTCTGTCCGAGGAGAAGAAAACCCGGATCAAAGCCTTCACCAAGGAGTACACCCACAAGGTGCTCCGAAAGCTCAAGGACAAGGGCAAGCTTCGTCGACCCTCTTCCTCTACCAATGGCCATTCGCATCGGGACCACTCGTCCCATGCCCCCGCCAGAGACGGGTCCACCTCCACTTCGTCGCCCGTCACCGCGACGCCAGGAGCGACGCCCCTCTCTCTATCGCTATCCACGCCTTCGGCTCTCACCCAGACGCCAACGCCATCGAGACACTCTTCAGCGCTCGCCGGCGAGCTGGACGATATCTTCGGCGTCGACCCCCCCGACGATGACATGGACATGGACATGGATATGGAGGAGGATGCGGAGGACGCGTCGCCAGAGGATATTGCCACGCCGGACCAGGAGCTGGCGATCAGGTCGGAGCACCCCGAGGGTTTATCGCATCTCTCAGAGACGACGAACGGCAAGTTGAGGTTGAATCCCGTGGTCAAGGAAGTGAGCGGATTGGACACTCCTGGAACGCCGAGTTCAGGCGGACCTTCACCGATGGATCGTCGGTAGGACGAGAATTCCAGTATAGTCATTGTGCGTGTCGTGTTGTGCGTCATGCATATACTTTCACGCGGCTGCGCGATGGATGCCACGATGCGCGTGTGTATGTCCTTCACGACCAGTCTGCCCACCTCTCCAGTCCCGTTGCACTGCGTCCCTGGGCAAGCGCATCTACGACATCCTCTGCGGACCCCACGCAGTCGTTCACGCCGATACCGCCGTACCCGCTGCCCACGAGCGAGAGCTTGTCCTTCCATGGACCCGACGAGATGGCCTCGTGCAGCTCGCGCAGTCGTCCCCCGTGACCTGGGAGGTACGTCGGTATACACTCGATATGAAGCTTCGGCCTGACCAAGACCGGCTCGACGTCCTGCAGATGAGGAAAGACCCGTCGGAGATGTCGTAATGCCGGTTGAACGAGGTCTGTCGCGTTGGAAGGGCGCTCCATCGGTCGACCCGAGGTGTTGGGGTAAGAAGACCAGTACGGCCCGCCCATCATCACGGTCAACTTGCACACGGGAGGCTCTCCCTCGGTGTCCAGAGCCGTGGAATCAAAGATCACGCCGAGGACACCCTCGAGATTCTGCGAGGGTCCGCTCCGGGGGATGAGGTAGCCAAAGCCCGCTGGATGGACTTGGGCGGGAGGAAGAGGGAAGACGAGGTTGATGACTCCTACAGAGGTGAGGGGGTTGGATCGGAGGTTTGGAAGGGGGACGAGTGTGGCGAGCCGGTGTGGTGGAAGAGCGCTGACAATGCCGGAGGTTGTGAAGGTGTTCTCAGAGGTGGATACCTAGACCGTCAGCGACGCTTGATCCCTCCCCAGGATAGTCCGGGCCCGGCTCACCTCGATGTTGTTGTGGTTCATTGAGAGCGCAGTCACCGGGTTGCCGAGATGCACCTCCACGCCGAGTTGTCGAACTCGTTCTGCCAGCCTCGATGTCACAGTCCCCAAACCACCTTGAAGACTGTACAAGCTCCACCCTTCTCTCTCCTTCCCCAGAGGTCCCAACTCATCCCATGACTCCTTTTCTGATCTCTTCTCCTCCGGACTCTTCGTCCCCAACAACATCCCCAGGACAACGCTCCCGCGCTTCCTCTCCGCTTCGTACAGGACCGGAAAGGCCGATCGGAGGGATACGTCCCGACTGTCCGCGGCATAGATACCGTGCGCCATCGCGGAAGCCAGCTTGTCGGCGATCGCAGGTCCTAAGCGTCGCCGGAAGAACGCGTCGACTGACTCGTCGGGTGCCAGTGAACGACGCCGGAAGGGTTCGGTCAGACCCCCATAGAGCAGGTCGCGGAGGTACGGCGATTGCAGGAGGGAGAGGGCCGACGATGGAAGGGCTTGAAGCGAGCCAGTCGGTCCGAGCAGGAAGCGGTTCTTCGCGGATGGGTGAGAATTGGGTATTGGCCGAATGGATGCCTCTAGGTCTAGGTCTTGGAGCTGTTCCAAAGGCGAAGAAAGGGTCGTTCAGCTGTCGTGCCCAACACACGCCGAACACATCGCGAGCATCGATCGACACACCAGCTTGAGCATCTTCACTGCCCCACGACTCCCTCGTGGCCTGATAGTCCTCGGTCCACCCTCCAGCACAATCTCCCCTCGTATGTCCTTCCCACCGGACGTGTACTGTATGGGATACCGCTGCGAGTCGACCCATCCACCTAATCGCTGCGTTGCCTCGATGAGCACGACTTGGGTCGAGGGTAGTTGCTCGGCTAGTCGGTATGCCGCCGTCAGACCGGACAGACCTCCGCCGAGGACTGTGATGTGCTTGGGGGGCATGCCGCGGCGCTGCGGCGCTGCTGCGCTGAGTCGCTGCTATGATGTCGCCAAGAGGGCGATTGACGAGGAAGTTGGCAAGATAGAAATCGGATGGACTCGGTGAGCTCCCTACTCGTCCGACTTTTGGTCGATCCGAATCCGGGGTCTCCGAAACCGCCGTTTGTTGGATACGGATACCTCCGCGCCTTATGCGCTCCTCCCTCTTACTAGCTCCACCTCCGAGCTATGACTAGTCGTCTCATCTACCTATGAGTCTTACATTCATGCAGTTACATTGACCTTAACTTATACGCCACATTCGGGGCTATATCCGACAGATTAAGAGTCTGCTAGTCTCTACCGACACGCTCAAGGGCACGCCGACGTCGTCTCCGACTCGCCGCTCACGCGTTCACCGTCGCCGAGACCGTCCCAGTCATCGACTGCAGGTGGCAACCACCTGATTTCATCAGAGCCGCCTAACTCGCGAACCACTGAAGCTATCAGCTTCATACTCGCACTGCACGTCCAATCGGGCTGCATCTATAACCTCTCCAAGTTACAGCCTCACAGCTTCAACGGTCGGCGACCAACGGCTCGCCATCAACACCGACGCTTGGACCGCCGCACGGACCGCCACATTCGGTGTCCGAGCACCCTTACACCGCATACACCATGTCCGAGAACGACAACTTGTCTTCCCTTTCCAAGGTTATTCCTACCTTGACCGGCACGGAGAACTTCGTGGTCTGGCGTAGGGCTCTACGGGCCTACCTCCTCGAAAAGGGCGCACTCCGTGTGCTCGAGGGACGCGAGACCGAGCCCTTCCGAGTCGACCCTCTTCCCTCTGCCGACAACCGCGACGAAGCCATGTACGGTCCCCACGCCGGCATAGAGCCTCCGTACGCGCAGACGTCCTCCACCACTGCCGACCTCACTGTCGCACAGATGAAGCAGTGGGATGCATGGGAAACCAAGGAGCGAAAGGCAAGATCAACTCTCATACTCACGATCAGCTCGGCGCTCGCCGCCGAAGTCGAGAACCTTTGGTCCGCACATGACATCTACAGTCGTCTCTGCACCGAGCACAAGGTCGACACGGTCGAGAGGCGAGGCGATCTCTTCCAGCGCATCATGTTCCTCCAGCTCAGCGCCAACTCGCCTCGAGACAAGATGATTGAGCACCTCGAGACCTACACCAACCTCGCATCCGAAGTTGTACAGGCTGGTGCACCCTTTCCTGAGTGGCAGAAGTGCCAAACCTTCCTCTCCTCTCTTGGCAATGACCTCGAGACCCTCAAGATCCAGTTCAATGTCCTCCCGGAAGACCGACAGACCTGGATGGAGCTCTCGCGCACCTACAAGACCCTCGCCGACCGTCGCGGCTTCGAGCAAGACCGACAGGCCAAGATTAACGCGCTCATCAACAAGGACGCGACCAGGGGCGGTCCCAGGAAAGGGACAGAGAACAAAGGGAACAAGGGCGATGGAAAGGGAGACGGAAAGAGCAAGGGAAAGGGCGGCGGTGGGAACAATGACAGCAAGGGAAAGGCGGAGAACAAGAAGAAGTGCACCTGGTGCGACTTCAAAGGACACACTCAAGAAGAGTGCCGCAAGAAAGCGGCAGGTGAGCCATCCAAGGCAGACATCAAGGCTGCAGCCAAGCAGCTTGCCGAGAAGAGGACCAAGGGGGAGACCAACGCGACTATCAACTCGATTGATGGCTGGATCAGCAACCCAAACCTCATCGCGCACGTCTCGACCGGACCCATGCTCACCCACGAGTTCCTCATTGATAGCGGTGCCAGTCACCACATCACGCCATCCCGCATGCTCCTCACGGACATTGTCGCTCTCCCGCATACCATGCACTTCGGCTTGGCCGACACCAACACCGTCATTCGGTCTCAGGAGAAGGGTTCATTGACCCTTACTACCCCAGGCGGCACGGCTTTCAAGGTCACAGACGTGTACCTGGTGCCCAATGTTCGCACCCACATCCTCTCAGAGGGTGTACTCAAGTCACAGGGCTGGGACGTCGACCTTCGCGAAAACATGCTCACCTACAAGGGTCACACTTTCAAGGTTACCCGTCGCGGGGTGTTGCCATACATCAAGATCACCCCCAAGGGCCTCGCTGCGGCAGCCGTCACCATGACACCGCTACACCTGCTTCATCGCCGTCTCGGTCACCAATCGCCGCAGACAATCATCGAGCTCGCCAAGGACGGCCTCATCAATGCCGACGTGACATCCCTCAAGTCCGACACCTTCACTATGGACGACTGCTCGATCTGCATGCGGCAGAAGGGTACCAGGATTCCCAAGGCAGGAACCAGTCCTCGCGGCACAGCCGAAGGTGAAATCGTTCACGCAGACATCAAGGGACCTGTAGCGCCGTCCGTGGACGGCAACCTCTACTATCTCGGCATTGTTGCCGACTACACCAAGGTTCGACAGGCCATCCCCGTCCTTACCAAGGACGCCGTCTTCCTGCAATTGCAGCTGTTCATTGCTCGGCTCGAACGGCAGTCAGGAATCAAAGTCAAGACCGTCCGAACCGACCAAGGCGGAGAGTTCGATAGCTCCAATGCTCGAGCTTGGTTCAACATCCAAGGGATCAACCATCAGACCAGCCCTCGCTACACGCAGGAGCTGAACGGCGTCGCCGAGAGATTCAACCGAACCGTCTCCGAGATGATATCCGCTATGGTCGATGCTTCAGCCCTAGGTCACGCCTACTGGGACTACGCTGCGCGATACGCCGCCACTATCCTCAACAAGACGACCATGAACGACAACGGCAAGACCGCATGGGAGATCCTCACGGGCAGGCAACCCAACATCGACTCTATTCACGAGTTCGGCACATTCTGCTATGTTCAAATCCCCGAGGAAATCAGGACCAAGGCTTCCTTCGAGACACCACGGTCCCTCATCGCCCGCATACTCGGCCAAGACGAGAAGACCAGTGGTTGGATCGTCCGCTTCGAGCACAATGGCGACGTTACCCTATCACGCGACATCAAGCCGATCGACACACCGCTCGACACGCCCCTTACGGTGACACCGAAGATGCGGGAAATACAGCTCAAGACTCGCCCTGCAGGCTCTCATGCTTCGAACCCAGTTCCACCACCTGCCACGGCTCCTCTTCCACAGCGCCCCGCGTCACCTGCAGCTCCGGCGGCTCCTGCGGCACCCACGGCACCAAGGCAGCCAACACCTGCACCGGCACCGGCTCCTACGCCGAGACAACCTACGCCGCCTCAGCAGCCTCGCCGTTCCTCGCGACATGCACAGGCTAACTTCATCGATGACGATGAGGATGAGGAGCAGGTCATTCCACGGGTCTATCACCTAGCCTGCGAAGCCGCATACGTCCTTGCCACGAGCGCCACCGACACGGACGAACCCAAGACGGTCCGCGAAGCGACCAATGGTCCCGACGGCCAGCGCTGGATCGAGGCTATGGAAGCAGAGCTCAAAAACCTTCAAGACAAGGGCACCTTCGAGGAAACCAACCTCCCTACAGGTCGCCGCGCCATCGGTAGCAAGTGGGTCTTCAAGCTGAAGAGGGACGCAGACGGCAACCCCGTCAAATACAAGGCACGCCTCGTCGCTCAAGGCTTCTCACAGCTCGCCGGCATCGACTTCGAGGACACGTTCGCACCCGTTGGTCGAATGACGTCCCTGCGCATTCTCCTCGCTATGGCTGCCACATACGACCTCGAGCTTCACCAAGCGGATGTCGAGGGTGCTTACCTCAATGGTAACATCGATGTCGAGATTTACATGGACTTCCCTGATGGTCTTTCTCCCTCTGACCCTTCCTGCACCGTCCTCCGTCTCCACAAGTCGCTCTACGGCCTCAAGCAGTCTGGGCGCACCTGGTGGATTGAGCTGGGCGGAGCTCTCGAAGAGCTGGGTTTCAGCAAGTGCGAGAATGACTGGGGAATCTACGTCATGAGGAACAAGGACGGTACGCCCGCTATGCTTCTGCTTGCCTACGTGGACGACCTGGTCATAGCAGCCAGATCGACCAAGGATATCAAGCATGTCTTCGATCAGCTTGCAATCAAGTGGCGAATCACCTCCCTCGGCGAGTCCAAGCATATCCTCGGCTTCAAGATCGAGCGAGACCGCAGCCGCAAGGTCATCCACCTCTCACAGCCCGCGTACATCGACAAGCTGGCCGAACGCTTCCCTGGCTACTCCCTCCGAGTCGCCAAAGCAGCTCCCATCCCCGTCACTCGAGACAGGGGAGACCAAGATGAGGACGAAGGTGTTTCCATCAAGACCTATCAGGAGATAGCCGGCAGTCTCTTATGGACCGCTAGCTGCACCAGGCCGGACACCGCCTTCGCCGCTTCCTTCCTCTCACGCAGCACCGCCGAGCCCAAGCAATCCGACATGGATCTGGCTCTGCGGGTCGTCTCGTACCTCGTACAGACCCGCACTCACGGCATCGAGCTCGGCGGAGGCAAGAACAAGCCCCTCGAGACCTACGTCGATTCCGACTGGGGAGGCTGCAAGGAAACCCGCCGCTCGACCACAGGCTATATCTCCTTCTTCCTCGGCTCACCCATCAACTGGACATCCAAGCGCCAAGCGACCGTCTCCTCGTCCTCCATGGAGGCAGAATACGTCGCAGCCGCCGAGGCGACCAAGGACATCATCTGGCTACGCTCACTCCTCGAGGAGCTCGGCCTGAAGCAGGCCAAGGCAACTACGCTCTACATTGATAACAAGAGCGCTATCCACCTCTCAGCCAACCCGTCCACTCATGCTAGGTCGAAGCACATCGACATTCGGCACCACCTTGTCCGCGAGCAAGCCGGACTCGGCACGATCAAGCTCGAATACATTGAGACCGCCAAGCAGCGAGCCGACATCCTCACAAAGGCCCTCGCTGGTCCCAAACACGCCACCAACGCTCTCTCCCTTCGGGTCATCCCGTCCAAGGCTTCAAGCAGTCAGGGGAGCAATTCCGAGACCAAAGGTACCCCGACGGCGAGCACGACTCATTCGATGGCGAGCAAGGGCTAATTGACGGCGCCGAGCTATAGGGGAGTGTTGGATACGGATACCTCCGCGCCTTATGCGCTCCTCCCTCTTACTAGCTCCATCTCCGAGCTATGACTAGTCGTCTCATCTACCTATGAGTCTTACATTCATGCAGTTACATTGACCTTAACTTATACGCCACATTCGGGGCTATATCCGACACCGTTGAGTAGATCAACTCGATCAACTCGGTGTCATCTAAGCCCTTCAGCACACTTCCTTCGTCCCATCCGAGATCAACGCCCGCCGCCATGTCAGACTCGGAGGACGACTTCATGTCGGACAAGTTCCTCGTCGACGCCCCGGTGGAGAAGAAGTCGTACACGGCGCGAAGGGAGGCTCAGCAGCTCAAATCCCTTCGGGCGGGGCAGGCGAAGAACATGCCGAGTCTGGCTCAGCTGGAGAAGGAACGGCGGAATGCCGGGCTGAGCACCTCGCTCTTCGACAAGCAGGAGGGGCAGGCGTCTGGGTCGTCGGGTGCGGGCGAATCGGGAGGAAACAAGGCGATGGGGATAATGATGCGCATGGGATGGAAAGTCGGCGAGGGATTAGGCAAGAAACGGTCGACTTCTCCTGATGCTCCATCGAAGCGCGCCCGGTTGGGCAATGGTGATGAAGACGAGGGAGCAGACGCGCCAAGAGGAGGACTGGGCAGTAATCGTGCGACTGCAAGTGCGAGTACCAGTGTCAATCCGAGTGCAAGAGGCAGGGTGGAGCCAATTAGAGTATCAATGTGGGCCGGTAGGAAAGGTCTCAGTGCGAGGGAACCCACGCCGCCGCCACTACCCAACAGCTCGGGGAGGAACTTGGACGCGCTCGACCCGAACAAGATGAAGAGGCTTGGCGAGGAGACGGAGAGCTTTAGGGAACGACAGAGGAGGGAGTTTGGCGAGAAGGAAATCGAGCGAAAGGAGTTCAAGGCGAGGGAACGGCTCGTGCAGCTTGACCAGGAGAAGGGAGTCAAGGTGAGTAGAGGAGAGTGCCGAGCGCGAGAGCGCGAGGAGAACGGAACACAGTGTCTATCGATCGTATACGGCTAACGATACAGTTTCACCCACTCCACGTCCTGCCCTCTGATCCTCTTGGGACACTGCCCAGACCGCTGCTCAAAAGGATCTACCCCGCCCAGGCAGTCTCCCCCAGTCCGTCGCGATCCCCGTCGCTGTCGCCCGAGCCGGTGTTGGGTTATGGCGCGGACAAGTACGTGTCCCAAGCGGAGAAGCTCAGGGAGAGAATGCGCCGGGACATGCTATCGGAGGTGAAGGAGAACGAGGACGATGGGCTGCTGGGTCTGCGCAAGCCAGAGGTGAAGAAGGCGAAGGCTGGAGAAGAGCCGGAGCAGGTGTTACTCGACGAGGATTGCGGGGTGGATTGGGACGAGCAGGTCTCGGGGACCAAGCGCGTGCTCGCCATGGATGTGAGTGGTCACATGTTGCGACGTTGTAGCGTTGCGGGATGTGCGCTGATAGCACAGCCCGCGACCCATCTGAGGTTCCTCGTCTCGCAATTGCGGCACGAACACTTGTTCTGTTTCTGGTGCGCATACAAGTACGCCAGCTACGAGGAAATGGACGGGCCCGGGGGGTGTCCGGGAGAAGACGAGGACGACCACTAGACGCGGCATGGCGTTCGAGGCATGATGAGTGTGCATGTATGTACGTGGTATAAGTGTGCGGGGTATTGCAATGAGTTGGAGTCAGAGTATCGCTAGTATCGCTCGGCGAGCTCTTTGCGCCGTGCACGCTCGGCGCGGGCTACAGTCTCCTCCATGACTTCGAGTCGGCGATGTACATCCAGGAACAAGTCGGACATGGTGCTAGTCTGTATTCGTCAGAGACAGGGACTGCGATTCTCAAGGAACTCACATAGTCGTTATACCGCATCAATAGCTCGCCCACTTGTTTCCTCGCCGCGCCCAGGTCTCTGCCCCGACTCTGCGCCGCGCGAATCCCAGAAGCGAGATTGGACTTGAGCGATATGACCTCTGGTCGGATCAGCCTCAGCGAACACGAAAACTCCAAACCCGCATAAAGTCCGACACACCCTCAAGAGTCCCCGCGCCTTCGACGCCTCGAGATCGAAGCAGTTCGATGTCCCTCAGATCGCGTTCGGCGGTCCGGATGTCCCCCGCCGCCTCGAGGACCATCGCCAGCCTCACCTCGTCGCTGAGGAGGTCAGAAGCGGCGATGGGAGTCTCGTCCTTCGCGGTGTCCTGCCCGGAGCTGTCCTTCTGGGATGGAGGTATAGGCTCGTGGGAGAGGGTGAGCAGAGGGAGATATTGTTGATCTGAGAAAAACTATCAATAGAAATCACAGTGCCGGGATGAGAGCTCTACGTACAGCCATTTATCAGCCGCTTGAGAGCATCACTACTGCTCGAAGCCGCTTCCAGCTTGTCGTGGATCTCCCCAACTCTGCGGTTGACCGATATCGCCCGGCCGTCATGAGGCGGTTCGACACGGTCGGAGAGTGAGGATCCCACGCCGAGAACCTGCGCCTCGAGCGCCCGGAGACGGAGCTCGAGAGGGAGAATGGAGGACTCGGCAAGTGGGACTGAACCCATGCTGCGTGCGCGCTTGATCGAGAGGCTGTAGAACCACAAGAGTGAGAAACGCATGGATTGATGCGATGCCTCCTGCAGCTACGAGTACAGTACGCCTCTGAACGCGTTCGCGAACGACTTCGACGGAATCAAATCGCTGCGGGGCCTCCGACTCGGTTCGGCTAAAGAGGCCGCCATCGTCACCCCCCTATTTAGGGAATTGGATTTGGTGAGCAATCTCAATCTCTCTCTCTCTCTCTGTGCTCGACGTACAAGCATACAGCAGACCCACATCCTTCGGCGGGCAGCTCAGAGACAGCTCAGCCGCACAGCATGACTCGCCCAGCAGCCAATCTCGCCACCCGGCCGCTCTTCGGCGGGGCAGTAATCATGGACCTCCCGGCCGAGTACATCGATGCGAGGTGGGTGCGGTTGGAAAGGTCCTACCGTACTTGTAATCGTACTTGAACAACGGGCCGTCCGTACAAGGGATTGTGGCTGACCTTTCAGTGACCTGCGCCAGATCCCGGACAATCAGGAGGTCTTCCTGTCGCATTCATCCGAGACGTCGGTGGTACTCGAGGTGCTCGCGATGGTCCAGGATGGCCTCGCCAGTACCGACCTCTACGAAGCTGTAAAGTGGGTTAACGCGTTAACGCGACGTGACGCTTCCGCTTCACCCCCGCTGACCCGGTTGTAGATTCCACTTCGAATCCATCGCACACGACAACGCCTCTTTATCATCCACCATCCTCACTCCCCCGCCTGCTACACCCATACCTAGCACGCCGGTAGACCAGGCCACGTTGACTTCCTACACCCCCACACCGCTCATCCTCGCCGGGACCCAACGGATCCACAAGTTCTCTTACAACCCCTCCGGAGCGCCCCGACCGGGACACGAGACCGACCAGCCAGACGAGGTGTGGATAGCAGTGGCGTTGTGGAGGTGCTGGGTCGAGAGCGCCGGACCCATCGCCATTGAGGGCGAAGGTGCCGGCGCGGGTGCTGGAGAAACGAAGAAGAAAAAAGCGGATTTGGTGTTAAGCGTGAACGTGAATCTCAGTGCGGAGGATGGGAAGGGCCAAGAGGAGAGAAGATGGGTGGAGGAGTGGTTCGCAAGAGCAGTGGGCAGTCTCAGAATCGAGGATTGGAACTTGTTTGGGGACTCGGCGTGAAGATGTGGATCGGATTCGGTTTACTAGAGCCACCGTCGGCCGGAGCTGGTATCTATCTACACGGGCGGCTGACGAACGCTGCGGGATCGTGGCACCGATGCATGCAGGACATGACAACATAGGAGCTGCGTTAGTCATGTTATGAGCCTCGTTAAAGGCGACGCCCCATCTTGACTCTCCAAGGTCCTCGCTCAGGCGAGGTATCGGTACGTTCCAATGTCCGCCGTTCGCTCAAGATACTCTCGCTATTTTGTCAGCCCACACACATCACGCCACTCACGTCGATGAGCCCCTCTATGCGCTTCTTGATGAGCGCCATGGAAGGGTTGAATCTGGAAGAGAGCTGATGGGCCACCTCGGATATCAACTCGTTGTGCCCCATGGTCTTGCGGTTCTTCATGACCCGGACAATGCACGCCTGAACGTTACGTCAACATCCGCTCCAACCGGCGTACTCACCTCCACCTGGTGCTTTCTCTCCTCATCGACCATCTCCTGCGTCTCTTCTCGCTCCTTTGCGCTCTCGACACGCGCAACGACCTGCATGATCTTGAACCGTGCGAGAGGGCAGGTGAAGCTGTCGTTGAAGGTGAATGTATCGGTTGGGTTCACGTCGCGGCCTTTCGGGTTCTTCTGGAGGATTCGATACTTCCCCAGGGCGAGGGACTGGAGTGTACGCTGGAGCTCTGGATCCGGCATATCCGTTGATGCCCTGATATCCTGCAACCTCAGCAAAGTCAAGGGATGTCCACGCACCGTATATGAAAGACCCTCGCCGTCCTTATCGTCGTCGAACAAAAGAAGCACCACAAGCGCATGCGTCGACATATTCACGTCGTGGCTCCTTGCCTTGAAGCGGATCTTGACGTCGGCGGTTCCGAGGCTCCCTTGCCACGTCAAGCGGCGCCCGCTGTGCCGCGAGTCGTAATATTTGCCAAAAGTCGTTGTCGCGGTGAGAAGTGCGGACGGGAACGTCAGAGGCGACGCCGTGACGATGGGTTGGGGCCAGTACGACGCGGTGAGGACGTTGACGGAGAGGTCGAATGGGAGGTGCTGAGGTCAGACAAAGTTCGAGCAGGATCACTCACGCCGTGGCGGTTGAGATAGTTGCGGAAGGTATTGGCGCCTTCTGCGGAAAGTCTCATGTCTGTGAACATGCCCTCGAGCTTCTGCGTGAATTGGAAGCCCCTGGGCATCAGCACGATTCTGCACGCGCGGCTCACATCTCCACTTTGAGCTTGGCGACCATGCCCTTCTCGGCGTCGTCGCTCGCGCTGCGGGCGTACAAGAGACGCTTGGCAAGGTGGTTCTTGTAGTACCGCTCAAACTTGTCTTTGTCCGCGAGGAAGCGGAAGAGGACGATGGTCTTTTCCAGTGCTGTGTCGATCTCGTCCTCGGATTTCTGAAGTGAGCTCGATCGGGCGAGAGTCGCTTACAGCTTTGGTACCTTTCTTGAGATGCTCGTCGATGAAGAGGGAGAGGAACTCGGGTGCGCGCGGGTTGGCGTTGATAAAGCTTTGAAAGGCCTAGGGTCAGCCCCGTTCCAGCGTCCCACTTGCCTCGTTGATCGCCATTTGGACCGTTTTGTCTCCGGAGAAAGCCTGGTCGAGCACTCGATCAAACTTGTCCTTCAGATCCAGCACGTCCTGGACCCATCGGAGCGCACTCGCCAGGGCCGTCGCGCCCCCTGAAGCTTTTGCCTTCCCCTTGCCCTTCACGTCCTCGTCCACGTCCATCCCCGGCTCGCCATTCTGGCTAGGCCCCGGCTCGTCCTTCGTCCCCTCGTTGATCTCCTTGCCGCGCTCCTCGATGTCCCCTCGCAGCGCTAGACGCAAAGCCAGTCGGCCGGCATCGTCGGGCACGCGAAGGAACAAGACGTAAAGACGGCGAAGATCGGCTATCCTGTCCGCGTCGAGCATGGGCGCGAGACCGGTTCCAGGCATGTGCAGGATGGGCTGAAGGTGAGGGGTGAGGAGTTGGGCGACGAGGAGATCTTGCAGTGGTGGGTGGGTGAATGTGGAGAGATAGTGAGCCGTTCGATCGGCCTCCTCAGCGAGACGCCGTTCGACCTGGAATCAGCACGTAATACGGGCGTTCACCCACATTTCTCAGGTACAACCCCGCATCTCCCGACTCTAACATCTCGCTCGCTTCCAGCCTGTAGAATTCCCCGCTCCGCCTGAGAAACTCTGGCTCGAAATCGGAGAGGTAAACATTCTTCCCGTCGCGATCGTCTGTGAGGCGGAGCAAAACGTCGACGCATTCTCGCACTGTCGAGCGGGTGATGGTCTCGCCGTCGCGCTCGAGTTGCACCTGGGAGAGCAGGGTCGCGATGAGGTGGGTATGGATCGGGTGCTTTGGCGAACGGATAATGTGGGTGAGGAAGAGAGTCAGGCCGACTTCGTAGATCTGAGGTACGCCCGACGCGGCGGTGTACACCTTGTCCTAAATGTGAGCTATAGTTCGGGATGTCGGCTCACCATATATCTCAAGACATCTTTAAGCTTCCGCATGCTCCCCGTGTGATCCTCCCACACGCCCTTGACGGCTTTGAGGAACCGATCGCCTTCCATCGCTCGCTCGACGGCTTCTGCCCCGCCGCCGAGCTTGCCCGCACCATGCGTGCCGGAAGATCGGGGGAATGCGGGGACGATGCGTTCCTCTGCAAGTGCATCGAGATGTTCTGCGACGAGCTGCTTGACACCGGTGTACAGCTGGTCGCCGTCTACGAGATTTAGCGAGACCAATTTGGCTCTGAACTAGTGGAGTAAACCAAACCCACGCTTGAAGAGGACCATGTTATACGCGTAGCGGTAGTGCTCCTCAAACGAAAGCTTGCTCGCGTTGTGGTTCTGTATCTCGCGTATAGCGTGCGCCAGCTTGGTCCAGGTGTCTTTGATGGAGGTCTCGGGACCGAGCTGATGTTAGCGGCGGAGGAGACAAGCATGGGCGTACCTTCCGGGGCGGACGCTGCGGTCGTGGAGTCAGCGCGTGATTCGGAAAGCGGCAAACGCGTACTCACGATCTTTGGCTTGCCCCGCCGGGCAGCGGGCATGGACATGGACATGATGGGATCACCGTATGAGGGAAGACATGCAAGGAGCGAGAAATGCAGATGGAAGATGACAGTTGCGGGGTGATGTGGATGTGGACGTGTGTATCGGGAACTCAAACCACCCGGGTTACGGCGACAAATTACATACGGTGTGGAACCGAAATCAATTTCGTCGACTCTTCTCATCTTTTGCACCTTCAATACACTTTTGCCATGTTTGCGTCGGGGCGAGGGCGCAACGCGGCGCACGTCCTCCGGCTGGTGTGGACCCACCGACAGCGACAGTTCTCCACAGCGGTACTCTCGCAGGACAGCCCGGCGCTCGCCCCGGTGCTTCAAGCCAATGCGAGGGCTTCGGCTTCAACCTCGTCGTCTTCGTCCTCGTCCGTCGCGAACGCTTCGGCTTCCGAATTCCTCGAACCGTCCTCGAGGGAATATCAGCGCGCGTCGCTGACTCTCCCTGCGAGAGACACTTCGCCCCATCCAATCCCGTGGCCGACGCTGTTTGAACACCCGACGTCGAGTTCGATGCCTGCGCCGTACCCCCGGACCCACCGGTGCGACCCCCTGGCCAGGCTGGTAGCTTCTGGGGACCTAAAAACCGCTCGGACAGTCTACGACGAGCTACAAGCGCTGCATATCGGGATACTCCGGAGGCAGGTGTACCTCTCCGCAGCGCTGGGGAGCCTCGGCAAGACCAAGCAGGGGAAAGCCGACTTTTTGTTCTGGCTCGAACTCGTACCGAACCGTCCGGCCGTGCGCCCCCATCCTCAAGCACGAGTGCAGTGGGGCCCTGTGATCTCGCGCCTGATCGAGGAGCACACCACCGACGTGCAATTCCTCGAGCAGGTACTGCTTCTGGCAGGGCGGAAGGGCGTGCTGCCGTCGATCAGCGGTCCGCTGGTTAGGCACCTTGCGCATTTTACTCGACCAGACGAGCTGCAGCGGATATTCGAAAGCGCAATGGAAGCGTACATCCGCTCTACGACGAGCGCGCATTCTGCGTCGCTCCGTGCAGAAGCCCACAAAGAGTTTGCCAGGAGAAGGAGGAGCGACATGTACGGTGGTTACGCGAGGGCGCTGATCGCAGCGGGTTGGATGACGGCGGCGAGGGAACTTATGGCGAATCCGCCTAGAGGCGTGATATGGGACGAGTATACGCTGGGAAAGGTGACAAAGGTGACGGCGCCGACGTTAACATCTTCGTCCCGGGCGGTGCGCAGAGTCAGAGCGGCGCTACGAGGGGATATCAGCCCGACGGGTTTGGCGCATCTCATCCAAGATCTCGAAGCGGATAGGCGGCAGTCTTTGGTGAAACATATGGCGAGGAGGATTACCAGGACCAAGGCGGAAACATGGTATCATGCCCGAATGCTACTCGCGGCGAGAGGCGGTTCGCACGAGACGGTGATCGAGCTCTTCAACGCGCATTTTTATTGGGTCGGTCTACCGCTTCACCCATCAAAGCCCGCGGAAAGCGTCACGAAGCGGCTATACCCTACGAAAGGAATCATTACGACGGTGCTACCCTCTCTAATCTATACCCTACACCCTCGAGCCATAGCCGACTTTCACAAGGCATTTCTCTCACAGACCCCCTCGCCCTCCCTTCGACCAACCGATGCGGCACACGGAACACTCATGCGCGCAATCACCCATCGCCTCAACGCGAACGCGGGGGTGAAAGCGCTTCGCCGGACCCTCGAGGCCGGCCACGAACCCGGGATCAGCGCGTGCAACGCGATGCTGTTTGCCCTGGCGAGGGCCAAGCGGCTTGGCGAGGTGAAGGGGTTCTTGGAGGCGATGGAGAACGAAGTGGAAGTGGCCGGGATGGCGCTGCCGAGACCGGATGAGAAGACGTATTTGGGCATCGCCGGCTCACTCGAGATGGCGGGACTGGTTGAAGAGGCGCAGGAGTTGAGATTGGTGATGAGGCAGAGGGGACAGCCGGAAGCGATGAAGAGGGAGGCGAGGGCGTGATATCGCACCCACCGAGAGCCAGGGTGTTGCGTGGATGCGACGTAGATGCCACGTAGATGCGACGTAGATGCATACAATAAATTAGACTCTGGGCTCGCCCACCACGCTCTCCAACTCTGCCACCGCGTTGTCCCATGCTTCTCTCCTGATCTCGTCGGCTTGAACAGCCTTTGCAGACAAGGGATACCCGTACTTCATCTCCTTTGGCGGTTTTCCGTACACTGGTGCCTCGACGCCACGGAAATTGCGGTACGTGTCGGAGATGTACTGCTCGTCGTCTTTGGTCCACTGCGAGCGGACTAGGGTGATGCCGACGACATCGGCAGCGGAGCGGCCCTCGGAGGAGAGATATGATCGGAGGTCAAACCCTTCGCGGGTCGGTGCGGAAGACGTCTGTCGAAGGACGAGGAAGACGAAGCGGTGTTTACCTGAGCCTTGGGCGGGCGCGGGTGGTTCCCAACACAGCACCTCTTTTCCGAGAGACTGGTCGAAGAGGTCGACCTCGCCCGAAAGGACGGAGAGGGGGATGTCGACTTTGGCGTAGTGCACGCGTTGCGAGAACGATTGGGTTTCAGGGGACGGCGAGTCGGGGTCGACGACGAGGAGGGTGAAGTGGCCCTCGGAGGAAGAGGTGGAGGGATGGTCGAAGAGTTGAAGGGTGAGGCGGGGCGGGGATGCAAAGGCGGAAGAAGACTGGATCGATCCTGGTTCCACGGCCGATGGCGTAGTTGAGGTTGATGTCGTTGAAAGAGTCAGGGGGCAAGTCGAAGGGAGATCTGGGAGCAGATCCGGAACGACGTTGAGTTGATGTACCCTCTGCATGAGCAGGTCCAGACCTCCTTGTCGCTTCCATCGCTGCTCCGCCAGATGCCGCATCACAGACTTGTCCATGTGTCCCCTCCCGTCTGTCTCGCGGAACGTCCGCCTCGTGGCCGGGTCATTGACGTATGCCTCGACTTCCAGCCGGTCGATCTCCGCAGAGGTCTCGGGGGACGACGGGAGCTTGCGCAGCGATTCGAGTCGGGCAAGGGAACGGGACTGGTACGAGGTGAGGTAGGAGAGCGCCTCGTCGTATGCTCGGGAAGTACCAGCGGGGAGGGCGGGGGTCCAGGAGGACGGTGAAGGATCGGAGGTGGTGGATTGCGCTCGTGCAAGGCTGGGAACGGCACGGTGCCGGCGGGCAATGGCCAGCGCGTTGCGCGACAGCTGGGACTTCATTGCGTTGGTGTGGATCGGTAGTGAAAGTCGAGGAGTGAAAGTCCAAAGTTCAAAGTCCAATGCACTCGTCAAAAGTCTCTCTCTTTCTGGCTACATCCATACTCCGCCGGAAACCACAACCGCTGTCCCAAGTACGAAACGCCGAAGACTTCTATATCGCCGATGCTGTGGCACCCGTTGCCTGGGTGTGGATGTTGGGGTAGATGTGGCAACGGTCCAGTGGCGGATGCATGTCTACAGTCTTCTCTTCTCTCCCCCGGATGACCTACTCGTACAGTAGCTTGCTCCTCTACCCTGCGCAAGTCGCTTTCTGATCGGTGATAGCACACTCGTGCACACTCTTTAACTGTCGAAGGACAATACGGAGCAAGTCAACCTCAAGACCGAGTGTGCCGAGAATTACGAACGTATCTGGAAGCGGCTGATATCAAGCATGCGGTGAGTCGAGTCGCTGGTAAGATTGACCTGGCAGTATACTGTACAAGTACTGTACGCACGACTGCGAGGCGCGGAGAGCAATAAGCCGGGATCATGGACTTGCCAAGACCGATAAAGAGATCCGACTATGGATGGAGAACGATCAGGTCGCCAAGAGGCAAATGGAGATCTACAATCGCCTTGTCGAGCTGATTTGGGCCGATACAGTGCGTGACTTTCCACTCGTACTCACCTCTCCTAATCTCGCTGTTATCCCTTATCATCTCGTTGCAGTGGGCTGGGCAGTACACCCGCAATAGCGACGCGGACAAGGGGCTTCGTAGCAAGATGATGAAGACGAGCAGCGAAGACGCGGACGCCGAGGAGGACAAGGACCACGACAGCGCGGAGGATGATGGCAAGAGCGAAGGTAGCTGTGATGCGGATGATGATGGCGAGGAGGAGAGAGATGGCATGGTCCGCGTGAGTCGAGTCCACACACACTCTACAGAACATTTGCGCTCGCTGACTGGTTCACCGGCCAGTCGGTCTTTGGGGGGTGGATTCCAAAGGACTTGGCCAAGGTACGTACGGGGGTACCGATAGATAATCTATGTACATTGTCTCCGCCCGCCACACTAACGTCGTCCAGTTTTCGCCGTTCATCAACCTCGGCGACTCTTACGGGCAGAAGAGGCCGTGCACTCCGGAATACCTACTCGACGACTGAGCGGTCAGTGTCGCTGTCCCTTGGATACAGCCCAAGGAGGTAGGGCGAGTGGAGAGCGTCATTCAGACTCAGTGTTTCGGCAAGCCCCACCATTTGCGCGTACGGCACGCTGTATACAGTACAATGCCTGCTATATCATTTCAACCCATGTTCTGTCGATGAGGACTACCATCCATGATATGCAATGCACATACCCTCCCACTCTGGCATGCCTGAGCATGATTTACCCGTTCACCAACAAGCCCCGCCGACCGCCATCCTGCCACATGGGCTTAGGTGCGCGCCGATGACACCAGGCCTCAATCCTATGGAGCAATAACTACCTCTCGGAGATGGGTGCACCATAGCGCTAGATCGCCTCACCGACCTCTGACCTCCACGGAGAGAGCAACGCTGAGCGACACCGCACGACGCAGTGATACCACGCCACAAGCCACTCACTCCACTGCCACTTACGCCACAAACAACCGGCTCCCGGCAAGCGCGGAATCAAATTCTCTCCCTTTGGGCCGTAACGTGACTTTGCTTTTGAGCGTCAGCGTCGAGATCATTCATTTCACAGAGAGAGCCGCATCAACCCCGTCTTCTCCTCCTCTGCGACTCGCTACAGAGCCCACTTCTACGGTCACGGCGCAAGCCCGCCTTGCGTCGCCCCGAGCTCCCAGCTCCGAGCTCCAATCCAACGCCAACGACACCTCCCCGGCCTCGCTTCCGCGTCGTGTCATGTCGCAGCCCCCCATACCCTCATTGAAGCGACCACGATCAACCTCTGACCCACCTTCCCCTTCCTCGAGCTCCTCCCCCAAACGCGCGCCCTCCGAGGACGTCTACCCCGCTTCGTCCGACTCGGGCAGGAACGACCTCGCCGGAGGTAGTAACGCAAACGCAAACGGAAACGGGTGGTTGAGCCCTAGCATGCAGACCGGTCCAGGTAGCAGTCCCCTCCGGGACGTGGACGGGGACGTAGATGTGGACGTCGATGATGCGAGGGAAGCTTGGGTCAAACGGACGGAGGATGTGCACCTGGACGGTGATGCCGTCGAAGAGGAGAGGGAGAAGTACAAGGAACGTTATAACGAGCTGTTGTGTGAGTCCGACTTCGCGTCGACTTTGGCTGACTCTAGCTCTCCTACCACCACCTTACCGCACATGGGGAAGGTATTACGTTGTCCCCGCCTCGCTCTTGTCCACGCTCAAAACTCTGGCTTTCGGCGACGACAAAACCGCCTCTTCCTCTGATGTCCGCATCGATCTTACCCCCCTGCTCGAGTCCGATGTCGCCGAAGAAGTCTACGTTATCGGTTCCGGGCCTGACCGATCGGCTGGGGACGACTCGAGGAAGCTCCGCCCGTCCGAGCGGAGAAAGGAGAAGCTCTATTCATTGAAAGAGGGACTGGTCGAAAGCGAGGACTTCATCTTCGTCCCCATGGGCGCGTGGAACCTGCTCACGACTTGGTGAGTGACGTATCGACAACTCTGCTGAACTTCAGGTACCCGTACAACGGTCCCAGCCTACCGCGATACTGTATGCCAGGCGAGCGCATCCAGATGCACCCCCCAGTCTACACCCTTTACGTCCTCCAGCCGTCTTCCGATCTATGCTCCGGTGCCGAGGACAACATTCCCATCCGAATCACATGCCCGTCCGAGGCGCCCTTCCACATCCTTGTCGAATTCGCGTCCAACCTCATCGGCGGCAGTTCCGGCTCGTCGAGGTTGTGGATGATCGACGCCGCTCTGGCGAAGGAGAACAATGACCCGGCGATACTCCCAGCGTTGAAGTCGAGAGACATCGTCCCGTCCGTCCTCGTCGGCCTCAATGGGCGCATGCTCGGAAGCAAGGAGCCGACGGACGAGACTTGCTCGTCGAAGCAGCTCGAAGGAGGCGACACCTTGGTTCTCGAGATCAAAGGCTCGGACTGGATTGTTGACCTGACTCCAGCGGGCGAACCACAGGAGAAGCTCACCGTCAACATGCCGCCGGTACCGAAAGCTCCGCCGCCGCTGTTCTCCAAACCGGCATTTTTCGGCGGCTCGGGCGTCAGCAGTGCCTCCTCTGCCGAGGGCTCGACCAGCTCTGACAGGGTGACCCGGAGTCAGAGCAGGCCGCGTCGTGGCAAGGGTCTCGTCGGTCTGGTCAACCTCGGCAACACGTGCTTCATGAACTCTGCGGTGCAATGCCTGAGCAACACTGTTGAGCTCAACGACTACTTTATCTCCGGAGTGTATCGCGACGAGCTCAACCCGGACAACCCCCTCGGCATGGGCGGACAAGTCGCCGAGGCATTCGGCGGCGTCATCGAGGCGCTGTGGTCCTCATCCGCACACCCGTCCTTCAGCCCCCGTAACCTCAAATGGACCACTTCCCGCTTCGCTCCCCAATTCGCAGGATACGGCCAGCACGACACGCAAGAGTTCATCGCGTTCCTCCTCGACGGGCTGCACGAGGACCTCAACAGGATCAAGAAGAAGCCGTACATCGAGAAGCCCGACTGGAAGCCCGGAGGCGGGCCGACCGAGCTCGCCGAATTGGGCAAGGAATGCTGGGAGGGATACAAGAAGCGCAATGACAGTGTCATCGTGGATCTGTTCCAAGGTCAGCTGCAAAGCACATTGGTCTGCCCAGAATGTCACAAGGTGAGTCTCAACCCGATTTCGCCGCTGACGTGCAGGAATCCATCACCCTGGACCCATTCATGTATCTCACCGTGCCCCTTCCCATCGCTCAGTACCGCGAGTTCAAGTTGCATTACGTCTCTCGAGATCCGGACCAACCTCCGGTCAGGGTACGACTGCTCATCACCCAAAACGCCTCGTTCCAAGCCGTCAAGGAGAAGCTCGCTCAGCTGGTCAAGGTCAACCCATCACACGTGAGTGCACGACTTTGATAAGCGCTGATGCCAGCTCGTCGGTTTCGATCTGTGGAAGGGCCAACCCTACTCGTGGTTCCTCGATGCGGATCACAACGGCGAGGCGAAAGACAGCGACGACCCGACATTCCACGATGTCGGCGTGCCAGTTGTCTCCAGCCGCAAGGTCGTGGGCACCCCAGTCGCCGCCGACGGATCCATCACCGTCCCCGTGTACACGTGCAAGACCCCCGAGCCGAGCAGGTACCGCAACAGCAACGATGGGCCTTCCCAATGCGAGATCCAACCGTTCTTCGTCACCCTGTCCAAGACGGAGGCGACCGACCCGGTGGCTGTGCGCGAGGCGATCTCGCGGGGGTACGGCAGGTTTGTCAAGCCCGAGTCGAAGTCGCGTCTCTGGGTGCCGCAGGGGCATCACCGCGCGGCAAGCCATCTCCCTGTCGTGCATGACGAGGAGCCAGAAAAGCCCGAGGAGGGCAAAGAGCCTGAGCAGGACTCCGAACAGGCGACGGCCGCGGCGACGGACAACGGAGACGAGAAGGAGACACCGCTCGACATCGACGGCCCGAAGCCCGATCTCCTCCAACCGGAACCCACGCTCCTGCGCAACGCCAGCTCCACCTCGCTCAGCAGTGTCGGATCGGTCAAACCTGGGGCCAAGTTGGTTCCCCGAGGCGATCTGTTCAAGGTCCACGTCGCCGACGCTTCCACCGCCGACAGTGCTGGTGGGCTCAACATGTTCAAGTCGAAGGAACCCATCGTCCCCTTGTGGAAGGGTAACCTCAGTTCGGCCACTGGCAGCTGGTCGATCGTGGAGAACCGACGCAAGGCGAAGAAGAACATGCTCAACCGCCTGACTTCGGGTATCAACAGTATCGTCAACTATGCTTCCGACGACGAGGCCTCGCCGCCCGCCACCCCGGTGGCGCCTCCGCCCGTCGTGCGTCCAGGAGAAGGCATCTTTGTCGAGTGGAGTCAAAAGCGGTTCAACGAGTTTTTCGAGTCGCATCCGCCGCCGCGCGCAGACGAGATTGTCGATCCGGCGATCGCAAAGGAGCGTTCCAAGGACAAGGGCAAAGCAATTTCGATCGAGGATTGCTTGGACGAGTTTTCAAAAGAGGAGACGCTAGGTCAGGATGACTTGTGGTATTGCCCACAGGTGCGTCCAGAGGTTCCTGTTCCCGCTGACAAGTCAGTGCAAGAAGCACCAGGCTGCAACCAAGAAACTAGAGATCTACAAGGCCCCGGACATTCTCGTTATCTGCATCAAGCGATTCGGCTCCTCGCGCAGGCTCAGTGATAAAGTGGGTCCCGACGCCGAAGGCCTCGGCCTCGCTGATGTCGCCAGCTTGACAACCTCGTCAACTTCCCGATCGACGGGCTCGACCTGGAAGAGCGTATCGGCGAGCGCAAAGTCGCCAAGACGCTCAACCTCTCCGACGACAGTGCCAAGGAGTATGGCATCGAGTCGATGGGCGAGGAAATGGTGTACGACCTTTACGCCGTGGACAACCATTTCGGAGGGCTCGGTGGGGGTCACTACACCGCGTTCTGCCGGAATAGGGAGGACGGCCAGTGGTACAACTATGACGACTCGAGGGTCTCGAAAGCCGTCCCTGAAGCTGTCCAGGTGAGTCGAGCTTGGGTGGGTTTGTGCTGATCGACAGAGCCGCGCTGCGTACCTCTTGTTCTACCGTCGGCGAGCAGCGCGACCTATCGGTGGAATTTCCCGAATCAAGGCAGAGGTGGGTTTCTTCAGATCGACCCGTGCTGACCACCTCGCAGGAGGCCTCTCGCGCTGCGTCTCGTATGGCGACTCCCGAACCCCCTTCGCCAGTCGCGGGTCCATCACGACTCGCCGCCGCGCCTGCATCGGGCCGATTCTCCCCTGCGCCCCACTCGCCGGAATCCGAAGAACTCCCTTCGTACTCGACCGGCGCATCCCCGTCCTCCTCCGTCCCTCCCTCTCCGACCGTCTCCGAGCCTGCGGACTTTGAGAGCACCAACGCCCGTCTGGGCGCTGCGGGCGCTTCACTCGGGTTCGGTAATACCTCGTGGACCACCACGACCATGCCGGGTAGTATGCCCGGAGTGCATCATCCGTTTGGAAACTCCGGGATCACGACCCCATCCAGTGTGGACGTCGTAGATGCCAGGGCGACGCTTCCTTCGCCGCCAGCAAGCGACGACGGGGACGACGGGGACGACGGGTTTGAAAAAGTGGAAAAAGCGGAAGAGGAGGGTGTGAGTGATGCAGAGATGGTCAGTGCTCCGAGAAGTCCCATGTGAGACGGTGAGATGTTTCGGGTTGTCTGTAGCTGTTTTTGAGAAGACATTGCATGCACTGCGACATGTCGACTGCAGCGAGTTTGGATCGGTTTGAACAGGAGGCCAAGAGATGCATTAGGGCGTGACGTGTACGTATGTTTGACAAGCAGGATCGCGGACGAGGACAACATGAAGACGCAGATGGACTCGGTACTCGTTTTCCTTACCAAATCTTATCGATTGGGGATGATCACCCCCCCACCGTGTGACTGCTCTTTACCCTTTTGACGCTCCTGCTTCTGCCCCTCTCGGCGACGAGTTGGCCCTCCTGAGCCTTTGGAAGACGTACAAATGCAAAGCACAGCTGTGTGAGGAGGGCAAAGCACGCAGCGAGGGCAAACACTGTCGGGGCGTACCACCCTACCGTGTAGGCGAATAGCGTTCCGAAGAGGAGTGGGGAGAGCAGCGTCGCTCCGAGAGCGTGAATGACCGAGAGCGCGCCGAAGAGCCGGCCCGCCTCGCGCGAGTTGGGCAATAATGACAACGCCAACGAATTCGCGGTGGGACCGGTGGCGCTGGCGAGTGTGACGCACATCGAAGCGATGACGAATCCGGTCGGGGAGAGGTTGAGCGCGAGAAGAGTGTACACGCTCATCTCGATCAGGAGGGAGATGCGGATGGTGAGCAGGTCGAGCTGGGCGGAACGCTTCAGCTTTCCTGGTTTTGCTGTCGGCGCGGGCGCGGGTGTCGCCGACGCGTCCGAGGCGTCTGTGGTACTCGAAATGCCCGACAGCGCGGAGAACGCAGAGGTACCTGCGGGGGGAGGAGGAGGTTGGGGGACAACGAAGTAAGGCTTGACAAAGTGCATGGTGACTGCGACAAGAGAATTAGCTGATCTCTCTGGTGAAGTGGATCACTCACTTGGAATCAGCACAATGAGCACCACGCCGCGCAGGAAGCTGACGAGGGACATGTATGGTCCTAGCTGCGCCGAAGTCCAGCCGTAGGCGTAGAACGTGTACTGCGTCTTGACTTGCATGATACCCTGACGGTTAGCGCCGGGGAAATGGGGTTTGGACTCACGTAAAGCATTGACGCGCAGAAGATGGCACATCCCGCCGCGGTGAGGTTGTAGTCCTTTGTCCCGTCATCTCGTTCCCTGGGCAGAAAGATCGCCAGGGGCTGTAACGGCGCTCGTACGCTTCGTAGCAAGCGAGTGAGATTCCCGACCAGCCTCTTCCTCCGCTTCGAGTGGCCGGCATGGGACAGCCTGCTCCAACCCGAGTCACCGCCGATTGGCATGGGATTGGGCATGAGCGGGTCGGTCGGCTCGTTTGCCGGCGTCTCGTTCTCCCATTCGCGCTCGGCTTGGTCTCGCCTCCGCGCGCGCTCCTTTGCCAGCTGCGCGTTCTTCGTGAGGATCACGCGGGCCTCCGAGGACAGCGACTCGGGGAGAAGGAAGAACATCAGGCTCATGAATGTCAGGTGGACGCAGACGTTGAGGTAGAATGGAACCATGCTGCGGGGTTTCATCAGAGCGATTCGCAAGCTGTCCACTTGGCAACTCGAACATACATGTTGTGAGTCGCTTTGATGAGTGTCGAGCCTAGAACGGGACCAAGAGCAAGACCGGTCATCATGACTCCGCCCAGGCGGGCAAACACCGTCGCGCGCGAACCATCCGGAGTGACGTCCGAGATGTACGCGTGGACAGTCGCGCTCATGAGGGAGAAGCCTCCGAGCATGCCATCTATCGCGGGGCCGACCAAAAGGGCGCGATATCCGCCCGGGACGAGATACGGGAACGTCGCGACCACGATGAAGCAGCATTCACTGCTCTCAGCTGAGCTCTTACTGCTGCACTCACTTGAGAAGGAACCCGGCCACTGCAATCGACATGACTTTGGTACGGCCGATACGATCCGAGGTCGCCCCCCAGAAGCCCGTCGTGAGCGCAGAGAGCAAACCAGATGTCACGGTGATCACTATGATCATCAGCGACATCCTGTCATCGCACGTACTCATGGTAAGCTTAGCCGCGGCGGCCTGGACTTTGGGGTCCTTCTTGCACAGACGCGGGTCAATCTCGTGATACGGAGGCTGAGATTGGGGCTTGTTCGACGGCGAAGAAGGGTCATCCGGCGTAGGCGTCGGTGAAGGCTGAGAATCGCCCGGTACGGCCGGACCAGTCGGTTTCGGAAGTGGCTGAGAAGGAACGGCCGTGGGAGGGTCCGAAGGGGGGGACGCCGAATGGACGTGGTGCAGCTTGTACTGGTAGATATCGCGTTGAAGGCGGAGGAACCATTCGTCTGCCGGGGTCAGATCGGGTTGAGTCGGTACGGTGGTGTTGATCCGGATGGCCTCGTTGCCTGTCCAGTTGCCCGGTGTGATCTGGGGGGAGACCGGGTCCGCTCGGTTCTCTCCGTGAGGCAGCGACAACGATAATGCCTGGATCGCCTGACCCGCTTGACCCACTTGACTTAGTTGACTCGGTTCGGAGCGGGGAACTTGGGGAGGGTGCGACAAACACGCCAAGTTGATGAACAGCTCGCTACGCGGTGCCATCGCCATACCCATCGCAAGCGCCGCGCCGACGACGAAAGGGTATACCCACCTCGGACTGGGTCTCCTCCACGCTGGTCTTCGTGAGATCGAGCCATCACGCATATTATCCCAATCGTCGGGATACTCTTCCTCTGACAACGACAATTCCTCGTTCTCTTCGTTTCCTCCGTCGTCTTCCTCGCCGTGTTCCGCATCCGCCTCGTCGAAAAGCAGTCGTTCGGCCAAACCATCATCACCCCGTACTTCGCCGCCTACGACGCCAGACACGCCAGTAGCGCTCGGGACGTACTCGCGGTGTTGCGGGTGGGGCCGGCGCGAGGATGCGGACATCCGAGAACTGATAGATGTCGAGGAATGGTGTCGCGAGTTGGTGGGGCGGAGGTATGGCGGGATAGGGGACGGTGGGTGGGCACCGGCGCCGGCGCCGGCGCCGACGCCCGCACCGTCCCCAGGCGGAGCAAGGTGGTTTGTCATGGTTTGGAGGTTAAAGCCCAGGTAGTAAAGGTGAGAACGAGATCGATCTATGGATGTATCATAGGTGCGCGTGTGCGTATGCGGCGATGGTCTGCCCTTCCTGCGAGATCGGACCGGACCGCGGTGCGGTAAGACGATCGCGTGTTGTTGTTGGCGATAAGCAAACTACCCAGCCTATGCGAGAACCCGTGCAACTGGATTCGACTGCGACTGAGGAGAAGGACACGTAGCGAGCAGCAATGATGTTTGGGAAGATGACCAGATCGCAGGTGTGTGAGGGATGGTTATCCGCCTTTGGGGAGGATCGAGATAGGATTTCATCATCGACCATGCGCCCGCCCGTGTTGTTGCCCGACGGGCCCATCGGCCATCGGCGATTCCCGAAACACGATGGTTTGTAATCACCAATTCCTAATCCAACCGCCAACCCTCTAATGATGACCTCCCCCGCCCATTACAAACATTACAAAACAAACCTCGATATCCGCCCCGGACCCCCGGCGCCGCCGGATCGTGACGTCGTGTCGTGCGTGAGAATGTGTAGCGCACTCTCGCATGTGAGCTTTTCTCGTGCTGACCAAGTCATACATGCACGCAAAACGCATGCACGTACACGTACAAACTCACACCCACACTTCCGCAGCCCGGAGACGGAGGCGGAGGCGGACTCTTTCGGACGGAAAAGGGTCATATGAGAAATTCATTCCTGGGACGGTTTATGTGCTTTGCGCCGTGCGTATTGCGCAGTCCCCTCCCATCAGTGTGGATGCAACGACCTAGCCAACCCAACCCACGCGGCAGTCAATCCGTCTCCGCAGCTCGTTATCCGCTCGAGACGATGCATGTGAACTTCAAGCCGTGGTACCCGCCGCCAGATCCGCCTGTGACAGAACATAATCCAAAGCAAACGAGTTCTCGTCGCACCTAAACCATCAACATCAGCCGCGACTCACTACGCCAATGGTCTCCAGAACCACTTACAGCTTTGCCACGCTGGTCTCGAACCCCATCAGACCCTTCTGCAGAGCCCTGAAGACACTTGCCATCTCCCCCCTCCTCTCGCGGAGGAAGCGCCCATGACTCGTCAACATGGCGGACACCCACAGCAGGTCGAATTCGATGTGCGGGCTGCTCTCGACGTGTTCCGCCACGAAGCGGAGTAACCTCTCGACGTAAACGCCTGGCAACTGCCGCGCGATGAGTCGGATATCGCCCGGTGGGACAGCCTCGTACACGCGGTGGATCAGAGGCCGCTCGTTGAGCCGGAGAGCCATGACCAGCGCGACGAGGTACTCGCCACTTTCGAGCGTGCTGAGGATGGACTCTGGCGTGAGATCCAAAGTCAAGTCGAACGGGTCGAAAGACGTCGACTCGTCCAGCGAGTAGATCAACAGGCCCTCGGTAGATGCCGCGGCCCATGATCTCCCCGTGGCCGAGAACCGCACGCAATTCGTCCGCGCATCACGACGATACCTCCTCTTGCTGAGATCGCCCCGCTGCGCTCCAGGGAGAGTGTGGTCCAGCCTGTCTTCCAGATCCGACGCGTCTCCCGTGGTGTCTATGGTATCGATCGCGCCGGCTTCCGTCATGTTCCTCGAATCGAGCATCTCTTGTGTGCCGTCCAAACTGAGATTCTCCGAGATCTGGAATTTCTTGACCATGACCCCCTCGGCGCGGTCGTAGATCACGACATACTTGCTCGACCCCCCTGCGAGCACGCACGCTCCGTCTGCAGTGTAGGTCACGCTGTTGAAATGCTTTGACGAAGGGTTGTTCGCCGCCGTGGTGCGATCCTCGGCTTTTCGTCCTCCAGAGATATCCCTTCGACCTTCAATGACCGAGCTGATCTGCCCCTCGGCAACGTCGATAAAGCTCAATTGCCCATCCAGCGTCGCCGCGCAGATCTCCTTGCCGTCCGGTCGGAACGCCAAAGCCGTCGCTTCAGAAGACACAGTGATCGGCTCGCTCGTCCTCGACCTCCCAAACACCGACCACAACCTCACCGACCTGTCCCACGACGCACTGGCAAGCTGATCTCCCGAAGGCGAGAACGCCAACCCAGCTACCGGCGCGGTATGTCCCGACAAGACGTCGAGGAGCTTCCCCGTCTGGACACTCCACATGTAGATCTCGAAACTGTCGATCGAGCCCGCGCAGACGACCTCGCCCGATGGATCCACCGCGAGCGAGCAAAACTGGACCGGCGTGGGCGAGGTAAACGTCCGGAAGTTCCGGTATCGGACGAGATCGTATGCCCTGACCGTGCCGTCGAGGGATGCCGAGAAGAGGACCTGACCGCCTTTTGCAAACTCGACGGTGGATACACCCGCGGTATGCTCCGGAAACGTGACGAAACAGAACCCAGAGGTCGCGTTCCACACTTTGACCTTGCCGTCTTCTCCTCCCGTGGCGATGTTCTGCCCGTCGGACGAGAACGCCAGCGTGTTCATGTCGTAGTAGTGTCCTTGTTGCTTGAGGACATAGCTCTCGGACTGCCATTCCCACACGAGGAGCTGTCCTAGTTTCGCCGCGCCGAAAGCGAGCCACTCCCCCGACGGATTCACCGCGACCGACGAGATCTTCTCGTTGGAGATCGACAGGGTGTGAACGGGCGTGAACTCGGGCATCTCCCAAAGACCAAACACACCCGAGGAGAAGCCCACGATGAGCAGCGACGTGCCCGGGTGGAAAGTCGCACAGACGACCCGCGTGCCAGGCTGGTTGAAGTAGTGCCGATCCGAAACGCCCCAGCGGGTGTACGCCACGATGTGATCCACTGCTCCTTCCGATGTCGACGGCACGTCCATGATGTCCTCCTCGTCCTCGTCCTTCTTTGCCGTCCACGTGAACACGGCTCCGTCCCTCGACACGGTGTAGATCTGGTCTCAGCAATGTCTGCAGTTGTGACTCACTGTCCGCTCGTCGTCCGAAAAGTACGCTCCGATGACCACATCCCTGTGACCTCCAAACGTCTTCGGCTTGAACCCCTCCACCGGGTTCAGCGTGTACAGCCTCGCCGTCATGTCCCTCGAAGTGGTGATAAAGTACCTGTCATCAGCGTCGTCCTCCCTCCTGACCCACCTTGACGTCTTGGACCACGCAATGCTGACCACATCGTCGTGGTGGCCGGTGAATTCTCGATGGAGCGTGAACGGCGCAAACTCCCTCGCCAGGGCCGACGGCGTCGTCCACACCTGCACCATGTTCCCGTGTGTCACGGCGATGTACTTGCCATCCGGAGAGAACGCCGCGTGGTTCACAGCCTTCTTGAATGAGATTCGGTGCAACACCGTGCCCTTTCGAACATGCACGAGCATCGCCCGGCCATCTGATCCGGCTCAGCAAAGATTCCAGCTCTGGGTTGACATGACACACCTTCATCAATCGACAGGAGCACCTTTCCATCCGGACTCAATGCGATACAAGCGATGTTCTTCCGGTTCTCGAACCCGAGCGTCCTGGATTTGTTGCTACGTCTCAGCAAAGTCACCCGCTTGGAGACTCACTTGACCAGATCGAAGATGGAGACGCGATTGCCAACGGGAGAAAGCACGCTGTTGCCATCGGGAGTGAACAAGACGTTTCCCTGGCGATACACCGTCCCACAGAGGTTTTGAAAGGCGAAATTGGCCTTCATGGCGGTGGATAATGGGGAGATGAGAAGAGGAACAGACATTGGTGAAGGGTTTTGAGCTGTCCTTCGACTTTTGGCAATAACTTTCCCACGGTCGTTCCAGCCTCACTAGCCACTCGCGCCTGACTTCCACCAGTTGTGTCAACAATCAATCACACAACCTGGTTTCTGCGTATATACAAGACAACGCATGGCTCTCGACATGGCTACAAGACCCGTATTAGGTCCTGCGAGGGACAACGTGACTGTTGGTGCATCTTCGAAACATACCTCATTGAAGAGTCGCCACCTGGAAGGACTGGACGAGCGGAAGCGCCGAGTCGAGGCAGAAGGGCTCGCCGAAGCTGCGAAGAAAGAGTCAAGTGAGTCTCCCGATAGGTCATGGCTGATGACAAGTCGCCGTGAAGGAGGCCCTCGCGTTGGCCCGAAAAGAGGTGACTGTCTATGCATTGCAAATTGCTAATCCCAGCTCAACAATGCCAACGCCCGGATCGCTCGGCGGGACGAGACCATCACAGCTCTTCGATCACGACCGGGCGGCACCTCGTCTGATCTCGAGACGCGCTTCTCGGAACTCGTGCAGGAGCACAAACAATCCAAGCAAAAGGTGAATTCTCACTTTCATCTCCACGCTGACGGCAGTACCAAACCGAGCTCGAGAGCGCCAACAAGCGCAATGCTGCTCTCGCCACCGAGCTAGAGGCGGCGAAGGCCCGGGCGGCCGAGCTTCAACACGTTCAGAGAAGCACCGCAGATCTGCGAAAGGCAAACGTCCTTGCTGAGACGGAGAATCTTAAGCTCAAGCGTGAGGTGGACAGCCTCCGAGGGGACCGTTCGGCCGCGCGCGACCTCGATGACAGACTCGAGGCTCTCGAAGCGGAGCGGGATGGCGTGGATGCGAAACTGCGAGAAACGGTCGAGCAGACACATCGACTTGAAGCCTTGCTGGAAGCTGCGGCAGTGGCCTATCGGCTACTGTATCGGGACAGCGTGCCTCGGCAGGAGCTCCAGAGGACGAGGGCGGAGCTTGCGCAGGAGAGACTGGACCGCGCTGCGTGGAGAAGGAGGGCGGAGGTTGCGGAGCAACAAGTAGGCGAGCTCGGGAGCGAAGTCGCACATCTGAGGGAGGCGATACATCTGGAGCGGGAGATGGGGCAACTGGACAGGGAGCGCGAGGTGACTCTGCTCGCATTGGCGGAAAGATACGAGATCGCGCCCTTGCATCCTGACCCCACACTCGACCACATCACCACTCTACCCTTTGTCGACCTCGTGATCAATCACGCTTCCCTCGCCAGCTCTCACTACGCCAATGAGATCCACGACCTGACATCTGCCCTTTGTTGCGCCTCCGCCGATCTCTCCGAGATCACCTCCTCACGCGACGCCCTCCAGTCGTCTCTCTCGGCCCTGCAAGTCGAGCACACTAAGCTACAATCCCTCCACGCCGCTGTGGTCGCCGCTCACGCCCCATGTGATGGCCTCGCTGCGGCGCTCCGCTCGGACCTCCAACGCGCCAGCGTGAGCGAGGCTCGACAAGTATCCCTCCTTCACAACGCCAAGGAGGAGGTTTCCGCGCTGGAAGAGCGAAACCGAGCCGATCGGGAGTTGCTGAAACGAGCCAACGACACTGCGGCGCGGGCAAAGCTTGCCGAAAACGCCCTGGTCGATGAGATCAAGGAGTGAGTGGTCGAAATGACCGAGGTGTGCTGACTTGCAGGTTGACGGACGCGTTGCAGGATGCCGCGCAGTATCGACCGTTGTACGAAGACTTGATGGGCGAGCACGAGATCATGCTTTCCCGCGAGGCCATGGCGATCGACGAGGCGGAACGAGTGGGCCAGCAAAATGTCGAGCTGATGGGGAGCGTTTCCGGCGGGCAAAAGATAGGTTACATCGACGCCCTCCGACGAGAAGCGGCGGCGGTCAAACATGTGCGTGACCAGTTGGGGCTCAGCAAAGGTCTGAGCCGAAGCTTCGCTGACATCCGCAGGAGCTCGCGTCGACTCGACACTTGCTCAACTCGGCGAATGACAAGATCGCGACGCTCGAAGCGGAGAACGAAGCGTACAAAGCGGTGGACCCGTGGGCGGGATCGACGAGGACAAAGGTGCGGCGCCAGCCGGAAGGGAGCGGGCTGGTGAACAGTGCTCTCGGCAGGTCGAGGAGGTAGCGTCGGGTTGGTGCGGTTCGTATTTGTGAAATCGATTTCTCGACATATTTCGATACGGCTCTTCTCGTGGTGATGATATGGGTCACAGCTTTTACTTCGTTTCCGATTTGAGCGGTGACAACGTCGCTATGACTTGGGTTTGATCTGGGTACGAATGACTCGCCGGCGAGACAGCGCGAGGATCCGCCATGCGAGGTAAGCGCATCCGAGCCACATCGCCGCGGCGGTGCCGATTTCCACGGGGAGCTGGTGTGCTGGTCTCCCAGTCGGAAGTAGGAAGCGAACCGGTTCGACCTGGATCTTTGATAGTTCCTGTGTTGCTTCTCCACAGTACCAAGCGCCTCGGAAATGATCAATCACCACCTCCATCTCGCCGCTGTCGTTCGGTGGAAGATACCTCGCGTGAAGCGGTACCTCGACCTCTACCTCGACCGACCCGTCCAGCTCTAATCGGAGCACCGATCCACCGCTACTTCTGCCATTCAGGTCAACTGGCCTCTCGATGTCAATGACCTCGGGAGTCAGAGTCCAGGCGAGGAGCCCGCCTGGGAGTGACCACTTGTCGAGCAGCTCGTTCCTGTCCGGGAAGAGCGCGTCGGGGAGGGACACCTCGATGTGGGCGTGGGGTTCGCATCCCTCTGATGGCGGCGAGGATGGGAGGAGGAGGCGGAGAGTCGGGTGGAGCGAGCGGGCTGGCGGGACGATGGTGAGGTTGAGTGGGTGCATGGTGCGGAGGGGAGGTGGTATGAACTGCCTGAGACGTAACTGTGAGGAGCACAGGTACAGATGGTACAAGTAGGATCAATGTTCTGTTACGTAATATGCGTGGCGTTGTTGCACTGGCCTGCCCCCCCTGTATTGGGTGGTGCCTGACCATCACTCGAATTCATTCTAGTGGGACGAGAGGTTCCAGGCCCGCCACAATGGAATCGAGGGGGCTGCGAGATGTGGACAAGTCCTGCAGCAATGTGCAGAGGCATGCATGCCTGTGTATGGACAGAGAGGAGAGGTGTCACAGAGCATGGCATGTGCGGTATGCATCTGCGCCGCAGCGCGATTCGCGTAGATGTGATCTTGGTAGAGTGACCCACCCACGTTGAACGCCGTTACCCCATAGGGACCTCGCTGTGACGCGACCGCCACCGCCCTGCGCAGCCCCGCACCCAATCCACCACAACCGATATCCCATATTCCACATTCCACATCTCCTTTTCTCTCTCCACACCATCTCCCTCATCTCGTATCCTATACCCAGATTGTGAGACCGCACTCACGTCGGTATTCTCTCTCCTTTGTGTCCCTTGTCGCCGCTGCGACTGCTACACCGATCAACTCGCCGCGCCACGCGCCCGCCCCGCCCCGGCTCTCCCGCCCCCCGCGTGGTTTCGACCACCACCCCCAAACTCCTTTATCGGGGAAGCGAATATCGCATATCCAGGAGACAGCTGCACCGCTTCCTACGTACCGTACGACAATCCCACGACGACGACACGGTCTCGGCCTGACTCAGAGTTCCGGGTCCGCTTGCATTCCGACGCAACGACGGTGCAGAGGCGGCATCGCGCGATTCATTGAGATCGTCACTCAACTTGACCACCTACATCCTCGCGGGTAGTCTTGCTTCGTCACTACTGTCCGATCGGCCCAATCCCACTCCCGAGCGACCCCCGAGTGCCAGTGGCCCATCGACTTGCGCGCCGACACTTCCCGCCAATCCCGTCCACACCGTTCCCGCGCCATGTCGAGCACCGTCGCGAGCTCGACCGCCTCCGCGGCGGCGGCCTCGAGCTCGGCCGCCGGGCTGGTCAACACCAGCAGCAACTCTTCGTTCAAGATCGTGGGGATCTGTCTGGCTATTGGTAGCGGGTTGTTCATCGGGACGAGGTGAGCGGCGGCGCACGAATTTGACTCTTGACACCGTGGCACCGTGGCACCGTCTGATTTCGCAGCTTCGTGGTGAAGAAGAAGGGTCTCCTCAGAGCCACGCAGAAGCACGGCAACCAGGCAGGCGAGGGGCATGCATACCTCAAGTCATGGCTTTGGTGGGCAGGAATGGTAACAATGATCGTCGGCGAGATCCTTAACTTCGTTGCGTAGTGAGTGTTGCTTGCTCCTCGATGTGCGGCGCTCACGGAGCAGCGCGTTCACCGAGGCGATCTTGGTTACTCCGATGGGCGCCTTGTCGGTGGTCGTGGCGGCGATTTTGTCTCATTTTCTCCTCAAAGAGACTCTTACCTTCTTTGTGAGTCCGTCCTACCAGCCTCCCCCCCTCCCCTCCTCTATCCGTCCTATCTGCCTCCTGTACTGCCCTCCTCAGCCCGTCCTATCTGCCTCCCCCACTGCCTCCTCAGTCGTCCCACCTGCCTCCCCCAGTGCCATCCTCTCAGTCCTTACCCCCTCTCCTCCCCCTTGCTCTCACCGATGTGTCTCGTGGGCTGACTTCGAAGGGCTGGATCGGCTGTACACTGTGCATCATGGGCGCCACCATCCTCGCCCTCAACGCCCCCGAACAACAATCTGTCACCACCATCGCGGCGTTTGAGAAGATGTTCCTCGCGCCGGGTTTCCTCGTCTGGGGAAGCCTCTGCATCGCCGCATCACTGGTCACCGTGTTCTACGTCGCGCCGCGGTGGGGCAAGAAGAACATGATGCCGTATATCGGCATCTGCAGTTTGATCGGAGGGATCAGCGTGAGCTGCACGCAGGGGTTGGGGAGTAGTATCGTGACGAGCATCCAGGGGTGAGTGAGGCTGACGAGGGATACGGAAATTGTGACTGATGTCCCGCAGGAATAATCAGGTCAAGAACTGGTTCTTCTGGTTCCTGTTGTGAGTGTCTGCTGAATATTGCCGGGGGCGTACATGTATTTGAGTGCTCTATACTGACTATTGCAGCGTCTTCGTCGTCGTGACGTTGCTCGTGGAGTGAGTCGTCCCGCCCATCTCCCCACCACCCTCTAGCTCGGCATCTCCGCCGTGCCCCTGCATCGCCCAGCTCACGCCCTTTCCACAGGATCAACTACCTCAACAAAGCCCTCGAGCTGTTCAACACGTCCATGGTCGTGCCCGTCTACTTTTGCTTCTTCACCTCTGCGACACTCGTCACCTCCTTCATCCTGTACCAAGGCCTCAAAGCCTCTGCGGTCTCACTCATCACCATGGTGCTCGGCTTCCTCATCATCTGCCTGGGCATCACGCTGCTCCAGATGTCCAAGGTCGACCCGAAGCAGCTCAGCAAGCTCGATCGGCGGTCGACCATGCTCCTCGAGGCGGGCCGGCATGGCACCGAGGCAGAGGAGAAGGGGGACGTCACGGCGATGGAAGATCCGGGGATGGACGCTTTGCGAGGAGGATTCGGCGCTGTGGGCTCGATCATCCGCGCGAGGAGCGTGAGCAGGAGATTGAGCAGCGCGAGCTCGTACCAGGGCGGAAAGAGGTGGCCTTACGATGCCAGCGGGAATCTTTCCACGCATGGCTTGGGCAATCTCCAGCGGTTCCAACGTGAGTGATACCCGGAGACTCGCCGCTGACGTCAGTATCCGACGCACCGATGCCAGCCGATGCGATGGACCAGATCTCGTTGCATTCTGCCAAATCTCCCGCGGGCGCTTCGGGTGGAGGACTGCAGTACGGTCACCCGCTCGAGAGCAGACCGTCCAAGAGTCATCTAAAGGTGGGTCGGGTCGTGTTGCTGACCTGACCAGCATCGCGCTGACTCCGATCACAGTTCGAGGAGGCCGACGTGGTCCATCAGTACGGATACGGTCGGCACGACGAGCCGGTTCATTCATCCCGGCAACACATTCCCCACCCGATGTTCCCTCCTTCGCGCCAGGGCTCAAACAACTCGATCCAGCCGGTGTACGAGGAACCGGAGGAAGAGGCCCGCGCCGCCATTTCCCGATACTCCGTCGCGCCCGACGAGCAGCCTCACGTTTCATCCGCTCCATCCGAAAAGACCTCCTACCCCGACCCATACCGACTCCCGTCACCTAGTCCACAGTCGGCGAGACCAGCATTGGGTCCTTCCCATCGCGGGTTCTCGGGACTGTTCCACTTCGGCACCAACCCCGACCTCACGCTCAAGCACGAAGGCGACAGGGACAGGGACATGACTCGCGGGGGAGCCCATCGGGGAACCAAGGACTATCCGTATCTCAAAGACCGGGATGCGGCCGTCGAGCACGAGGAGCGAGCGGGTCTGGTCGGCAGGCAGGACGACGACGACGACGGGGCGCGGAGCGACGGGGCATCGGAAGGTGGAGAAGAAGAACCGGGCGAGGTACAGACCGCCGAGAGGAGAAATCAGGGTGTCAGGAGGCTGCCTGAGATCCCGAGGGTGTGAGCGGTTTGTAAGCAGTAACGAGGGGAGGGAACTCGTTGCAGCGTTTTTCAAAGACGGGCCGGGATGAGCCTGAGCAAAGTCGCAAGTAGCATATCGCGGTGCGCCGAGTTCTGCAGTGGTATCTCGTTGTAGTGTTATCTGGACGTTATGTGCGGACCCTGTGAACGACGTCGAGATAGACCTGAGCATGTACTGGTACATGTATTCGAGTACTGTCATAGGTTTGTGGCGACAACCCATGTTCCTGCCCTGCCGTTGCGCCATTCTCCGCCTTTTCCGGAGTGGCGCTGGGTGGGGTCGGTCGTGACCGATGACGCTGGACCGAACGCACTGTTGCAAGGTCTTGCCATTCCTCACACGTTGGACCGTTGGACCATCTCCTCATTCGTTCTTGAACCTCATCTCATCCATCGCGTGACAAACGAGGTCCAGTCCTGGGACCTAGCATCTCCCCAAGCTGGCAGTTTACGCCGGCGACTCTCGACTCTCGACTCTCGACTCTCGACTCTCGACTCGACTCTCGTTTGCCGACGCTCAATCCTGCCCGCAATTGCCTAACGTCTCCTTACCCCCCCCCCCCGAATCCGCTTCACACCTCCCCTCGCTCTCGTTGTCCCGTCATAATGCCACCCACAACCCGGTCCCACGGCTCCCGCCCCAAGCCCACCCTCCTCATCTGCGGCGCCACGTCCTTCACCGCCCGCGTCCTCCTCACGTATCTCGACACCCACCCGGACTCGGATTCGTTCGAGTTCATCCTCGTCGGGAGGAACGCGTCCAAGCTTGATGAGGCGAATGCGGCGCTTCGCACCAAGCGGGAGACGCTGGTGGTGAGATTGGAGGAAGAGGAGGAGGTGGAGAGGATGGTGCAGAGAGGGGATGTGGTGCTGAACCTTGCGGGTGAGTCGACCCGCTGGGCGTGAGTCCTGGGTTGAAGATCATGGGTTCGGATACAATGCTGAAGGCGTGAACGTAGGTCCGTTCAGGTGGTATCACGCCGAGACTATCATTCGGTGAGTCGCAAGTGTTACAGATCCTCGACCTGGAGCCGGGAACTCCCGCGATTCCCGGATCTGGGACCACACACACACATACACCCCCACCGTATACAACATAGAGTTGTCCGCTCCTCCACGGAGGTCCAATACGAAGCCGCAGCGACATGACATACCCATGGAGCCTCGGCTATATGCGCACCCCGCTGACGCCCCCGCCCCAGACAATGCGCCCAGCAAGGCAAACACTACGTCGACGTCTGCGGCGAAGGCGCTTGGCTCGCTAAGCACATCCTCCCGAACTACGACTTCACGGCGAGCAAGACGGGGGCGGTGATCGTGCCGTCCTGCGGATTTGATTCTGTGCCTTCGTGAGTGTTGCGACAGCAGGGCGTCGTGTATCGTGCAGATACGAGAGGTGCGAGAGCGATGAGACTCGTCGTGAGCGGCCCCGAAGCGGCCTCGAAGGGCGGGCTTGAAAGGGTGTGGTTGGGCTCGGTGCGGGGAGCTCGGTGCGCTCGTCCACCGTGCGTTCACTACGCTGGAGACGTCTGGAGTGGTGACCGACTCGTGGCTCCGGACGTTGCGGGCCGATGCGAGAGACCAGAGACGACGGACCGGAGACCAGATCAGAGCAGATCGACGTCACGTCCCATTGATACCCCATGACCCTCCGCGCCCGCTCACACCACAGCGACCTCACGCTCTACCTCGCGCACAAGACCCTCCGATCCTGGCTACCCGGCGCAAGCATCTCGAGCTCCATATCGTTCTTCGATATCCGCAACGCGTCGTTCTCAGGCGGGAGCCTGGCGAGTATGTTGTCCATCGCGGATCTGCCGCGCGAGCAGACCAGGGTCGGGGAGTATGGTCTTACTTGTGAGTACTGAAGGGGGTCGAATGGAGTTGGACTTGGGATGAGTCGGTCTCCAATTGCGATGGATCTGGGATCAGAGCGTCTCGGACAGTATAGACACATCTGGGATCTGAGCGCCTCCGATTGTCCAGTATCTGGACTGTCCGAGCTTTGCAACGATTATTGGCATTGCTGTTTATATCCCTTCTCCCTCTCGCCCCTCCTCAACCCCCTAGCCTCGCTCTCGCTCTCACTCGCCATTCGCTGCTTGCGGCCTGTGACACGCCGCTTACGCTTTCCTCAGCCCCGCTCTGCCCGCCCAAGCGCCCCTCGACCCCCGCCCGCTTCGTCTGGACATTCACGTCCCCCGGTCTCGGCCAGACCCTCTACGGAGCCTTCTTCCTCATGTGGCCGTTCAACCGCATCATCGTCCGTCGGACACAATACCTCTCGAGGTGTCTCGAAGCCCGTCTTCCTTCCGGCGATCTCACTACCGCCGATGGCGTCCCGGCAGAATCGATATCGGTCCCAACTCAGGGGAAGGGGATGACGGCCATCCACTCGCCCGAGCCGGTGTATGCCGAGGAAATCGAGTATGCGGAGACGTGGCAGAAGGGGTCGTACCTCTCTGCCCTGCTCTTTAGTCTTGCGCAAGTGGTCTTCTTCGGAGTGTTCTTCGGTTCGAGAGTGGTGAGTCCCCAACCACGGTCGGCGTCGGTGTCCTTGCATCGACAAGGCGGACGAGCGCATAAGCGAACAACAAGATTGGTGGACATTCGCCAGCCCGTCGGATTCGGCTTACGATTATCAGCTACGTAAGATCATCCTCCGTTTCCTCCCTCAGCAAGGAACAGGAGCTCCGCTAGAGTAAGTCGGAGCAAGTCCAGTAGTCTACCCACCTTATCCTTCTTCCGGCTACATACACTTCAGCCGCAGTCTTGCGCGTGCCACATGCCATGGGTTCGAGTGCCGCGCTGCCGCACTGCCGCGCTGACGCCACGGCGTAGACAAATGGAGAAGGGCTGGTACCGCGTCACCAACATCTCGCGTTCCGACAGTCCCGCCGTGGAGATCAAGACGACGTTCGAAGGTCAAGGTGATCCGGGGTATATCAACACGTGCTGTGAGTGACACCCTTCCGACCCCGACTCCGACCCCGACTCCGACTCCGGCTCGGATCACGATATTCGATCCCGACTCCTGACTCGTGCTGCCAAACTTCATTCTGCATCTCAATTACCTCCTCCTTCTCTCACGAAAGAGCCCAGCGGCCCAGAGCCAAGTTCATTCCTGCCCATTTGTTACTCGCATTAGCTGACTTCCCGGCAGACTTACTGGCCGAATCGGCACTCTCCCTCGTCCTCCCTCCTCCAGAGGGAACGTCCCTCCCCCCACTATCCAAGCGCGGCGGCATGCTCACGCCCGCGACGGCGATGGGCTCGGTCCTCGTTGAGCGACTCCAACGCACGGGCAAGGTCCATATCCACAGCGAGATCCTCACTGCCCCAGAGGACAAGAAGAGGGTGTGAGGGCACTCGCTCTGAGCGGCACGTACTTGTCAAGGGCAAGTCTTGCTCTTGTGCAGTACAAGTACACACAGTAAGTGTACTTGTGCTGCTGTGCAAACAAGCATCGCCGTAGCTCGAGTCGAGTGTTTGCGTTTGCGTTTGTTTCTGTTCCGGACGAGACTTTAGTGACGAGGGGCTTGACCTGAAGCTTGATGAGTGGGCTAATTTGGGTGACATGTATGTTCATGCATATTCGTTCATGCTACATGTACATAATCGCGCTGCACATGCTTTGATGATCTTTCGACCTGCATCTTCCGCATCCCCCGCCGAGGTCGTCGCCGCCACCAGGAATCAGAGGCCATCATCAATCACCACTGAAATCAGACCGCACGCATCAATGATAAGCTGTAAGCCGTTCACCCCAACTTCACTTCGCCACCGCATCAGCAACCATCCCTCCAAATTGCGAACCCGACCTCGCCTCCCCCTCGCCGGTCGAAGAAGTTGTCGCCAAATGCCGAGCGTCTCTCGAAGTACGATGCGGATCCCTGCCTCCTCCGTGTCAGATTTCCATTTGGGTTTGCGCCATTCGTCCCGTTCTCTCCGCTTGATCCAGGTCCAGGCTCAGCTACCATGGTCTCTTCCCATCCTTTCGGCAATTGGAGTTGGCCCCTCCCCGTGTTCGCCCCGATACCACCCCCATCCCCCTCCTCTTCCTCTTCCTCCATGACGGTGGAGAGACTGCACCTGCTGTCGTGCGCCTGCACCTCCGCTTCGGACATCGCTGAGGACGACCAATCTTCTATCTCCTCGCCGGCTTCCTCGCCCTCGTTACCACTATCGCCCGTCGTATACTCCTCTGAAGGGTTTGATCCCCCCTCCCCTTCCTCAGTCTCTTCGTCTACAATGCCATGCACCCGTGCCTCCGCCCAATCAGTCTCATGTTTACGATCCCCCTTCGCCTCCGCGCGAGGCTTGTGCCCGTTTCGCTGCGGTACCATCGGAACCAAGCGTATACCCGAAATCGCCTCTGTCACCCGCACCTTGTGGGGCGGAGCAGGCGAAGGCGACGTGCTGGGCGAAACGGAGGCGGAGATCGATTCGTCGGTGCTGTGCGGGGCAGGAGATGAGGACGAGCACGATGGCGTCTTTCCCGGAAGGCGAACCACCATCCTCCCGTTCCGGAGCAGGCGGTAGCGCAGGTTCCGAGACGAAGGTAGCGCAAGAATCGATGTGGATGGCTTGCCGTTCTGGGGGATTGCGTTACACTGAAGCGAGTCGTGAAGCTGTCGAGTTCGCAACGATTCAGTGCTGGAGTTCCGCGTAGACTTGATTGTCCGTGGTTTCTCCACACTCCCTCGCGGTGTCAATGCCGCGCTGCTGTCTGCGGTCTTGATCGTCCTTGCCTGCGATGGTCGTCCTGGTCTTGCTTTGAAGGGGTCATTCTCATCAACACCTTCGCCTGTTCCCTCTGTGTCATCCGCCTCGTCCGCCTCGTCCGTGCCATCCTCCCACTTCTCACCCGGACGGAGGTCCAATGGGTCCGACTCGTACCCATCAGAGAGCCCCTCCACCTGCGCCTCCAGCGTCTGTACAACGCTGCGTCCGCTTATCGTCTTGGTCAGGCGAGGGCGCTTCTTTGCGTGATTGGGAGCTTCCGCCATGATCTCTGCGTGAGCCTGAACGAGTGTGTTGGGGATGGACCGATCTGCGAGCGCGAAAGGATCAGTGGCGAGGTCAGTGTGGGAGAATGAGCGTTTGAGTGCGGGTTGGATCTGGACGGGCGGGTCGTGTTGCTGTTGCTGCTGCCTGAACCGAGGGTCATGTGGGCGAAGCTCATCTTGCGGCGTGAGGCTTGGTAGATTTGAAGCGGAGGTAAAGGCTTGAGAGTTAGGCATATCTTTTCCGCCTGCATCAGGTTCAGTGAGAACTCGAGGCCCTGTTGGGGTTCCGACGGCCTGGAGCACATAGGCGTGTTCATCCGTGTTCTGGTCCGGGTCCGGGAAATGAGAAGCACCCGAGGCACCCGAGGTGCCCGAGGCGCTCGAGGTGAGTAGAGGAGGCGAGTACATCTGCTGGACGGGTAGGAATCGAACGCGGTGGGCTGCGATACCCGGGACCTTGCTTGATTGGCGATCGACGTCGGGGTGAGACATCTGGTTGAGGATGCCTCGAAGTTGATCAGAGACTGCGGGAGGAGATGCCACGCCGGGGACCGGTGCACCGGGGATCGGAGGGAGCGAGGCCGAGCTGTTAGCCAGCTGGATTTGCAGATCAGCTACGGCCACGCTGCACGAAGCATGATCAGGGGAAAGGCGAAGTTCACCTGGTTAGGGTACGGGTTGCCGCTAGCAAATTGCCAGATCGTTGGTGGTTGCAGCTGCAAGCCGTGAAGTTGAGTGGCGACAGGATGCTGCGGCATATGAGGGACCGATAGGTCTGGATGACAAGTTACAGAGGACGAGTGATCGTTCATCTGACGCTTGCATCAGCCGCGACACCGTATCAGAGATTGGCCGTCACGTGCCTGGTGGGGAAACGAGTTGAGACTGTTGAGACTGTTGAGACTGTTGAGACTGTTGAGATCATTGACGCCAGCTGCCTGCCAAAGGCCATGCGACGGTGGCGTGAAGATCTCGGTATGTTTGCCAGGCCCCAGCTGCATTTGTTGAAGCGTTGATGCCAGCGAGCCGTTCATGATCCCGCTGTAACTCAGGTCGGGAACCCTCGAGGCGGGCAAAGAACCGATTAGTCCGACTGGTCCCGGCTGGTGCATCATCGCTCGAGGGATGATGGGCGGCGTGGGATGTTTCGGTGGAGGGTAGAGTATGTTGTGTAACCACTCTGGCGCCAGCTCGTCCTCTTTCTACCAAGGTAGCAAGATCAGCCTTCCGAAGTGTGTCTCAGCTTCATTGACATCACTCACTTTCTTCGACTCTAACGCGTGGCCTGAGAGGCTGTACTTCCTATTCGTATCCGCATAGCTCATCGTTCCCTCCCCCTCGTTGCTTCGTTCCCCTTCCCCTTCCTCGCCATCTGCCAGAGCGAGCCCCAGCTGCGTCAACAGGTCCCCACCACCACGCATAGCCCCTTCGACGGGTCTCTGCTGCTGGGGCTTTCGTCCGAGGCCCGTCCGCAAACCGTGGACGTTGCCCACCAGCTTGTCGTACTTCGCATTGAGGGAGAAACGCCGGGACGTCGTCGAGGCGCGACGGGCCGAGGAGGCGGTCGAAGGGTTAGACGCAACTCGTGTGGAGGTGCGAAAGGCCCGGAGCGAGGCAGTTGGGTCGATCCTGATGATCAGGTAGTCAGTAGACCGGAACGCTGAGTGTGCAGCCCGGGGTGAGTGTGAAGTGCTGCATCGATGTATCGTGGATCCAAAGAGTAGAGAGGCGATGCGAAGTGGAAGAGGGCCAGCGGCAAACTCACTTCCTCTCGGAATCGCGCTGGGATTGGGCTCGACTCGCCGCGTTGGCGAGACCGAGAGACGCCCCTCTCGCACCGTGTATTACCGCCATGGCCGACCTCGAGCTGCTACGGACTCTTGAGTTGGACCTTGATGATACCCACTTGCACTTCCGGAAAGGACAGGAAGGGAAGTTGACAGTCCAGCAGAGCACGATGGTACGGTCAACCTCGGGGTGGTCGACCTCCACCGGGACGACGGGGACGTCGGGATCAAATTTCAGACACGAACAAGTTCGGTTCCGTGCCGAGCGACCAGAATGAAGCCGGGGGATCATAGAGGGCAGACGACTAGTGCTGGCAGCGCGCCAAGGTATGCATGCGGCGTAACTGGACTGACTGTCAAGTGATCAGCGAGATAAGGAGGCGTACAATCAATCCGGATTCCCGAGCGCCCCGGCGTCCCGTGGTCGCCAGACGGAGCTCCCAACGCCGGAACGATTACAGCTATAGCCACAGCCACAAATACAGAGTAGACGAAGAAAAGCTGTGCTGCTAAGGGCCTGTGTTGCTTGGACCTGATGGCCGATGAGTCACGCCGCCGGCTCCGAGGATGGGGATGGCAGATGACCGAACGAGGCGGCTAGAGTCCGGGCAGCCCTTGAAACGCCGTTTGCATCGCATCGCATCGCACCGCTCCGCTCCACACCGCACCGCGCTGTCACAGCGTCGAGACCCTCAAACAACTCGTGAATGTCTCGGACAGGTCACGCTGCTGCATGTTCGCGATATGGTTTGCAGTCGAGCCGACTCGAGTGTGCTTATATCAGGGCTTGGGACTACGCTGCGAGCAGTGAAGCAGCGAGCAGCACGCAGCCCTCGACGATGTCATTACTGGAGCGAGTGAAAGCAAACGCAAACGCGCTATGACAGGGTTTGGTATGGTTGTCTAATTGAGGGGACTCGCAAAGAAAAAGCTGCAGAGGAACAAAATAGACTTTCGCCGGGGGAGCAGCGCGTCGACTAAACCCCCCACCTCATCCCCCCACCTGCCTGCCCCGTCCCTAGGGGTTTGATCGGGATGCAGGGACTGGCCCCTAGCGCCCGAACGTCGCACAACAGCTTCACGCATCAGAGCAGAGCCCAACAGCCCCCAGCCACCCTTGGCCCACGCAGCTTTGACCCTGAATACTCAGGGCGAGGGGTCCTTTGAACCGCCGTGTGCGCCGGGTGGCCCACGTCTCGAGCGTGCGTTCGAAAACGCCGGGGAGAGAGGCGGGTGAGGCGACGGAGGCAGACCAGGCGATCCTCCTCCCCAGCCAAGTTCCTCGCCCACCCAATCTGCCTCTCACTTCACATTCCGCACCGTACCAACCATCCATCTACGCCATCCTTCTTTTATTCCTCTCCATCTTCTTCAGACTCCTCCTTACGCCTTGACGACCCATTCCACGCCGGGTGCCAGGACGTAACCCCGCCCCTCTTTTGTATCAGTCTTCCTTTTCACGCCCAGGAAGAAAGTGCGGCATCAAAGCGACGCACAGCCCCGTCGCGACCTCCCCCCGAGCGCGGCCAGTCGGCCTCATCCTCAACGGGGGTGCATCTTTTGTATCCATCAATCCCCATCCCCCTCTTATCACAACGACTATCTCACGAAGCAATCTCGCATACATACACGCCTTCTTGACGCCCTCCCCGTTCTAAAACCCGCCGCCCAGCATGAGGGCTGGCCCGAACCCCAACCTCGGCGTCGCGACGCTGCTGGCGACACTCTCCCTGGTCGCAGCGCACGTCTACAACGCTACTCTCGATCCATGGAATATCAATAAGAATCAAGGTGCGCCGTGCTCATCCGACGTATGAACACGCTGACACCCACTCAGGTGCAACGACCATCACCGAGTACACCACGTCCCGAACCAACACCACCTACACCTCTTCCCCGCCGAACTGGCGCGTGAGTAACCGTCTGTGGAACAAACCCTCGCTAACCCTCAGTCCCTCCCCACCTACACCATCCTTCTCGACAAGTGGATCGATGGTGCCCCCGACAACAATGACTTCTACGGCCTCATGTACGAGTACGATTGGCGCGAGACGCAGCTGCGAGCGGGTGGTGACGCTCCCGGTTTGATGGACGCTCGCGGTCTCGACTACTTGCAAGGGATGGGTTATCAGGCAATCTATATCGCCGGTACCAACTTTGTCAACATGCCCTGGGGAGCCGACGGTTACTCTGCCCTCGACTTCACCGTGCTCGACCCCCACTACGGCACTCTCCAGCAGTGGCAGGAGCTCATCGACGCGCTCCATGCCAGGGGGATGTATATCATCCTCGATTTCACCGTCGGCACCATGGGCGACATGATCGGGTTCGATGGCCATCTCAACTCATCCACCCCGTTCTCGCTCAACGAGTATCAAGTGCAGTGGAAGTTGCCGACATACGCGCCCTGGGGCTTTGAGACTTACCCCGACTGGAATTTCACCAACACGTACAACGATTCTTGCGTCTACCCCACTTTCTGGCAGGACGACGGAACCATCGTCGACCCGGGCAAGACGGGTTGTTATGCCAGTAACTTTGACCAGTACGGTGATGTCGAGGCGTTTGGTGTCTTGTGAGTACCGTGCCGCACCTATCCACATGCCGCGCTGAATCTCGCAGCCCCGACTGGCAACGTCAGCTGGCCAAATTTGCTTCGGTGCAGGATCGTCTGCGCGAGTGGAACCCTGACACGATGGAGAAACTCAAAGTCTTCTCCTGCCTCGCGATCCAGGCGATGGACATTGATGGTATCCGTATCGACAAGGCCACGCAGGTCACCGTCGAAGCCCTCTCCCAGTGGACAAACCACACGCACTCATGCGCCAGGCAGTTTGGCAAGACCAACTTTTTCATCCCCGGCGAGATCACCGGTGGTGACACCTTCGGTGCGCTGTATGTCGGTCGAGGTCGCACGCCAACCCTGCGACCGCCAGACTTCAACACCGCCGTCAATGTCACCCAGAATGAGGCGCAGTACTTCCTCCGCGACCAGGGCATGGTCGCGCTCGACTCGGCCGCTTTCCACTACTCGATCTACCGTTCTCTGTGTCGTTTCCTCGGCATGGACGGAAACCTCCAGGTCGCTTACGACATTGACGTCAACTTTGTCACCGCATGGAACGAGCTGGTCGTCAACGACGAGTTCCTCAACTCGCAGACCAACGAGTTTGACCCCAGGCACATGTTTGGGACCACCAACCAGGACGTGTTCCGGTGGCCCGGACTTGCCAACGGTACCGAACGTCAGCAGCTCGGCCAGTTCATAGCCAACCTCGTCATGCCCGGCATGCCTCTGCTGTACTATGGTGAGGAGCAGGGACTCTACATCATGGACAACGGTGCTTCCAACTACCTGTACGGCCGTCAGGCGATGGTCTCCAACCAGGCTTGGCAGCGTCACGGTTGCTACCGCCTCGGTTCGACTCAGTACTACAACATGCCCTACGACAAGGTCCTCACCGGCTGCTACGACCCGTGGAACTCGCTTGACCACTTTGATCCGACGGCGGAGCCCAGGCGAGGGATCAAGAACATGATCTACCTCCGCACGAGGTTCCCCTCGCTCCTCGATGGCTTTGGTCTCACCCAGCTCGGCAACTGGACCCACGACATCTACCTGCCCGGTTCCAACGGCACCGCCACCGAGCTCGGCATGTGGTCCGTCTCGCGTTCCCCGCTCAGCGTTCAAGAGGGCAAGGGTGCTTTCAGTGCCAATGGTACGATCAGCCAGCCCGTCTGGCTCATCTACACCAACGAGAACCACACGGTCACCTACTCGTACAATTGCTCGCAAGGCGAGTGGATCTCCAGTCCCTTCACCAGTGGTACCCAGGTCCGCAACCTGTTCTACCCGTACGAGACGTACACGCTCCAGGACTCGCTCTCCTCGTTCTACCAAGACAACGCGGCGCCTTGGCGCGGGTGCCTCGGCAGTGTCACCCTGGCTCCTTTCGAGTACAAGGCTTTGGTCCCCGCTTCGCAGTGGGTGCAGCAACAGGCCTCGATGACCAAGTTCACGCCGGGTCACGACGCTCGAGTAGCCTCGGCGTCGAGCATCGACATCACTATCCAGTACGACACTCCCATGGACTGCACTTCTCTCCGCAACGCCATGTCGCTCAAGTATTCGATCACGGGTTCCAACAACCAGCCGTCGCTATCCCAGGGTACCTGTTTGAGCATCACGGGCGATCCGGCCGAGTTGAACAGCGTTGCACCGTCTGCCTGGCAATGGTCGGGTCAGATCCAAAACGCCGCCGACGGCATTTACGAGATTGTCATCACCAACGTGCAGTCGCAGACCACTGGCGTGAGCACGGGCGGAACCGATCACCTTCTCCTGCGTGTCGGTGCGTCCAACAACGTGATGGTCTACCCCGACTCGGCAGACTACTCGTCAACGTTGCTCTCCGTCTCGAACGGCGTCTACACGCTCAACCACTCTGCTCCTGGTGCCGACATGTTCCGCTACTCGGGCAACTTTGGCCAGCAGTGGTCCAACTGGTCTACCTACGCGACCACGTCCACTCTCAACGCCACGTACTTTTCCAACAACTGGTGGAAGGGCGAGCACGTCGTGGTCCAGTACTACTCTTCCCTTGCCGGGTCGTCAAACCACATCGTTCACGGCGACGCCGACTACACCGGTTTCGAGCGCCGGTACCCGCAGGTCCTCGCACGAGGCTCGTTCAACACCTGGGGTTACGATCTAGGCGCCGCCGCCAGCTTTGACCTGTACGAGGCGTCCCAGTGGAAGATGCCGCTGTCCTCCGCTTGGCCTTCGTACATCCAGCTCAACGTGTGGAGCTACGATGACTACTTTTACGGCGACGCGGACGGGGACGGAGTCATTGACCGTCTCCCGCCGAACTCGCTCACGGCAAACTACCTCAACATGTCGATCCCGCCCTCACCATACCTCGCGTGGAACATCCTCCTCGACGACAGCACGGGAATCTGGTCTGTGGTGCCCATTGGCAACCAGAACGTCACCATCATCGCCTTTGCCCTTCTTGTGTCGATCCCCGTCATGACAGCGTTTGCGGCCGCTGCCATCTTCCGATACTCGTTCTACTCGATCAAGGTCAACAAGTGGGGTCTCAAGCCAAACAAGGCCAAGGACACGTCATACTTCCCTATCGTCGGCGGCCACCACGAAAAGAAGGGTGACCTCAGCGAGAAGGGTGCGCTCGCTCTTGCCGATAAGAACGCCGGCAAGGGCCCGGACAAGATCATTGGCTGGCCCGAGGACCCTAGCAAGCGTCGCAAAGTCCTCATCGCCACCCTCGAATACGAGATCCTCGACTGGAAGCTCAAGGTTAAGATTGGTGGTCTTGGTGTCATGTCGACGCTCATGGGCAAGGCCATGACCGACGTTGACCTCATCTGGGTTGTACCCAAGGTTCAAGATATCGACTACCCACAGGGAGACTACGCCGAGCCGATCGAGGTCATCATCTTTGGCGAGCCGTACCTGATCGAGGTCGAGACGCACAAGCTTGACAACATCACGTACATCATCCTCGACTCGCCCGTCTTCCGCGCGCAGACAAAGTCCGACCCTTACCCGCAGCGAATGGATGACCTGTCCTCGGCCATCTTCTACTCGACCTGGAACCAGGCCATTGCCGAGGCGATTCGCCGCAACCCGATCATCGACATTTACCACATCAACGACTACCACGGAGCTCTCGCCCCGCTCTACCTCTTGCCCAAGGTCGTACCGGTCTGTCTGTCGCTCCACAACGCCGAGTTCCAAGGTCTCTGGCCGCTGAGGACCAAGGACGAGATGAAGGAGGTCTGCGCGGCCTTCAACATCCCCAAGGAGATCTGCTCCAAGTATGTCCAGTTCGGCAACACGTTCAACTTGCTCCACGCCGCCGCCTCTTTCATCTCGCACCACCAAAAGTCGGTCGGTGTGGCCGGTGTCTCGGACAAGTACGGAAAGCGTTCCTGGGCTCGTTACCCGGCTCTTTGGACTCTGCGCAACATCGACTCGCTGCCCAACCCGGACCCAACGGATATCGCCGCGCTCGACGAGCAGCCCCTGGCAGTCGACAAGATCACCGTCGACACCGAGGCCGAATCCAAGCGTCCCGAGTTCAAGCGTCAAGCCCAAGAGTGGGCCGGCCTCAAGCAGGATCCCAACGCGGATCTCTTCGTGTTCGTCGGTCGTTGGTCCAAGCAAAAAGGTGTCGACCTCATCGCCGACGTCATGCCCTCGCTACTCGACAAAAAGCCCAAGATCCAGCTCATCTGTGTCGGTCCCGTCATTGATCTCTACGGTCGTTTCGCCGCCGAAAAGCTCGCTCGTCTCATGGAAATGTACCCCGACCGAGTGTACTCCAAACCCGAGTTCACCTCGCTGCCGCCTTACCTCTTCTCCGGTGCCGACTTTGCCCTCATCCCGTCGCGTGACGAGCCGTTCGGTCTCGTCGCCGTCGAGTTTGGTCGAAAAGGTGCTCTCGGTGTTGGTTCCCGTCTCGGTGGTCTCGGTCTCATGCCAGGATGGTGGTTCCCCGTCGAGTCGAGTGCAACGGTGCACATGCTGTCGCAACTTACCAAGACCATCAAGCTGGCGCTCAAGTCGACCGACGAGGAGCGGGCCATTCTCCGTGCCCGCTCCGCCGTCCAGCGTTTCCCAGTCGTCGAATGGCGTCAGCGCTTGGAAGACTTCCAGCGCCGATCCATCAACTCGTCTCGAAGCCACGCCGGCGAGAACGCCTGGGGTTACGACCAGGTAGGCGCGTTTGGCGGCGGCATGTACTCTCAGGATCCAGGCTCGAACCTCTCTCTTGCCGCTGGGATTGGCCGTCCGGGTACTCCGGACTCGTCTGCCCCGCCCTCGCCCGTTCCCGGTCACCGTCCGCTCTCTGGCAGCCCGCTCCAAGATCAAGGCTCCTTCGACAACAACCACCTGTCCCCCGGCGCGAGCTACCACGACCGCTTTAACAGCAACAAGAAGAACAACCGCACTTCGGCCGAGTCGTTCTACGACGAAGACCCCAACGCTTCGCCCTTGTACTACGAGGACAAGCGCCGGTCTGGAGGCAAAAAGTTCTTTGCTGGTGGTTACGACGACGAGGACGTGCCGAGCTCTCAGGGTTCTTCGGACCATGGCGACACGACTGTTGTCGGCTCGAGCCACTCGCGCGACCCGACCGCTGCCCAGAGCTACGACAATTTCCTCGCCGCGGCCAACAGGCAGTTTGCAAAGTCTTCCGGAGGCCGAAACGTTCCCGACCCGTACTTTGACCCCAGGCAGTCCACCGACGGCAACTTCACCCCTTCGCGACCGTTCTCTGTTCACTCGCGCGTCAGCTCGTTCGACTCGATCTCGTCGATTGTCGATGAGAAGGGCGCGAGCTCGCCGCTGAACAAGGCCATGGAGTCATTCACTGACTCTGACGGTGAGGTCGCGCAGTCGTTCGTGCAGAAGCTCAGGGATCTCTCCGCGGACAACTCCAAGGGCGATCTGTGTATCGAAAAGTTCCTCATCAAGAGCGAAAAGGCTTTCTTTGACGAAATCAAAAAGGAAAAGATCAGCGCCATGTCGATCCGCTCCTCTCGCGACTCGTTCATCCAGTCCCGCGCGCCTTCCATGATTGATGGTTTCAGGCCAGAGTGTGAGTCTTATCCCTCCCCCGGTTGAGTTAGGCTTGACGACCTGACACCAGATCCTTCTCGCGATTCCGCCATGATAGCCCCCTACTCGAACTCTGGTCACGGCCATGATGATCACATGTCTGGTTACGGCCACGGCGACAACATGTACGGAGACGAGGCCCCGGCCCAGGACAAGCCGATGACCAAGCTGCAAATCTTCTTGCAGCGCAGCGTCGGCGGCTGGCCCCTGTACACTATTATCATATCTCTCGGACAACTTCTATCGGCAGTGAGTATTCGGTGGTCTTGACTACGCTCTACAGAGCTTTGCTGAACCGCCGCAGACATCCTTCCAGCTCAGTCTGCTGTCCGGCTCCAACACTCTCAAGGAGACCGACCTGTTCATCATCTGTTCCGTCTTTGTCGTGGCCACCGCTGCTTGGTACACCCTGTTCAGGATGAAGCCCTCGGTTTGGTGTCTCTCCCTCCCATGGGTCTTGTGAGTATTCTCTCCTGGAGACTCGTTCCTCTTGCTGACGTCGCAGCTTCGCCATGGCATTCCTCATGATCGGCTTCCCCTCGATGCACGGAGTGTTCACCGGTCCCAGGGTCACCATTACTCGCGTCGCGACCTGGCTCTACGCTATCGCCTCTTCGGCCGGTTTCCTCTTCTTCGGTCTCAACTTTGGTGAAGAGGCCGGTGCCGCAACCGAGGTCTGGGTCCTCCGTGCCTGTATCGTCCAGGGTCTCCAGCAGATCTGGGTGTCGGCGCTGTGGTACTGGGGCAACACGCTCAACGGCCAGGATCCGGCCAAGTACATCCAACCCACGGCGATCGCCTATGTCGTCTGGCCGCTCGGCGCCATCAGTCTGTTCTTCGCCTACCTCATGTTCTGGGGTGTGCCGGACTACTACCGCCAGATCCCGCCCTACGTGCCCAACTTCTTCCGCACCCTCTTCCGCCGAAAGCTCGTCATCTGGTTCCTCGTCTCCGAGATCCTGCGCGACTACTGGCTTTCGGGCCCGTACGGTCGCAACTGGGAGTTCCTCTGGCAAGCGGCGGACGTGCCGAAGTGGGCCGTCGTCGTCATGATCGTCATCTTCTTCATCGGCATCTGGGGTCTGCTCATGGGTATCCTCATCAGTGCGTGAGATGTTTTGTTACTTGTGACGACTGCTGACGAAGCTTCAGAGTACTCCAAGGTCCACTCGTGGCTCCTGCCCGTCTTTGCCGTCGGTCTCGGCGCGCCGAGGTGGTGTCAGATGTGGTGGGGTACCTCGGGTATGGGTCTGTACATCCCTTGGGGTGGCGTCGCGGGTCCTTACATGTGAGTGACGCGTGCAGCGCGAGATCGTTAAATTCCGTCGCTGACAGGACCAGTGGTACCTGCCTGTGGCTGTGGCTCGGTGTGCTGGACGCGCTCCAGGGTGTCGGTCTCGGTATGATCCTGCTCCAGACCCTCTCGCGTCTGCATGTCTGCGCGACCTTGGCCGGAGCCCAGCTTCTTGGCTCGTGCATTGTCATGCTTGCTCGAGGCACCGCGCCCGACAAGGTCGGGCCGGGCAACGTGTTCCCCAACCCGGCCATCTGGAACCCGTCGACGGGCGAGAACAACCCGTTCATCCACTGGGAGTTCTGGTTCGCTCTCGTCTGCCAGATCGTCATCGTCATTGGCTACTTCTTCTTCTTCCGAAAGGAGCAGCTGGTGAGTGACTTTGCTGTTTTTGCGGAGGGATTATTTCTGACATCTCGCAGAGTAAGCCATAGCCGGACATTTTGGCGTACAGGAAGGAAGATGAGATCGGTAGAGGGAGAGAGACGGCACATTTGCAGGGCAGTCGCGCGAGAGGAGAGACAGCGAAGAGTACGGCGAGTAACGAAATCACGGACAATGCTACGCATCACAAATACCTCCAGAAGCCCCCCATATACAGATTTATATGTGCATCTGTCGTTTCTCTTAGATAGTTGGCAATGCAAGACATCCCAAGAGACCAGGACCAGGAATTGATTGATGGCTGTGGACCGTCCGCCACGAGAGTCGTCGGGCCGAACGAGGTCGTCTGCCCCGGACGTCGAACGTCGACTTCTCTCTCATCACCTGTCACTTGTCAATCCACATTGCTTCGCTTCTCATTCCCACCATATCTCGCCATGATCACTCCACAATAGTCCGGCTTATAGATAGTATAGTACTTGTTCACCCCATCCGATGCCGCCGCCCGCGTCCGACTTCTTGGGCGGTCAGCCTGCATGCCCCAACACTCTTGTCCCGGGGCGCTGGCTCGTGGACCTCCCCTCCTCCAGCTCGACCATTTTCATTCGGCGCTATCGTCCCTTGGCGCAGGACGAAGCTGCGGAAGCGCCCGCGGACGGTCTCAAGCGAGGCAACATAGATGATTTGCTGGGCAGACTGGGACAGGACGCTCTCGAAGAGGGTTGGAGAGCTGTCAATGGTTCCGGGCCGTCCTCGACTGGAGACGTGGACAAGGTCCTAAGGGGGGGATGCGGCGTGATTGTCCGGACTGAATCCGAGGGCGAGGGGGATGGTGAGAGTGAGCGTAAGGGAAGGAGAGAGCTGTGGTGCTTCTACGCGACAGAGTCAGAGGCGATGATGCCCAGAGACAGCTTGCAAGGTGAGTTCAAGCGTTTCCAGCTCGATCAACAAGGACAGGCAAGAACAAGAACGAGAACAGCACTTATCGTCGGACGTGTCATAGCGGATCCCCAAGTCTTGTCCATCTCCATGTCTCGATACATCTCTTGCACGCAGCACGGCCACGACCTGGCGTGTCTCACTAGATCGAATGGAGGAGCAGACGGGTGCGACGTTATCTTCTCGACATCTTCGGACACGGCGCGGCACTGGGAGTACTTCACCGCTGCGGTGGTGGAGAAGTCGGCATGGCGCATGGGTCGGAGGTTGTGGATGCTCCCCAGACCGAGCTCGAGCTCGTACGTACAGAGTCCAAGCTCGGAGACTTTATGGTGGCGCAGGACTCACTCTTGCAGATCATCTCCGTTCAATGCCTCCCTCCGCCCGATATCGGCGACACGCTTACTCCTCTCCCTATCCCCTCGAAGGCGAGTACAATGCCAATCCGAGCCGGAGGGCGGCAAATCTTCTCGCCAACCCGGACCTGTCATGCTCCAGCACCTGGATCTACCAGCCATACGCTTATCCGCCCTGCACCCCACCGCTGCCCAACAATCTCGCCTGACTACATTGTTCGACACCGTGCTCAGTCCCTCTTGGAAGGCTTCTCGCTCAGAGCGCCGCCTCGCCGCGCATCTGGCAGGTCAACAATGGACCGATTGGTCGATCTACTGGGTGCCAACACCTTCTCCGCAAGATGCCACCGACATCACCCAGCTCCTCCCACAACAGGCCATATCGCACTGGCAACAACGCTCAGGCATACTCACCGTCTGGCCAACCAGCCTCACTTCTGAGCTCTCACCTCCCCGACCCACCTCGCTGAAACGGAAACACGAGGCGGCACCCGACTTCACCGTTCCACCAACCACCGACTTGCTCTCCACGGCTTTCGGTCTGTTCGAATCACTGACAGCTGCGAAACCTCCCGAGCCCGAGGAGCCAGTGAAAGAGGAGAGCGAAATGGCCGACGAGGGACGACCGATCGAACTGACTCCTGAACCACTCTTTGACGAGGACGGTGTTGGATCGCCAAAATCCGATCTCGACGACCTCTTCTCCGATAATGGTGACGCTACACCGCCCACGGACGAGAATGGGGATGCTTCCCGAGGATCACCTGTCGAGGGAGAAGCCGAAACCGGCCAGGCGCAGGACGACTTGTTTGGCGGTGACGAGTCGGCGGTCGAGCTGATGGAAGGGGATGTGCCGATGGAGGATGCTGTTCCGGTTGTTTATGAGGCGCAAGAGAGGGGAATGGACGATCGACCCGACGATACTATGATGATCACCGAGGACGATTTTGCCTTTTTCGATACCCCCGCGGTGTCCCCCGAAGCTTCTGCCGCCATCGAACAGGTCATGGAGACGAAGCCGCCCCCGCCTGTCGAGCTGCCGACGGTACACAACGTGGTCGAGGAGGCGAATGAGGAGACGAAGCCACCCGAAGCGCCGGAGAACGGTGAGGCGGCAGATGAGGCGGAGCAACCCTCCGAGCAACCTTCCGAACCAGTGACGAACACCGTCGGTAGCGAGGACGCGGCGCCCCCGCCTCCGCCACGCCGAACTCCTACAACATTTCCTCAAGTCCGCTTCGCGGAGCTCCCACCAGAATCCGCCAGATCGCCTAGTCGCCAACCGCCGTCTCCTGAGCATCAAATCATCCCTTCCGAATTCGAACCCGTCGCTCTCCCTTTAAACACCCTTCCTTCGCTCAACTACGCCTTCCCCTCTCCCGCGCCAACACCCGAATCGCTCCGCTCGGACTTGGTCGAACGGCTCCAGAAACAGCCCGCCAAGAAGGCCAAGTACGACTATGCGGCCGACTGGGCCACTCAGGACGAGCCTTCCGAAGCCGACGAGGATGAGTCGTACACCGGCGCCCCTCCGACTCCGGAGTCGGACGACGACATTGATCTTTCACGAGAATCGACGCCCGAGGCCAAGCAGGACTTGGTGCGAGCCGGGGATGAGGTGGAGTTCGGAGGGATTAGGTGCATCGGAGCGGAATGGGCGTGGATCAAGGACGAACCGGAAATGTTGCATGCTCTCGCTCGGCAGTGGAATCAAGGCTGGATCGAAGCGGTCAAGGCAAACCCCACGGGAGCGCTCCCTCCCTCGCCGGCCCCGTCGCCGCCTGATGGCAACTCCGAGTGCCTCGCAAACATGGACATCGACCGCTTGGCTGGAGAGCTCATCTCCAACAGGCACTTTCGACAGCTGTTATTACCCGGATCCTCCTCCACCGGCGCGTTGGACGAGAGCGATCCTCTCACCAAGACCGGCACAACGCTCTCGCAGCTCATGCCTCCAAACGAGGACACGTCTCAGATTGACGACGACGACATCGCCCTGGCCTTCTTGGACACGAGTGATGCCATTGTCGAAACCGTGGCCGTAGCCGAGCCCAAGCCTTTGGCCATGGTCAACATACACGCCGGTTTTGCGGGCTATGTCACTCGCCTGTCCATCGCCAGCTTGAGCTACTGGCGACAAATGGGCCTCGCGCCTGTCGGAGGCAAGAAGGACGTCTCGGCCGTGATGATCTGCGATGCCGGAGAGGATTCAAAGCGTGCTGCGGAGCGGCTCATGAGGAAGTTGGGAGCCACTTACGAGGTGAGTTGGCCCGGATGAAGCCTCGTGCTGATCGTCACAGACTCTCGGACTTGGCTCACATCGGCCACTCGAGACGGCAAAGACCTCCGATGGGATCGCCGCGGTGCAGGCGAGTGCCTTTGTGGAAACACTAGGTGCGTTGACCCGACGTGACCATCGCGCGGCGCTAATGATGCCAGACGAAGTGCTTCGGGGCTACTCTGACTCGTCGGACCATCTCATCGTCTATGTCTTCTTCAACAACATGGCAGCTGCAACCTCGCCTGCGGCTCTGCAACTGCTATTCTCCTCGCGTCCGACACCGCCGACATGCAGCATCCACATTCTCACGCCGACGGCCATTCAGACGAGACACCTCGAACCGATCGTTAGAGAGGTGTACGATCGGATCTCGCGGCAGATCCGGCGGATAGAGGAGTACGGCCACACGCTCGACGAGCCACCCGTTTGGATGCGATATCCCAGCTTCACACTCGCTCCGGACCAACCGCCAAAGATGCAGCTCACGCTGACCTGGCCGCTGAGGTCGTATGACCTGCTCAACAAGTGGAGGCTCGTCCATGGCGCGTACGTTTACGACAGGGACCTGGAGATCGTCATCGCGTTTGTGATTGATTCCGAGGGGGAGAGTCACGAGGTCCGGACGTGGAGGACCAAGGACATGGGGATGAGAGAAAGGTTGCAGAGATTGTGGGATTTCTTCAGGGTCTTCGCGGACAAGGCGGCAATCGAATGGAGAATGTCGATCTGCAGACTTGGAGCAATGTCAAGTGATGAAGCCGAAGGTATGTCCCTCTCGTCCATGTCCATGCGTATTGTGTTGACAAAATCACAGTCTGGGGAGATATCCCCCGACCACGAACCGCAGCGCTCTCGCTGCTCATGCTCCTCGACCCACCATCTCCTGGACCTGCGATCTCCCGCCCCCGGCCAGCCGTACCCAACATCACCGCCGCGATGCTCAACGATACTTCTACCCGCATCATCGACGAGTCGCTCACAGCGTATCTCACGACCTCGACGCAGCGTCTACCTGTTGACCTCCCCGATTCGTCCGGGACGAGCAGCACAAGCACGCAGTCGGTTTATCCCAAATCCAGCTTTGTCCTCTCGGTAGCCACACCGGGGGCTGTAGGCGGGGAGAACATTTCCGCGGCGTACCAAGTTCTGTCGCACGTTGCTGCGCCGGGTAAAGAGAAGGAGAGTGTCGGGGAGATCTTGGGAAGGGAGTTTTACCGTCTACTGTGTCTCGGACGAGTGAGGTACGGGTTTGAGGGATCAGGTATGCCAGTGCATCTTGAAGCAGTGAGGGCGGTTTTGGAGGGGATGAGGACGATGTCGAGCGGGACGAGGTGATTTGTTTCGAGGAGGCCACAGACCGGCTAGGGCTAGAGGCGGAGAGTCTGTGCATGCATGCGAGTAATGTATATTATCTGAATGCGAGACATGCGCTGTATCTGCTTGATCAAACCATCGTCTCGCCGTCGGCCTCGCCGATTGTAGCATCACCAACGACCTCCATTTCGACATCTGCGTCCCCTTGCGCGACGTTGTCTCTAGAACCGTCGTCTCTAGTCTTCGTGCTCGCTCCTTCCTTCGCTTCTCCATTTATCGCCGCCGCCGCCGCCGCCGCCGCTGCACTCTTATCCTTGCGCCTTGCTCCCTCCAGTGGCGCCGGATCGGTATACTCGTCGTTGACGAACCACTTGTCGACCAATCTCGACAATCCTTCCTCCTCAAAATCCTGGGTGAGGTCGTAGTACGTCGGATTACTTCTGATCCTCTTTGAGAGATACGTCCAAGCGATGAGGTCCATCATATCCCTCTTCCTCAGATCGGGCACTATGGGCCTATTGATCTGCGGTCTTGGCGGCGCGACCCGGGGCTTGAGCATACGTGCAAGTGCGTCCTGAGCGGGGGTGGACGATTTCCGCGAGAGTAAGGCGGGTAAAGACGATTCGAGGGGAAGTCCGTCGTTCAGGACACGAGTGATGATCATCTGCTGCTCGGCTTGACACATGACGAACATCCGCCCACTAGCGGCGTGGGGTGAGGCCGAGATCGTGGCGTAGCCTTGCATCCGCACCAGCTCGACTCGCGAGTAATTCACAATTTGACGATCCGCCCGGTCTGCCCGGTTGGGACGGTCGAGCTCGTGGCTGTGCGCGTCGGAGAAATGGAGATACTGCGCGCCCATGAGGACGACGGTCTGTCCTCGGAGCGGTAAAGTCCAGCAGGCCTCGCGGGGTGCGATCAGAGCGCGGATGATGCCGCTCGCGAAGAGTTCGAGGACGAGGGCGAGATCATGCGGAGCCATGCCGGGAACGATATACCCGATACCATGTAGCAGAGGCTCGAGCAGCGCCTGGTCCCTCAGACGCTGGACGAGAGGCTCCACATCCGCACGAGGAGCGCCGAGGAAGCCGTTCAGGTCCATCTCAGTACCGGACTGGGTGACGAGATCGGCGGCAACACTCCGCGCAGCCGAGCGGGAAGGGACGAAGATGATTGCTCCGCCGATACTCGACTTGAGGATGTCGTATGCCGGCTTGATCATCGCTTTGAGGAGCGTGGACGAGTGGGGGATCGTGAATGTCTTGAGCGAGAGCGTGATTGGGGTTCCACGGTCAGAGGGGTAGAAGGCGAATCGAGAAGCCTCGTCTACGCAAAGCCACGAAGCGAGGTCGGACGGGTCATTGAGCGACGAGGCGATGCCGAAGACACGGGTTCGTGCAGGTTTCGCAACGGTCAGGATCCCAGTCACGGCGAGCTCGTACTGCTCGTCCAAGAGATGCAGGTCCTCGAGCACGAACAGCGACTGCTGTCTCAGGAAAGCCGTCGCTCTCGCCCGGTCAAGCTGCAGCAGCTCGCTCGGGCTGGTGACGAGCACCTGGCGGCGGGACGAGGACGCCTTGTCAAAGTCGGACGGCTTGTTGAACGGAAGGACAGCAATCTTGCGGTCGACAGGTGCGACGCTCCGGATTCGAGCGGCTGTCTCCTGTACAGATCTCCGACTTGGCACAATGACCAGCACCGACGCGTCTGGCTCGTGTCGGAACGCATGCCTGCAGCCGTCAGCCAAACAGTCCAAAAACAACGCAGATCTAAGCTGTGTCACTCACCAAATCGCCACTTCGCCGAGGAAGGATTTACCAGTGGCCACTGGCGCCGAGAGGAGGACGTTGTTCTGGGTGTGATAAGCCGTCCAAAACGCCTGTGACTGTATGGCATTGAGGGTGGTGATGAATGGCCGGTAGGCCCGCTCGAGCTGGGCATCCTGCAAGCATGATATGTGCAGGAACGGTGTGTCGAGTAAGGGGGTACTCTCCGGAGGGGGTTGGGGCATGACGAGGTCCTGAAGAGGGAGAGCACGTTGCTCGTCGGATCCCAGCCACTTGTCCGATGCCGAGACGATGGTGAGTGATGCGGGCGGATTGTCGCCTAGAGGAATGACGAATTCGATCTCGACGGCAGTGGTGGTCGGTCTTAGAAGCACGTTTCGCCACTGGAGGATATATACCCCATCGGCGTCTTGGATCCAGATGTAGAAGGGTTCGATTGATCCCGAGAGTTTCGCGTTCCACGTGAACTGCGGCTCGACGAGCACAGAGATCTGCAGGAGGTCGTGGCTGAGAGGTCGTAGCGAATGGGTGATTCCCACCGTGGGGAACATTAGCGCCGCATCTCGGATCGCCGCGCCGTGCTTTTCATTCATGTGGATCAAGTCGGCAGCGGTCTTGACGTCCATATCTCGGAACTCGTGCACCTCGGTGTCGTCCGCCCATCGTCGGAGATTGTACAGCGTCTCCTTCTGAAGCGTGGGGATCTGCATCAGAGGGTGCTCATAAGGCCATGTCCGACGCTCGATCGCTTTGGACAAGTCGATCAGGAGGATGGCGTCGTTGGCCCAATTCCGTGACAGGGCGATCTCGAGAAGAGCACGGATAATACGTGCCGCATTCTGCGCGACGTACGCCGCGTCCGACACGAGCGCAAAGTCCTCGATGAAGACTTTTGAGATGTGCGCCTGGAGCCTGGGTTACGGTGAGCGATGACAACATATCCTGTCGGACGAGAGGGGACAACTCACAGGATGTTGACCTTGCCGTGCTTGTTGGTGACTCCGCCTTTGACTTCCATCGGACAATGATCGCTCTCAAGTATCGCCGTGAGCTCGTCCACCTCGTTCTCGCGGACTTGGATCTGGTCGAACTCGGTCGCCTGGGACAGCATGGCGAAGAGATCGGCATTCTTCATCTTTGGGTGGAACATCTCGTCTGCAAATGGTCAATGACACGGTGCGTGACGAGCAGGTGCAGCGCCCCAGCGCGCTCCCCCGATCCTTCACTCACTGAAAATCTCCATAGTCTGATGACGGAGGTAATACTTTGCCGCGATCCGACCCAGATCCGAGATGACAAACGAGTTGTGCACCTCGTCATACCGGATCATCTTGGCCGTAGAGAGTTGTCTCGCCGCCTGGACGATGAGCTCGTTGCGCTTGTTACCGAGCTGTGGATCATCCTTGAGCTCGTCGTGCGGCATGCCTTAGGCGATATCAGCTGCGAATCAGGTGGGGAATTGACATCGGGGAACACTTGCCGTAGATGAACGGTTCCTTGCGCATGCGGACGAAAAGATAAGTATACCCAAGCCATTGGATGGCCTCTTGGACATTGGTGATCGTGCCCAAGGAGACCTCAGCATTGAGAGAGTCCACCATGCCTGGGATGAACCTGTCGAAGATATCAGCTACCATTCGATGATTCAGGACTCCCAAGGAGGGGAGAGATGTGTTCACGGCTCACTTCGATTCGATAGGATGCTGAGCCATGATGGTGTAGAGGTAGTGTTCCAGCTTGTCCTGCGTCGTGCAGATGTAACCCACACCGCTCGTCTCATATCCGGGTCGACCGGCACGACCGAAGATCTACACTTATCATCCCGATATCATGCCGCTGACAGTATGCGACTCACCTGGAGGACATCGAGTACGGAGAGATCCATGAACGCGCCTCGACTGCTATCGTACACTTGCGTGCCCTTGATGATGACCGCGTGCGCCGGGAGGTTGACACCCCAGGCCAGTGTCGAGGTACAGCAGAGCACCTGGAGATCGAATCAGTAAATCGAACCCTCTTCTCGCCCGCTCGCGCCTGCGCCCCAGCGCTGACCCACCTTGATCGCCTGATCCTCAAACATCTTCTCCATCATATTTCGATCGCTCCTGAGCATCCCGGCATGATGGATCCCAAACCCGCTGTCAAACAGCTCCTTCATCTCCCTGTTTCTCGACGTCGAGATCTCCCTCCGGTAGAACTCGAACCGGGGGTGCTCGCGGGTCTCGAAAAACGTCGACATCCCTTCCTCCAGCGCCATCTCCTTTAGCTTCGTCGCCGACTTGACAGTCTCCTTCCGCGCGTGGACGAAAACCATGACTTGGTGACCTTCCTGCACTAGCTCGGCGACCTGAGAACCAATCAGCGCGGTTAACATAAGCAAGCGGACAGCGGGCGCGACCCACCTTGTCAAACACGACTTTGTCCATGTTTCGCAGAGATGCCTGGCTGCGAGGTTTCCCGGCCACTCCGATGAAGTGCTGTTCCAACGGCACAGGTCTGAACGAGGCGTCGAAGAAGAAGAGACCAGTGTACCGATTTACCCTGATAGAGGATCAGCCTGCAAACGAGTGCCCACGACAAAGGCTGAAGTTACTCACCGAAGGAAGTCGCTGACGTCGATGTAGTTTGGCAGCGTCGCACTCAGACCGACGATCCGGATGAGCGATTGGGAGGACTCGACTTGTCGGAGCGTCCTCGCCACGATGGTCTCGATGACTGCGCCTCGCTCTTCGTTCAGGAGATGCACCTCGTCGATGATGAGCAGCTTGACCTTCTGTTAAGGTATCAGTGACAGTCCCGCTTCCGCAACTGAAACGCCATTCGACTCCGTATCGTACTCACCGATGCCAGCTCGCCCTCCCCCGTCGGTTTGCGCGTCACGACATCCCACTTCTCCGGTGTGGTGATGATGATCTGCGTTTCGGCGATCTCTTGTTTGGTCAACTGCATGTCTCCCGTGAGTTCCCGGACCTTGATGCCGAGCCAGGCGAGCCGCTTGCCGAACTTCCGGGTGATCTCAGCCGCTAGAGCCTTCATCGGCGCTACGTAGATGACCTTGAAGGCATCCCGGTCGATGTCGAAGCCGGAAGGGTGGGTGGACGGCGTGGAGCGGACGTGATGTTGGAGTACTCGGATGATTGACATCAGAGCGACATCGGTTTTACCCTGCACAGTACTACTCAGCGCCAATCGGCCACATACGATTGACGCAGGTACTCACAGCACCGGTCGGAGCTGAGAGATCGCGAAAGTCAGCCCGAGGCACGTATCGACATCGCGGTCCGGCTCACCGCAGACCAGCATGTTCTCATTCGTGTTCATTGCCGTGGGCTGCACGATGCTCTGCATCCTGTTGAGCGTGACGTATTTCTAAATCGCAATGTCAGCGCGGCTAGGACTCCGAGCCAGCAAGACAATGCTTACCGGGAAGCAACCGCGCGCCAGTGGGGGCAGCTCCGTAATCCTGACAGGCCGCTCGGATATTCTTGGAGGAACAGGCTTGCTTGGCGGGATTGTGACCTCCTCGAACGTCTATACAATCCATCAGACCGGGATCGCTATGATCAACCCTCTCAGCATGGTCACTCATCACTCACGTCATACATGTCCCGGATGGTTCCAGAGGGCATGGCAAACCTCCCGCCCATGGACATACTTGCCGAGGTACTCGCAGCGGAGGTGTACACATGCGGCAGTACCTCTTGCTCCACAATACGCTGTGCGGCTTAGCACGAGAACAAAGAGAAGAAGACCCGGAATAAGCCGTCCTCGTCTACCTACCGGACCTCCCTCCGAAAACATCGCTTTGGGCCTCTCCAGCTGCTCCTGTATCCGGCGAGCGATATCGTCGCTAGAACCAATCATGTCGGCCAGGTCGATCTTGTGCTTCTTCTCCTTCCCTTTCGCGGCGTTCACGGTGAGTCGAGCCGAGGGGAGGTACTGGCCTCGCGGCGTGGACGTCCCGGAAGCCTTCTTCGAGCCCTGCAGTGGTTCAGTCGCGCTCAAGCAGCAGGCGTACACACAGGCGTATCAGGAGCACCGTGCGTAGGCCGAATGATCACTCACCTTCCCATTGACCAACCCGCTCTCTTGGACCACCCGATCCCTCGCACCAGGCCGTAACAGCTCCTCGACCAGCTGCAACCCCTCGCCCTCAAACCCCAGAATCTCCACGAGCTCCGATTGGATCTCCTCGTTCGATCGGGAAGAAGATAACAGCCCGATCAGCGATGAGAAGGTGGACGATACAGGGAGATGTCTGGGCATCGTCAGCCGAGCAAACAGGACAGACGATAGACCGCTTACATTCGGAGTCTGTCGAGTAGCGAGAGATCGACGTCTAGCCCATTTGGCGAGGGCGAGACAGCGCCTGAAGGAAGGGGAGGCGAAGTTCCATGAGGCGAGAGTGGAGCTTGCGCGGTGGAGGATTCGCCCACTTTGAGGTGATCCAGCACACTCGGCCATGGTGTGGATGGAAAGTACGGCTCGTCCTCGTCGCTAGTCTCCTGCTCGCCATGACTGAGTTCATCAGTAACAAGTCTACGCTATCGCAGACACGCACTGCTCAGCTTCCCATTGATCGATGAACGCCTGCCATTCGCCAAGATCCTCGCCCGTGCTGCTGGTTGGACGAGCACTAGGCCCAGCGTCCGCCGGTTCGCCAAATAGCGAGTCGACATAATTCGAAAGCGGCATCTCGCAGAGCAGTCGGGAAGGGGGGGAGGTATGACAAAAGCGGAGAGGGGATAGAAGGGGGGATACGGACGAGACCTCTCGGTCAGACGGGTTGTCCACTCCTTGGGCTCCTCAGATCATGCAAAGTTGTGTTGAAGGAGGAAACAAGTCGGTGTAGCTGGATGAGTAGTAGTAGCGCTGACCGACTTTTGGACGGACCGGATCCGAAACGCGAGGCATGACTAGGCGGCGTCCTCCGCCGAGTCACACTGGACATGGATCGTGGCCAAGGCCATGCAAGCTGCCAAGCTCACACTGGGGCGACCAGAGAGGGAGAAGCCAACGTAACGGGAGAAGGGGGAAGAAGAAGGCTGACCCAAGGCCGTGGTCCCGCGAGAGGAAACGAGGAAAAGAGGAAACGTAGAGGATATGAGAGACGGAGCCGGATAATGGCGGAATGGCGGGTGTCCGGATTTCTCGTTAATGAATGCTGGTGGGGATCTATGCATGCGCTACGCGACCTAGAACACTCTAAGACCTCCCAAGCCCACTGCCCCTTCACTCTCACTCGCGCCCACGCCATTAGACATCCCCTCAGAAACCGCTCCGGACATCCCCACCCCGCCAAACAGGCTCGAGAAGAGCTCGTCGACTTGCTCTTCATGCCATCCCTGACCCAGCGGGATGGGCACGACGAAGTTCTGCGCTTTCTCATGCACCGTGTATCTGTACCCGACTCGTCAGTCCGTTTCCACATTATCGACTCGTCGGTCCCGTTCCGCAGTATCTTTCAAGAGACAGAAGTCCCGCTCGAGGCTAGAGAGCAAAGAACAGGGAATGGAGATGGATAACCGCTTGACCCACCTGAGCTTACGACCCTTGCTCCCGCCACGTTCGGCTTCTCGCTTCTTCTTCTTCTCCCTCCGCAGATGGGTTAGGTCGACGCCTGATCCAGCCGCCCCGCGGGACTCGATGACTTCGCGCAATAACGCTCGATACGATGCCTCCTCGTTCTCCACGAGGGTCTTGTCGCTTTCTCTCTAACCCGTATAAGCGCAGGCCATCAAGTCACACCGTCAGGTCACACCATTAGGTCACACCATCAGGTCACTCGGAGGGCAACGGGGCTCACCTTGCTAGCGATGCCTGCTTCGATCGCCTCCACGATGCCCGGAACACCCTTGGTAGATGCGAGGAATTTGCTGCTCCCGGCCTGCTTTGAGCCGAGCTGAAGAGTCGCCGCCTGGTTCTTGCTCGACCACTTGTTGAGAATGGGTACCAAATGGGGTCGAGAGCTGCGGTCCATCAGCGACTACACGACGACGAATCAACCTCGATCGGAAACTTACGCATTCTCAATCTCCAATGAATCTCCCGCGGCGGCCATCCAATACTGTTCCTCCAACACATCGTCGTCTGCATCTCCTCTTTTCCGCTTGCCAAGTCCAAGTCCCTCGGGCAACTCGACCCCGGGGAGGGGAAGCGCCTCTCTCAGCGCAAAAAGCTTGTCCGAGAGCTCCGCAAGACTTCGCAGTGTGTCCTGGCGTTTCGCCTCGATCTCGCCCTCCGGGTCAGAGGGGAGGGGGAAGGACAGCTTCGAGCCGGCCACAAAGGCTTTTTGGAAGGAGATTCGGAGGGTGATGAGGTTTTCGAACAGGCTCTGTGGGTGTGGTCAGCGGCGGCACAAGTGGTCGATGGGGAGGGGCGAGGCACACAGCACGGAATGGATGGGGGAATCGAACGGAACGGGTTGACTCACTCGCTGTCGACGAATGCCTCGGCCTTTCTCGATGTCTTTGAGCCGTGAGTCCTTCAGCGCCGCGATGGGGTCAAGAGCCTTGGAAGATCCGGGTCTCGCTCGTGGAGGCGCTGACTCTTCTACTTCATCTTCCTCTTCTCCCTCGTCTTCGTCGTCCTCTTCGTCCTCGTCTTCCTCGTCTTCATCGCCGTCCGATTCCTCCTCATCCTCGTCCTCGTCCTCGTCATCATCCTCTTCGCCCTCGCCATCTCCCTCCTCCTCGTCTCCTTCTTCATCATCCTCATCCTCCTCCTCCTCCCCGTCCGCACCATCCCCGCCCTCCTCATCCTCGTCATCATCAAAAATCTTCATTCGCCCAGTGACTTTCCCCTCGTACTTCTCACTCCGTAAAGTCTGTTCTTCCCCTCCCAGCCCTCCAATTTGGTTTCGAAGCCTGCTCGGTCCAACATCGAGGTAATGTTCCCGGGGAACCCCTTCTGCGGGGCGGGAGAGCCCGTCGAGCGCCGAATCATCGTTGTCCGGGTTGAAGAGGGGGTTGGAAGAGGGATCGTCGGATTCGAGCTGCTTGAGCTGTTGAGCCAGCGTCAGGCGGCGGGTCGACATGGCGAGTAGCGAGAGGTCAAAGTGGCAGAGACGTGAAGGCCTCCCGAGATGTGAGAAAGGTGTTGCTCGTCGCCGTAATGCGAAGAAGAGTGCAGGATGGAGTGGATGTGACTTGGGTTTACGGGTCTGATGAAACTCTTTGGTGGAGGCGGTGGATCAACTTTTTGATCCCGCTGCCTGCCTGCGCCGCTGCCTGCGCCGCGTGTGACTTTCCCAAAGGGGCAATCGTTCCCGTTCCCGTCCCCCGCTGCGCCCGCAACCACACAATAATGAAATGAAATGACAGCCCGACGCGCCGCAACCACCGGTGTATTGACAGCACAGCACACGTTGCTCCTTTCAACATCTGCACTCTCGTCTTCACAAATCATCTACATCGGTCTTCCGTCTGGTCCTCACGCCGCCTTACTCGCCCTCGCCATGATCTTCCATCTCTCGGCCCTGTCCATCGTCTTGATCATCGCCTTCCGTACGCCACTCCCTTCTTCTCTCCACCCCTCCTACCACTCCACCGCTTCTGACGAAGTTCTCCTGGTCGTTCTCCTGACCAGGGGTCATCGCACGCACGCAGAAGTCGGACCAAGTACTAACCAACCCATCATAGTCCTGGTATACTACCGCAACCGTCTCCTCCCGCTGCTCGAGCCCTACCTCCCCACACGCTTCGTCGCCCGCCTATCGCACTACACCCCGCTCCAGTCCTTCTCGTTCTCGGACCAGGCCGCTGCGGGGCTCTCGTCCGGCAACTTTGATCTCGAGCAGAACATCGGGTCGAGCAGTGGCGAGTCGAGGATGGGTCTGGACGAGGCGGGCGTGGAGGAGGTGCGCAGGATCATGTGAGTGGCGCGGGCACTATCACTCCTGCTCGGTGTGAAATCATCAATGCGGGGGATCATCCTCCGCGCGTCCGCGCACGCAGAAGGCCTGGATGCGATACGATTCGTTGCTGACCCCGCACAGGGCCGTCGAGCGATGCACTTTCGACCAGGCAAGATTGATCAGGCACAACCGCATCCTAGCCAAGAACGGGATCGCCCCGGATGGTGCGTGCGGTCTTCGCAATACGCGGCGCATCTTTCCTGGGACTCGGACTCGCCTCGCTGACTCCGCAGGCACCCCCCTCGATCGCAAGGCAATCACTCGTCTGTGATGCTCTGCGTGCTGATGGTCCTACCGCCATTCAAGGCTATCAAATACACATACCTCTTTATCCATCTCTTCGGTTTTCGGTTCTTGTCCAGGTCTCCAGGTCTACAGCCGCTCACATGTCTTGCGCGTGATACCTGCTGCGTCATTCCCCATGCCCATGCCCATGCCCATGCCCATGCCCATGCCCATACCCCGCATGACGTTCTCAACGACGTATCCAATGCATCCGTTGCATATCAACAACTTGGCGTACACCATCCCGCTCCCGTGCTCCTTGAAACATTCTCGCAAGATGTCACCGATGCTACGCTCCGTAAAGATACTCAAAGAACGTCGGTTTCTCATCCCATCCGCTGCCCCCCCGTGCCCGCGCTGCTCCAGCGGATGTACGCGGAGACACCCTCGGGCCACGAGAGGCAGTATCGTCTCTTCCCGGCGCCAAGTCGATGGGCACCCACCCATTCGGCGCCGTGCCAGTCAACGCCGGCGGCGGAGGAAGGGTCATGCTTCCTCCCATCATCGAGTAGTCGGAACCGCCCTCAGACGAGGCGTACGCGGATGACGAGTTGGACACGGTCCGCTCGAGTGGGGCACCCGCTCCTGCTCCGGCGCGCTGCAGGTCCAGGGCGGCCATCGCGTCCTCGAACGAGGGGGTGGCGGATCCCGATTCCGGTTCGAGGGAATAGCCAGAAACGTCCTCCTCGTCAACTTCACTGCCCCGCTCCATCTCCGTCTCCGTCTCCGATTCTGTCTCCGTTTCCGTTGCGCTGGCCTCGGTGGAAGATCCGCGGTCGGACGAGGAGAGACCGGACATGTCGGACGTCTCGGGCGTGGCCGGCGTGGCAGTCGGAGGAATTCTGGGTCGGACCAGGGAAGGTTGGATGATATGTGTCAATCGCACGGATTCACCTGTTTCAGCGACATGGTCGTCGCCTGGAAATGAGACATGGCGTCAGGTTCACATCCACGTCGCGTCGTTACACGGCGAGTCGTACAGGTTGGAAAGTGGATGAGGCGGGTGACTCACTCCACGAGATGAGGTCGTAGTACCGGACTACGAGGTGGACTACGAGTCTCTCAAACGACTCTGCGACGGTCCAGGTCAGATGCGCAGGAGAGCGCGAAAGCTCAAGTATCGCCGGGAGTTGCTTGGTCGACGAAGATGAACCCGTGTCGTACGGAAGCGGCGGAAGAGCCGCCTCGACGCGATGTCGTTCTGGCAGGCTCCTTGGCTGGGACGATGTTGTTGTCCCCGCTACGTCATTTGTCGAGACGTCCACAAGTTGACTATCCAGGATTCTCCACCCACTCTGCCCCGCGCCACCCCAGCTCCCATGCCGATCCCCGTCCCCATCTCTATCCATGTCCCCGTCCCCATCCCCGTCCCTGTCGATACTCCCGTTCCCATTCAGATCCCACCCTTCGCCAGAGAGCCACGACCTCAACTCGTTCTCCACGACGCCCACGAGCGTCTCGACCCTCCTCCCTCGTTTGCGGAGCAGCGCCCTCGTTCCCTTAAGGCTGGTGGAGAACGCGCCGTTCAGCGACGAGCTGGAGAAGGGATCACGCGCGGGGGGGATGTATGCCGGTATGGCCGCTGTACGAGGGATAGCGGATGGAGGGAAGGAAGGTTGGAGCGGGCGGGAGTGGAGAGGGACAGACGGGGAGTAGTCGGATTTCGAGGGGGGGACTATGTGTGGATTGGAAGCGAACTGCGCTGGAGAGAGTCAGTGGTACTCCTAGTATTGGATGCACTCCAAACAAACAACACTCCCGGCAACCTCGATACCGCTCGATGCACTCGATACACTCGATACGCCCGTAATGCAGAACGCTGCGTTCCACTCCATCTAGATACGGTGACTCACCGTTATCTGTGCGCCGAACGAATCGCTTCCCTCGCCCAGAGTGAGCTCCCGAGCCCGAGCCGGACGGACCGGCTCTCGCGTCCTTCCGAGCCTGAGCCCGTTCTCGCTGTTGCGCATTGTGCGCCTCGACCTGTCGTAGGGTCCTACTCGTCGGGTTCTGGAGGATTGCCGGGAGGTGGAGTCTGCGACGGTGAGTGTGGGTATTAGTGGTGCCAGCAGAAACAGCAGTACCAGCAGTACCAGTACGGTCGGCCCGATCAGCCTGACGACCTCCAAGCGGCGCCGGTGAGATGATATGGAGAAAGGGAGCCGGAGCCACGTTGATGGGAAGGTGATAAAGCGAGTGGATCGAGCGGAAGGGCTTACTTACGGGACAGGGGCGGTGGGATCGGTGGTAGATGTCATGCTGATGAGTCAGAATGAGAGCAATGCACTGGATAGAGGCGAGCGTGCGAGCTGTTGGCGTGTGCTGGGTCGGATAGGGCTGCGAGAAGTCAAAGTGACATCTGTTCCTCCAATCCAGTCCTACTCGACCATGTATCGATGCGATCGCGGGGATCGGTGCAGCTGTGACTTACGTAACTGCTATGAGAACCAGTGTGGCGCTCAATGGTAACGGTTACGTTACGGGATGGGAACGCCTCTGCTCTGGTGCGCTGCCTCTGCCTGCCCTGATGGTGCCTGGGATTATCTCAGGGTGTCAATCCAAAGCGTCGCGGCGCACCGTGCCCAGCCAGCGCCCAACCACACCACACCATACAACTCACACTCACACCACCTCACACCCCCTGGGTTGTATCGTTTCATCTCTCTTCAACTGTCTTCAACTCTCTTCAACACCCATCTTCCATTCTCCCTTCTCGCTATAATCCATTCTCCCTCCCTCCTTCCTGCCTGTCGCTCCGGCGCACACTCTGTCGCTCCTTACCACCTTCCCCCAATCTGCCCTCCCCTCCTCATCTTCCTCGACCACGTCCACCGTCATCCTCGAAGCCGCCCACACGACACGACAATTCTCACACACCGCCGATCCCCATCACCTCGAGGTCGCTCACCTGCACGCGCACACTTGCCCCATCTCGTAACGGGTGTATCGCTCTCAAGATGGGTGGTCAGCTGAGCAAAGCTCTCGGTGCGTTGCGTTGCATTGCCGAACCTAAACCACCTCGCACGTTGAGTCGTGGCTGACCCGACCTAGGCAAGCTGTTCGGGAACAAGGAGATGCGGATCCTGATGCTCGGTCTCGACGCGGCGGGCAAGACGAGTGCGTAGGGGAATGCTGTGTCACTTCATTCATCCCCATGTCTCCCACTTGCTTGCTTCCATTCCCATGCGCATCATGCTGCCTTCGGTACGCGCGCGAATGTGCGACGGGTCGATTCGTCGACGTGGCTGACACGCCATAGCTATCCTGTACAAGCTCAAGCTGAACCAGAGCGTCACGACGATCCCGACAGTCGGGTTCAACGTGGAGACGGTGACGTATAAGAACGTCAAGTTCAATGTCTGGGTGGGTTTGACTCGGCCTTCAACGAGGAGCGAGGAGCGAGGATCGAGGACTGTTTCTCGGCGGAGATGAAGCGGCGTGGTGGGGGATTCGGCGGTGTCATGCCGCACGCCGGCGGTGGGAGCGGTGTGGATTGGATGGGATACAGCCTCGACGATGGATAGGTTGGAGGGAGGACGCGAGGATGCGAGGATGCGTGCGAAGAGTGCTGATGCGGCGTAGGACGTCGGAGGACAGGACAAGATCAGGCCGCTGTGGAGACATTACTACACTGGAACGCAAGTGAGTTGGCCAGCTCCCAGGCTCTCTTATCCCTTGCCGTCAGAAACGGAGTTGGGCGGTGGTGTGTGCATATGGATGGGCGGGTGTACGCGCCGCTCGGAACGCGCAAATCGTGTTCGCAGGCGACAGGCGCGGATCTTTCGTTTCTGAGCGGGGATGTACCGACGGACTGCTCCCGCTTTTCATCGCTGCTCACGGCATGGTGATATGGCGGGCACTCGTCCGAGTCACTTTGCGCTTCTCGGAGAATCCACGACCAGGCCTCGTCACTGTCCCTTGCCAAACAACCTGCTCCTGCACCCCACTGAACCCAGTCGACAATTCACGTTGCCGGGTTCCCAATTCGGTGCCATGGTGTAGCTCCGCTGACCCCCAGGGTCTCATCTTCGTCATCGACTCGGCCGACCGGGACAGGATCGACGAGGCGCGGCAGGAGCTCGAGCGGATCCTGGCGGATAGGGAGATGAGGGACTGCTTGTTGATGGTGTTTGCGAACAAGCAGGATCTGCCGGGAGGTGAGTGAGGTGTGCCGGGCGCATTGGGTGATGGCATGGCGGTGAGGTGATGATTGGGGATTGGGAAGGGATGGCAACGGCGACGGGGACGGGGATAGCGACGGGGACGGGGACGAGGACGGGATGGTGACGGCAATGGGGAGGCGACGGTGTCAAGCTGTGGGGGCGAATCGTTGAATGGTCATGTCAGTGATCTGGGTGGTGGGGCGAATTTGAGAAGCGGGGGCAGGGGAGATGCGACTGGGATCGAGGTGCTCATGTGGATCGGGAATGCCGCGGTGGTTCAGGTGTCGCGTTGCTGTTAGCTGCGTTGCATGGTGTGAGAAGGCGGGGGCGAAATGGGAGCGGGGAGGTAGTCCCTGGTCGATGATGGCCGGGCCGGGCGACTTATCCGGGTTGGAGACGTGGGGTTTTGGGGGCATCGGGCGTGAACCACGCGTCGTGAAGTTCTGCGGAGTGGTATGCGGGGTACACAAGAACAGGGCGAGCGGCATGACAAGTACCCAACGGATGGTCCAGACGACGCTCGCGGAACCCGCTGACCCCGCAGCCATGTCTCCCGCGGAGGTCACCGAGAAGCTGGGCCTGCACAAGATGAGGGACAGGTCGTGGTATGTGCACCCGAGGTGAGTGCGGCAGCGCGACAGCGTGGCGGCTCGGTGATGCGGCGAGGCGGTGGTGCGGTGGTGCGGGCTATCAGTCGCGCCCCAACCAGCGGGCGCGATACAGTCGACTTCGACTCGCTCGGCGCGGTGTGGTGATCGGTGTAGCAACAACGCTGACGCCATGCCCCGCAGTTGCGCCACGACAGGAGAAGGCCTGTTTGAGGGGCTGCAATGGCTCTCGCAGAATGTCAAGGGGACAAAGTCGTGAGCGCCGCGAGCGGCGAGCGAGAGCGAGCAGCCGTTTGCCTTGTGGCGGGAGTGTCAACGAGGCGGAGAGGGGTCGATGGGTGCGTTGAGTACTCGGCGGCACGACGATGGGATGGGGTGGGGCGGGTCCGGCTCGCAGGTGGATCGTTGGGCGGGGCGCGGCGCATGGAGGGACGGGGAAGATGGAGAGGAGAAGGGAGACGGAGCGCGAACAGAGGCCCAGAAACGGCAGGAGGACGAGGGCACGGGGATGGACCGCTTTTCACAACCCAAACCAACCTTTTACTTGTTAATCTTGTCAACCGACCCTTCCTCCTGGATCCGGATTGAAACCACCCATACCCCTCCGACCCACCTCGATCTACTCGTTCTTGTTATATATCTCGATTGGTCCTGATTCCCGCATATCGCCCCGTACCGCACCGCACCGCACCGCACCGCACCGCACGTCTCGCGCTCCTGCCTGCTCATACAGTGCACGGGCGAGTGGACACAGATATACCCTTCTGGTGGATATGCATTGGGTCATACATGGTGGGAAGGCACATGGGATCGGGTCGATACGAGCGAGTCTGTGATGTGTGGTAGCGGACCGGTTGATACCACTCGACTGGTCCTATTAGCGAGCACTAGGGCCTGTGATCAGGCAACTGGACTCGTTTGACGTCACGCGGGGGATCGTCGTGACTTGGGAGTTGGAGGTGGTGATGGTGGTGGTGGTCTAGCGCTTGCAGTCGAAGACAGCCGGAGCTCGATGGTGTGCCACCCCGAGACTTGACTAGGCGAAGACTACTCGGCTCCTCGACTCATCGATGGTGACCCTCCTTCGTACGCCAATGGACACGGCACGAGGCACCCCGAAGACTACTACCTCTACCTCATTACTACTATTACTACTCCTGCTTCGTCCCGGGTCGATGGCTTCAGGCGCAGGGTGCACGAGGAATGAGCCGAGCGGAAGGAAAACTACCAGCACGAGAGACCCGCCAGAGACGTATTTTTCGGCTTATGACGTATTTCCGACTCCGCCCTGGCCCTCCCCCCTCCCTCACTGGACCATTCCTATTCAAAGCGCTTTTGCACGAATATTCGGGTAGACCAACGAAATCAATCGATCCTATGACGAAGGGGTGACTCGTATCTCGCTGGGATAGCATCCTCAACCTACTCACCTCCATCTTCCATCGCAATCCCTTCATCCACATCCACATCCACGAACCATCCCATCCTTCCTTTGCCTTTCACTCGACCCAATTCACAGCCCGCGCCAAGCCAACGCCGTTTGATCATTTGATCCCGCTCGGCCCAGGTCCCGCCCACCGGATCGCATCACACACACACCGCATCACACCGCACCACACGGCGCACCACAACATTTCCGCTCAACCATTTTTCTCCCCTCCTCTTCATTCCTTCGACAACTATTATAAATCGTCTTCAACATGGCTCCGAGTCCAGTATACATGAGCCTCTTCTTCTGCTTTGCAGCTATGTCGCTTCTTGTATTTGTAAGTTCGACTTCTGGTTGAGCCCGGGAAGGAAGGAAGTGGGTTGGAGGGGTCGAAGCGAAGCGGGTTCGAGAGGAGCAGGAGGGAGACAACGAGGAATTCTCATGATCGCACACGTTGGACCCCGGCTGACTCCGCTCCCCTTGTTAGGCGTCGGTATCACCCCCCGCGTGGACAAAGGTCAACTTCCTCGACGCCTATGTCAACGGCGCGCACACCTACTTCGGCGTGTTTGGAGAGTGCCTCTCCGGAGGGTCTTGCACCACCAAGAGCGTCGGCTACAACCTGTCGATCCTGAACGACCCGTGAGTCTGGCATGGGACTTGTTTGGCCGATGTCGATTTACTTGTTGGGGTCCTGTTGTGCCTCATGGCGGGCTGTGTCGATTTGGTCTCATTGCGGACGGGATATGGCGGCTTAGCTGGTCGACTGGCTACGTCTACTGCCATGACTCTTCGTTCCTTGTCCTGCTGCCGTGCTGCCCTGCCAACACTCCTTCCTGCTCTTCCTGCGATTAGGTATCCGTCCCAGAATATCTGTTCCCACCCAGCCCGGCCCTCTTCTCCTCCCCCTCTACTCCTCCCGAGGTATCCTTCCCGGGATTTCCGTCCCCAACCCTGCTGCTCTGCCCTTTCCTCCTTCCCATTCTCCCCGTCTCAAGCCATCCGCCATTGTCTCCCCTAGTCACGCCACATCTCCGTATCATCGCTAACCCCGGCAGCTCGCTCAACATCGGCACCACCGCACTCAACCGCCTCACCTCGGCCCTCATCCTCCACCCCATCGCAGGAGGCCTCGCCCTCTTCGCGTTCATCTTCGGTATCCTCGGCATCGCCTTTGCCTCGCGCTTCGCCACGGTGCTCATGGGCCTGTTTGCGACTCTCGGCGCGTTCACCGCGCTGGTCATCTTCGTGATTGACATGGTGCTCTGGAATATCATCAAGAACGATGTGTCGAGTGCGGGCGCGTCGGCGACGCTGGTGAGTGGCAGGCGCGCTGTCCGGCCATGAGCCGCGGGGAGGGTTGGGGCTTTGTCTCTGTTGCTGGAGGATTGGGAGGTCATGGCGCTGCGTAAGGACCCGGGGTCGTGGGAGGAGAAGAGAAGTACGGCGAATCCGAAAGCGGGAAAGCGATGATTCTCTGGGGTCACCCGGACACTCGGGTGATTTTTAGGGGAGGAGAGGAAGGGAAACGTTCTGGATCCCGGTCTGAAGCCGGGTGTGAGAGGCGCGGATGTGGATGCGGAACGAGAGCAGCGTTGTCAGAGTGGAATATCACACAGTAGCTAGAATGAGCTACGATGCGCCTCCATCTCATCGTGTGGGCTCTCGAGCCGCGTTTCGTCCCTCTTCTTCGCATCCCGCTGACACCACAGGGCAACGCCAACTGGCTCACCGTCGGCGCCACCGTCGCCCTCTTCCTCGCCATGTGCACGTCCTTCTGCGGCGCATGCGGCCGCTTCGCCACGGGCCGAGCTGCGGGCGAAAAGGTAAGCGGCGATCCGGCTTGCAGCGACCCAGCAGCCCTCGTCGAGTGACGAGTAGGCGGCGTATTTTTCGGTGCATGATGGCTGATTGGTGCTTAGTACTAAGCCACTCGTCGGCTTCACTATTTTACCATTCTACCACCCTACTACCTTACCACGTTGCCCACTCTACCACCACACGATCTCTCTTCTCGCCTTTCAGCGATAAGACGAGTCGGTCGAAAGTCATATAATCAAAATGTCGAGCGGAGTATCTTGGAGTCATCTATAATATCGTGGGAGAGATGTACGATGGGAGAGGGACGAGAAGCAGAGGACAATAATCGAGGGGAGACTGTTGAGCTGCGAGCAGGTGTCTGGGGGTAGAGGCGCAGAGGGGGTGTACGGCAGAGGAGATGAAGTCAGTTGCAAAAGCAGAAGCAGGGGGAGTCGCCGCGGTGGGCCTTCAACAACAAATGTCGAGCGGGGTCGGTCGAGCCGGGTACATGCGCTTTAGAGGTGTCGATACGCTTACTGTAATACTACCGGAGCGAGAGTGTGGGATGCAGTGTCGTGTCTGTGTGTATTTGCTAGCGGGTTGGAATAACCTCATGATCAGCAAGCGGCTCGAGTGATTGCGTGGTTCGGGTGAAGCTAAGATGAGTCAATGCAGCAGCAGCAGCAGCAGCAGCAGCAGCGCCTGTACGAGCTGCCCGTAAACGTCTGCAATCGTCGTACATGTACGCTGCCACGAGGCGAAACTCAACGTGGACGGCGTTCATCCGGTTTCGTTTCGCGTGTCCAGTTCTGATCTGACTTTCTTCCTCTCTCAACCAATACCCTTTGTTTGGCAAGTCCAAGAGATCTCCGCTCAGTCGATACCAGGTCGCCGTCTCCAGTGTTCACCGTCTCTATCCGCGAGGTTTCTTCTCGGGTGAGCAAGCGCACCGATCAAACCCGTTGGATGACCGTTGGATGACCTCCACCATACCCCCCTACACACCGCATTGTCATCCGCTGATCCCTCCCAGCTTCAGCTCAGCTTCTCGTCTTCGCACACACGCAGCACCGCATCGCACCACACCACCCCTACACACCATCTCGCCTCCCCCCGCCTCGCCACCCCACCTCCAGTGCGCATCACCACCATGTCGGACCAATCCAACCGACTCCTCGCGATGCTCAACTCGGCAACTTCCACTTCCTCTCCCCACCCATCTTTATCTCCCAGCTCCAACCCCCTCGCCTCGCCTCCGGCAGTATCCGGAGGGGGAATCACTTCCCCCGGAGTCCCGAGCCAGACGTCCCCGCCCCCTCCGCAATTCCAGAACGTCACTCTCCAGGACTTATTCAAGAACCTGTCGTCTCCTCCCCCTCCTCCTCCCGCGCCGATGCAGAGCGGACAGAGCCCGAGCCCCGCGGGGCAGCAGCAGCAGCACCAGACGCAGACTCCGCAGCAGAACAACCTTCTCGGGATGTTGAAGGGCCTCGGAACGACTCCTCCACCTGTGGGAGTGGGACCGGGAGCGGCAGTGGGAAATGGAGGCGTGGTGACTGACGAATCGGTGACCCCTACGGAAGGGTTGGAGACGCCTCTACCAGGTGGGACGGGTCATAGTCACCATCAAAACCTCCTGGACATGTTCAAAACTGCGTACGTGGATTCTTGTGGGCACAAGTGCTAGCATCGTGCTGACTCGCCGTGTAGAGGTCCGACCGGCCCGACTGGCCCTCATCAGCCAATCATCACCCACCCGCAAGGCATCTCTCCTCCCCCCGGCCCATCCCCCGCCATCCCCTCTCCATCCACCGCGAACATACCCCACCCCCCGTATCCGGAGTACAAGAGCCCCGAGCCCGCCCAGAAGCCGGCTGCTCAGCCCACCGTCCCCTCTCCCGCACCTGCTGCACCGAAGAAATCAATCTTCGATTTCGTCTCTCCCTTCGACGCCTTTGATGCGCCAAAGTCTAAAGGCGCTTCTCCGGCTCCTACCAAGCTCGCCGGGACCCCAGCCGAGCGACCCCGCGTCGCCAGCACCTCTTCGACGTCGACGACGACCAAGTCCAAGGCCGAGTCGCCGGCACAGACTCTTCCCGCCCCTGTGCCGACCGCAGTGTCCGTCGCCTCTTCTGCCAAGGCGTCGCCGGCGACCAAGACGTCGTCGCATCTCCCCAGCCAGGTCCAGGTCCAGCCCGCAAGGAGTCCCTCGGCCGGGAGTTCGGCAAGCTTCGTTTCCGCAAAACAAGACTCGACGCTGTCGTTTCTCGTTGAAAAAGTCGCAAACGGACAGGAAGGGAAAGGGTAGGTCGCGTCGTCGTATATGTGTGATCCTCGTGTGTTGGCTGAAGTGTCATGTGCAGTCCCCGCGGTCTCGGCTCGAACACCACCATCGACATTTCCAAGCCCAATCTCGAGGGTCTCGTGTCGGACCACTCAGCAGTTCAGGTCTCGCCCGTCGCGAAGCTTCAGCTGGAGGATGTCGGGTTCTGGACTGGCAGGCGTGTGGGCATGACTCCCACTTACTTTGCCTACGCTCTGGGCAAGACTAAAGGTGTGCCTCATCTCGCTGTCCGTTACGTATCCTGCTATCCTGGCTGACTCGTTTCCCTCCTCCAGACCGCGTTCGCGTGATCAATCGCCAGACAGGCGATACTCTCCTTTGCCACCTCCCTTGGCCGTCCGCCCTTGGGTCCGTGGTAGACGTCGCGGCCACGTCGACCCTGCTTGCTGTACTCGGCGGCGATCACAGTATCAACGTCTTCCGAGTGCCGGAGAGATGGGGCAAGGATCAGGTCCAAGCGGAGGTGTTGGCTCACTGCGTGACGAGCGAGGATCCGCGGTTCGCAAAGCCGCACCAGATCGAGTGGATCAGGAAGGACGGGGCTGAGCATCTCGCGATTGCTGGTTCTTGGGGGGTCATCCTCATCCCTGCATCGTCATTCAATGGGCAGAAGGAGGAGCCGCTCAGCCGCGTCGCCAAGACGGCAAAGGTGCTCACGACCGAGGGGGTGAGTGGTGATGAGAGACAAGATCGTCCCGCGCCGATGCTGATGCGACCAGGCCTTGGTATCCTTCTGCATCAACCAATCTCATCAGGCTGTCGGCCTCCTCTCCTCCACCGGCATGCTTTCGCTTTACAACGTCGCGACTCTGAACCGCGTCTGGCACCGCCAAGTCCCGTCTTCCGCTCCCTCTGCTGCACCCTCGTCGGTGCAGTTTTGCGAGGCCTCCATCCTCGTCGGCAGGGCCAACAACACCCACTTTGATCTCGTCCAAATCACCGTCGACCTCGCCGTCCTCTCCACCATCACTTTCACGTCCCCCTCGACCTTGCCCCAGACCCTCAACTTTGCGCACGCGGTGTACGACCCCCAACGAAGTGTCCTCTTCGTGGCGCTCTATCCCCGAGGGAGCGTGTATGCGTTCAAGTACGCTCTCAAGGGAATGCCGCCGGTGCAGACTTCCAAGGGAGAAAAGGCGGCGGCGTTCTCGAGCGTCGCGGAGTATCCGGTCGAGCCGATACTATCCATCGTGTTGGGCTCCAAGCCCGAGGGCGAGGAAGCAGAGATGTTCTTCGCGACTCCGAGTGGATTCGATCATGCTGCGATCTCGGTCAACGCCATTGCGGAGCTCCGCAAGGTGACGAGTCCATCTGTCGTCGAGCAGCAAGCGGCTCCGGCGCCGACCAGTGTCCCAGCTCAGGTCCCGCAGGCCAGTCAAGCTCCCTCGACGATTGCTACCCCAGCAAAAGGCACGAAGGGCACCGGTCCGGAAGCTCAGCCCCAGGACGCGGTGAAGAAGTCCAGGGGCACGCCGGTTGCGAAGCCAGCGGCCAAGATCGCGTCCCCCGGAATAGTCAAGACCGACTTGCCCTCGGACGGGGAGCCGGAACCGGCGGCGCAGCCCATTGCGAAGAAGGACGTGTCCGAAACCGTGGTTCCCGAAGACTTTGCAAAGGCGTTGAAGAAGGTGAGTGGAGCGGTCTTCATCGATGCATTGCTCCTCGCCTCATGTCGGTGCCTGGACGTTGCCGTTGCCATTCGAGCTGACACGTCCAGACCGAGGACCGGATGATCACCCAGTTCCGACAGGCTCTGTCGGCTCAAATCGGTACCATGTCTTCCCGCCTTGACTCGATCGGTTCCGGCACGCTCGCCGCGGAGGTTGCGAACAAGCTCGAGAAGCAGGTCAAGGCGAACATCGAAGCGACCGTCCGGGCGGAGATCAAACGAACGTGAGTGCCCGGGCAAAGTGACGGAACCGGTCGATTTGGGAGCTCGTGTTGATTTGTTTCTTCGTAGGATCGTTCCGGCCGTGCAGGACAGCGTCCATGCTGAGATGCTTGGCCTCAAGACGCAGCTACCTGGTACGATGCATGAGTCGGTGAAGTCGCTGCAGGAGAGTATGGAGAGGTCGCTAGGGACCATGGTTCAGCGCGCAGTCGTTCCGGCCGTGCAGCAGGCGGTGAGTCACCAATCTCGCAGGGGTCGGGTCGATGAACCGAAATGTCGTACACCCGGTAAGGAATGGAAGACTGACGTCGAGACCAGGTTGACAGGCCGATCGAGATGAGTATCCAAAGGGTTCTTGTCCCGGCAATCCAGGTCGCGATGGGCCAGATTGCCGATCAAGTCGCGAACGAGTTGCGGTCGGATATCCTCCAGTGGGTCGGGTCGGACTGACGTGACCTCCTGCATCGATTGAGCTGACGCCACTGTAGGATCCGCAAAGACCTGTCGCCAGTCCGGCACGAGCCTCCAGTGTCGCAGGAGCCGCTTCTCCGCAACATGATATCGTCCATTGCGGAGCTGCAGAAGCAGGTCTCTGAGCTCTCGGCCCAGCTCGCTCAGCGCGGACCAGCACCTCCCTTGCATCCTTCCCACGCCACGCATCCTTCGCATGGTGGTCCCTCCGCTCCCATCCAGCCCCCGCCTTCCGCACCTATGCCAATCCCGATCCTCCAGTCGGCTCCGACCGCACCGCCGCCTGCTCCATTGTACCCCGGTGCCCAAGCCCAACCCCCTTCACCCACCCAGCTGGAGGACATCTTCCTCACCTCTCTCGGAAAGACATCGACGACGGCGACGCTGCAGCTGGTGAACGAGTTCTGGAATATGACGGATCATATCTTCCCTATCACACCAGGGGGGAAGAGTCCTCTGTCCCAGGCGGTCCTACTCACGCTTCTTCACCGGGTACGTGGGCTCTGAATCCATCGATCTCTGCAAGAAGGTTTCAGCCACCATTGCTCTACAAGATATGAGGGCATAATGCTGACGAGTCATTTTTTCGTTTTCGCTTCCGCAGCTCGCTCTCGCCAGTAACGACCTCTCCCCTTCTGACCCCTCGTTCACCCGCTTCCTCTCGTGGGAGCGACGCGTCGCCAATCTCCTCGATCCGAGGGACCCGAACATCTCGACCTACTTTGGCCGCGTGGTGGCGGTCGTGCAGGGCGCGCTGGGGACGGTGCTGCAGAGTCTCATGACGAGGTGGGCGGGGGAGCCGACTAGTCAGGGACAGGCGGCGACGGTCAGGCAGGTGTTGGAGATTGTGGGGGCCAAGGCGCAGTTGTAGTGGCATCCCAGAGGTGGGGGAGGATCGTGTGCATAAGGCGTGAGATGTGAATCATGACGAAACTGGTGTGATCGCAGACAAAGACAAGCATATGCGAGAACTCGTACGGGTACCGTCGGAGGACGAGGGATTGCTCCGATGTGGCGGAGTGCCTACTCGCCCAGTTTTGTTTGTTTCAGGTGTGTGTCGAGAGTGTGGCACGGCACCCTGTCGCACCGTTTACCATGATTTATTGCTCTTGGAACATTCCTGTCTCCGACTCACCGCGATCTCCCGTGACAAGGCCGAGGCTCGATACCATGATACCTGTCCTCCTGCGCACCAAATCTATGCAGCAACGGATCGATCGATCAACCAGTCAAGGACATGATGGATCAACAATCAATCAATCAATCGATCGATCAATCAATCAATCAATCAATCCACATCACCATCACCAACACCTCGCCGCGAATGCTCCGCTCATGTCCCGATGATTCCGATGAAGATGATCGGCCATGATCAGACTAGGATCGATCAAAACTACATGCATCCGGTCCATCCCGCACCACCACTCTTTTCTGTCGCCATCCACAGACCTCTCTCTCATCCGATATCCCTGCTCGCTCACATCGAGCTGATGTGCTCGGCGAGCGAGGGACAGGCCCCGTGCTGCTCATCAGGCTGACCACTGACCACTGACCACGCGGGGTCTGGGTTAAGCTCTTCGTTCGCTCGCTCGTTCGTTCGCTCGTTCGTTCGCTCGTTCGTTCGTTCGTTCCCCTTCTCCTGCCCCCCCCCCCCCCCCCCCCCCTGCCCCTTGGCCATTCCCCTTTCCCTTGCCCTTGGGTGAGCACACCCAACAAGGACACGAGGGCACAGCATTCCTCGTCACACCAACAGCATCTATCTCTGCTCGCGACCATCTCCCCCGGACTGCCTAAAATGCCCAAACGACCTCCGGCACCCACACCCCCGCCCCCGCCCTCCGGGCTCACGAAGCCGTCTTCTCCCCCTGCCGGTCCCCCGGGCCCTGCTTTACCTCCGTCCAAGGCGGTCGCGATGCGGACGGAGCTCTCACACGACGCCTCTGCGCTCCTCGACGCGCTTGCCTCGGGCGAGCTGAACGCGTCTGAGGTGCAGGGCTCGATCGAGGAGTTCGCGCTGAGGTCGTTGCGGGCTGGTAAGAGGGTAAGGGAATGGTGTGAGGAGCTCCGAGAGGTTCTTGTTCATGTGAGTTATATGTCCCCGTTCGACTCGGCTCGACGCGGTGGGCCCGGTGTTCTCAGTTCTCTCTCCACTTCTCGCTGCTCAGCCGAGCAGGAAGGGGGCAACCCCGCGAACGCGAGGGGGAGGTCCGCTGGGACGCTCAGTCCAGTACGAGTCTCGCACCGTATCGCACCGTACCGTACCGTACCAAGCTGATCTGGGCAGCTCCCACCCAGCGACTCCCTCCGCTCAGCATTACTCTCACCAACCACATCCATCCTCGTCCCCCTCCTGATCCTCCCCAAAACCCGGTCATTCTCCAACTGCGCCCTCGCGACCCCTCCGCCGCTCATCCCGCCGGACCTCCTCCCGACACTCACCCGCAAGCAGCTCATCGACGCGCTCGTCGCGCTGAGCAAGCACCGCAAGGTCCTGGCCAAACACAAGTTCGTGGAGCAGGGGGTCGTGGAGCTCTGTGTGGAATATGTGGGGAGGAGGCTCCGAGAGATCACCACCACGATTGCTCCCGGCGCCGGTGAGAGTGGACAGGGGCCGGGGGAGGCGGTGGATGTGATAGCCAAGAAACTCGTCGAGATGGAGTTTGAGGTGGGTCCAGGGTTTCTCTGTCTTGTAATGGAACACCTTCCCCGTATGGTGCAGGCTCCTTCCCCATTTCCGCCATCTGCAAAACGTACTCGTACTCGTACTATGTGCTCGAGGGATGAAGTCCCATGCTGACGACCCCTTCCCCGGGTCGTCAGCTCCAGTGCCAAGGAGACGCGTCCACCGTCCGCGCCACCATCCTACCCATCATCCGGCGCGTCCGCTTCCTCACCGGCTTGGTATCCATCAACCAGCTCGGCTCGCGGATCAACCTCCCTCTCCCGCTTGAATCCGATATGGCCGACCACATCTCCGCGGACCCCTACCAGCTCGTCTCGGTGTGGATCACCCGCCGGCTCAACGTCGGTGTCGAGCCAGCCCATCTTTCGGAACAGGTGATATCCCTCCGCGAGAAGAGTCGGGACGATACCACCCGAGACATGATCTCGAGGTTGATGGTTGAGCTCGGTCTCCAACGGGGGATACCAATCCATCAGCAGATAGATGATTCCGCGTATGAGGAGTTTGGGATCCTCTCACCGCCAATATCGATCACCTCTTATGACACCTCCACGGGCACAAGCACCGGCACGGGCACGGGTGCTGGCACGGGTACAGGTATCGGAATCGGTATTGGTACGACGAGCGGACCCGCCCCGAGCTGGAAGAAGCCATTCGCATTTCTCTCGCCGAAATCGTACAGCAAGAAACCGGGTTCGGGCGCTACACGATGGTTCACCCATAAACGCAACGGCTCGTCTATCGCCCGAGAGACAGAGCCGGGGCGACACCAAGTCCAAGACCAAAGCCATAATCAGGAGCTAAGACCAACCTGCCACTTCCCCCTGCACCCATCGATCCCCGTTGCCTTTCATGTCCACCCCTCATCTCCCAGCCACGGCCACGACCACAGGGACAGCTCTCGGCTCGGCGATCCATCTCCCGGTCAATAGTCGAAACTTTGGCAACTTTGGCGACATCGGTTCTAGCCTCAGCCTCGCCATTCCCGATACCCCGGTCACTCCAACTTCACCACGTACCCCCCGTACCCCCCAGGCCACCAATCACAACGATCACGCCCGCACAGACACGCGGACCCACACCCGCACCCACCCCCACAGCGTCAACCACAATCGCGGCGCCAGCCACAATGAGGGTCCCGCGCGACTCACCACCCTCATGCACACCACCGAAGCCGAGGTCATTCGCCTGACGCTATTTGAGCATCTCCTCGAGATGCGATACCGCCACCAGCACCATTTCTCGGGGAAGAGCCACGCGACCAGCTGGTTCCTCCACGAGGGCAAACACATCGCGACGAACATCGTCGATGCGCTCGAGGAGAAGTTTGCTGATACCACGACGGACCCCATCGCGGTCGTGGAGATCTTTACCGATGTTCGGACGGTGTTCCATCTCAAGGAGCCGGTCCGTGCGGTGGCGTCTGCTTCGTCGAGATATTCCAGTGTGCCGACAACGTCCGACGCAGCGATGTCCACAGACACCCCCGGTACGCCCACAGCCACACCCACGGCGGTAACTCGCACAGGCAAGATCGCCTCGCCCGTTTCGCTCGTCTCGTTCAGCGAGCGCGGCGAGTCGTTCGACCTCGATCAGTACATCCGAGATATCACGGACACGGCGTATCTGTCCGACCACAAACCCAACCGGTTGTTGGAGGACGAGAATGCCGAGAATGTCGACTCGGTCGTCGAGCCGAGACCGAGACCGATACTTCCCCGTTCCAGCTCGAAACGCTCCATGGGGCGTATGTCTTCCTTCCTCAACCTGAGTCCTGAGGATCACGCGAGCAAACCCACGCTCAAGCCCAAGAACGAGCGGGTCGTCTCGCGCTCGTCCCTTCTCAGCGCGTTCTCCATCCGCGAGGCCACAGTCCAGCTTCCGCACGAGGCAATAGCGATCGAACGACCGCGGGCGTTCGAGCCGATGTCCTCGTCTCCCGAAGGACAGCGCCTCCTCGCTTCGATGAGGAGATCGTCGGTCAAGTTTGCGTCCAAGTCGACGCCGAACCTGCTGAACAACGAGAGGGATGAGTATACGTATTCGTACACGCATACGAGTACGAGTACGCCCCTTCCTAAACCACTGGGAAGTCTTCATCGGAAGAACGCGCCCTAGAGCTTGCCCCGCTCTACCTCACAGCGCTTCTCCCGGACCAGCGGCTCCAAGTCCATCGAGTTCGACGACGGCGACGGCGACGGTATCGACCACGACCACGAACACCACTTTGGCCGTGACGTCGCAAGCCCACTCTCGGACGATCTCATCTCACTCGTCTCCCCGGCCCGTACCGAGTCGACGCAATCCATGTCCACCCCAACGTACCACCCAGATGCGAACCGGAACAAGCGCCGTTCGCCCACGTCGCCGCTCAAGCTGTCCAAGCGGCAAGGGAGTCGCCGCGCGCTGGTCCTGGTTGACTCTGAATCGTCGAGTCCCTCGAAATCTACCAGTGCCACCGAGACGTTCACTACGGCTCCTACTACCCCCGAAGCACGCGAGTCGCCTTCGCCGCCTCGGCTACTGAGGAAGCACAACAGCCTTAGTACCCCTCCACAAGGCAATAGCGTCGGCGTCGGCGTCGGCGTTGGCGTCGGCGTTGGCCTCGACCCATCCCCGCGCGATGTTCCCCTATCAGCGATCATTGGACTGTTCACCCCCTCTCGCGAAGTGTCGAATGGTGCGGCTGCTGGTGACCTGCCTACAGCGGCGCAGGTCGAGCGGGCCCTAGCGTCGTTTGTGGAGAAAGAAAAGAGGCGGTGCGCGGTGATAGGGATAGAGTGGCATGGAGAGGGTCGAAGGCGAGCTACCTGGTTGATCAACCAAGTCAGCGAGATGGTAAGCGCTGCGCGGCGCGACTGCACACCTGTCTTCCACACCCGACCAGCCTTGGTCCAGACACCTCTCGCCGTGATCCACGGCATGTTACACTCAGAGCAACCGTGGCGATCCACGCCCATGCAGTACCAAAGCGCTGACGCCTAATCAGCTACCCGACCCTCAGTTGAAGTACATCGCCCATCGAGCTATCCGCGATCTCATCTCCCGCCCGTCCGTCGCGCCCCTCCAGATCCGCAGGATCTCACCGGGCAAGGACGGATGCGGGGGCGAGTCGGCGAGCGGCCCGCCGTCGGCTAGGTCGAACGGGACGTTCGGGCCGTTCGGGCAAGGGGAGAGCGAGAGCGACGGTAAAGTCACTGTTACTGGGGCTTTGGTCGGGAATGGGATTGGGAGTGCGAACGGCATCGTCACTGGCCGGTCGAACGGTCATGGGGAGCAGTAATGGGAACAGTAGTTGCAGTGGCGATGGGGTTGCGAGAGCGAGACAGAGCGCGAGTTGGCCCAAGGCCATCCATGGTCTTCTGATCTGGGCTCACAGTGCTACCCCCAAATCTCGAGGACCAGTTGAATCGCCACACCCCCACCCCCCCTACTCGTACATAATATGTACATGGTCCGGCTCGCTCTGTGCAGCGTCCTCCAGCCGTTCTCCCCTTCCCTACATCGTGGTTTCGGATGACTTGTATCATACTTCCACTTCTTTTCTTCTTCTCACGGACTGATCGCCGCTTCGTTGCCTACCCTAACTTCCAACTTCCAAGTCATGGGTCCTTGGTCAGATCCCCTCCGTTCGTACCCCGTCCCCACCATCTCGGGGGACTGCAGCCCTCGACACACATGCCGTTTATCGTACTGTATCGGATACCGCATGCAGCCCGGCTATCATGCCGACATGCCACCATGTCATTTAGCAACCATCAGATTGAGCGACCATGCCATTGAGCAACCATGCCATTGAGCAATCAGACGACCACGCCTTGCAGTCGAGTCACCGCACCGCAATCCAAGTACCTCGTCACCCGACCTGCTCAGGCTGCCCAGCTCACCAATCACCACGTCCGACGCACCACGATGTGCAACTTATGCATGATATTCTGGTGTTGTCGTCATCCCCTCTCACGACCCCTGTCTAGCTCTACATGCTCGGCCTCGACTTCTTGCCTGAACCGGCGCTCTTGCTCCGCTTGAGCCGCTTGCCCGCCTCGAACGCAGTGACGGCCTTGTGCTCCCTCCCGATCGGGTCTTCTTTCTTGACCTCGTAGATCCGCACGATCCAGTTCTCCGACGTGAACGCCTCGTCTGGGGCACAGGGGTCAGCGACAAGTCCACGAATCCAAGAATCCACGACCTCAATTTCCAACGCTCAAGAATCTCAATCCCCATTATCCATCTCCCCACGGTAAAGGCGACAAACCGATGCGATGGATCCATGGACTATGCGAGAAATTGCACCACTCACCCAATGTGTCCAGCGTGGGGCCCGTCTTGGGGAGACCCTGGCCTCGTACACGGTCCTGCGCGGGGTGTCCGCCAAAGAGCTCGGCAAAGCGGTAGTACGACATCTTGTACATCAACGAGTTGCGCATGGTCGGGGTCCTGCGGGATCAACGTCAGCGGGACCATTCGGGGCGAGTCGACCAGGTTGTGCGGTACAAAAGAAACGACACAAAGCGAAACGAAACGACACCAATAGGAGCGAAACGGAACCAAACGAACGGAATGGGATTGGGGGAACAGCTTAGAGGCTGGGGTGGCATCCACTCACGCTCGGTCATCGACGGCATACTCGCCCCGCTGGGTAAAGTAGTTTGCCTCCTGGACCTCGTCTGGCCAGACACCTTGAGCGATCCGGACCATCCAGAGGAACTTGTTGATATCGTCGCTGCATGGGGTATCAGCGCTGACCGAGTGTTCCACTCCGACGATCTCGCTCACCCGGAATACCCGAGAAGACCGCCAAAGATGACGAGGACATAGTCCACGTCGTGCTTGCGGAGGATCGGGTACGCCACGTCCTCGTTGCTGCTCATGGCTTTACCGACCGTTGCGATGTGCGTGTTGTTCCACGTGTTGTTGTCCACCAGAGTCGGTCGGTCGGCCATGCCGGCGATCTGGTACCCGTAGTCCCACCAGGACATCACGACGGCGTCCTTATCCGTGTTCTGCCTGAGCCAGTAGTACGCCTCTCTGAAATCGTCGATGATAGCCTGAGACCCATCGGCGTTTCGACTGGCAAGCACGACCGAGGGCGACGAGTAGGCCGATTGGGTGACCCACGTGCAGTGGTGCACGAAGAGGAAGAGGAAGAATGTGAGCGTCGAAATGACCGCGAAACGGGTATCGATACCGAAGATCCCCCAGGAGGATTTGCCGCCCAGAAGACCGGTGAAACCGCTTGGTCGGGATTTGGTCGCCGCTGCCTTTTTGGCGGCCTTCTTCGACGTGGGCTCCTCGGCGACTTCGCCTTCCTCGTAAGGGATCACAGGGTCGATATACGCCTCGAGCAAGCGCGAGAACGCAATGGCCGCGGCCACGCAGACGACCGGGGTGATCACCAGCATCAGACGGACCATGACGCCGGCAAAGTACGCCGAGAGGACGGCGTAGATGATCACAAAGACATGCTCGTCCCGGAGCTCGCGGAAGCACCAGAAGACACCGGCGGGGAAGAAGAAGATGAGCATCTCGAGGTCGAAGAAGAAGGACGGCCACGCGGTGGGCTGGTGCTCCGACACCGATGCGATGATCGGGACTGCAACGGGTCAGCGCGATGTTCCTACACAGATTCTTCCCATGAGCATTTCACTCACTGTGGATCTTGGCGTAACCCGTGTCCCACAACGAGTAGAAACGTCCCGTCCAGGGAGCGATCCACCCCGAGAAAGTCAAGAGCACGAGCACGGCAAAGGCAGCGACAAACGCCACGACGACAAAGGCTCGCAGCAACAGCTGGAATTGCTTTCCTGGCACGAGCCTTCGGACGATCTCCACAAAGGCGACGAGCTGGAGCAGGCCAAAGACGCCGAGGGCAGCCATGTGCTCGGATGTCCGGAGGGGCAGGAAGCCGACGAAGGGGACTTGCATCGAGGCGATGGTGCCGATGATGTACCAGGACGAGTAGGAGAGGTAGAGCCGGTTGTTGAACCGTCCCATCAAAATGAGGACGAACGCGTGGAGAGGGATCACTGAGGGGTTCGGGGTCAGCGCTATGCCACGGAAAGAGTGATGCAAGGAAGAACGAGGGAGAGTGAATGAGAGAAGAACCGGGACGCACTGTTCGTGATGAACACGTAACCGCCCCAGGCGGCCACCATCCAGCCGTAGAACAAAGCCGCGCCCATACCCGCCAGAGCCGAGCCAGTCTTGAGCGCCTTGATCCAGAGATAAAAGGTGATCATGAGGAGGAAGATGGCGATGGCTTCGTTGTCGTACGAACCCGCGACGGAGCGGGAGATGTAGCCCGGCGCGATCCCGATGAACGCCGCGGCGAGGAGACCGGCCGATGGACTGCCCATCTCGGTGGTGAAGCTGCACCAGTCAGGGAGGTTCACAGCGTACGGAGTGGAGTGGAGTGAAATGGATTGGAGTGGAGTGGAGTGGAGTGGAGTGGAGTGGAGTGGAGTCATGGAAGAGAAGCAGACACGCACAGGTAGGTTGCGACCGCAGTCAAGCCGGCGAATGCAGGGGCGAGCATGACGCAGACGTTACGGATATCCACGGGCATGTTGATGAGGTGGAGGAAGTTCCAGATGAGACCAGAGGTCACCATGAGACCGGGGTAGATCGTACCGCCAACGACACGACCGAGGGGGTACCATGCGGTGGGATCGAACCAGTTCCAAAATTCCTACCAGACGTGAGCGATCACCACATCTCGCCCGGGGAATGAGACTCACGTAGAAGCCCTTGTTGACGAGAACCTGTGAGGCACGGCTGGGGGGACGATTAGCAGGGTCATGTTTCTTGGCGAGACAAAGGCGTACTAGTTGAACCATGGGTCGCTGCAATCGTTAGCCTCGACCCCGACTTGCAAGTCCGCGCAACATCCACGTCCACTCACAACTCGTGAATCACACTCTCGAAACGAATCACCGCAAAGAGCCGACTACCAATAGCCGCCGCCGAGATCAGCCCGAGGATGACGAAACGCAAGAGGCTCTCTGTGTTGTTGAGCGTCGTGGCTGAGATGTGATGGGGGAGGGGGTAGGCCAGCTTCCTTCCTCCTTCCTTGACGGACGGTGCGGATCGGCCCGAGGCGGCATGTGACACGGTCGGATCGTCATCCACGGCCAGGTGTTGCGTGGGGTCCGAAGTCGACACGGAGGCCTTGACGGGGGTTTTGGGCTTGGGCGGCATGGTCGACGCGCGGAGTGTCGCTGCGGAGGGGACGCGGGGTTCGAGGGAAGGTGGACGACGAGCGAGGCCTCGGCGATGGGACGAGTCGCCTGAGGGTTTTGAGGGGAAGTCGAGAGAGCCGGGGAGGGCTGTCGACTGCGCCAAGTTGCCGGTGTCTATGGGCGAGCCTGGAGTGTGGTCGAGTAGGGGAATGGGATGAATGAATATCGAAGATGGAGATGGGACTGGCTGCGCGCCGAGGTGCCAGCGAGACGAGACGGGCGGTCCGGGGGAAGGTGCGGGGGTGATATGTGGGCGGTCGACTAAGGCGAGGCCCGGGGGAAAGGGGTGTTTACTTACGTAACTAGTTTGGACCGACATTTGGTCCCGCTGCCATTTGGTCCCGCTGACTCCGCTCCCCGCCACGAATAGCCCGGTGCCACGTTTGACGACGTCACTTTTGAATTTGCTCAAAGGGGCAACTCATTTAACGGCCCCGGCTAGAACGACACCCCACCCAGTAGTCAGTCAGTCACCGTCACCGACGGATACTCTCTCTCTTTCGGCCTCTCCTTCTCATTCCTCTCCTCGCTAGCGCAACAGGCATCCACTACTTGCTCGTGCCGATCTCATCACAACCCTCTCCCCACGTTGTCGTGGGCCACCCTGGCCCCCTCGCGCTGCCTCCAAACCGCCCTAATACCGAGGGCCACTAAAATCTCGATCACCACCACCGCCCGTCAACGTCACCGTCCGCCTCGTTAGGGCCTCGCCTCCGCCTCACCCGGACAACCTACAGACCACAGCACAACACTTAACACTCATCACCTGGACGTCAACACCGCTTTTGCATCCTTGCATCCTCGCTCACCCGTCCGCACCCGCGTTCCAGGATGGATGCGCTTCGACCTGGCCATGCGCATCGAAGCAGCAGCGACAGGCTGCTGAGCAACTACCTGTGCGTGGCGTCTGTTTGACTTCTCGATATACGCACGCTGACAGACCTCCCGCAGCGACTCCCAGAAGGCCTTGGCCACGTCCCTGCTCACCCTCCTCTCCCACTCGCACTCGTCCACCTCGTCCCTCCTCGCCTACGTGACATCCTCTCCGGGCGTTCTCGTTCCCGTCCGCCGTTCCGTCCGACATGCGGCCTTCGAAGGCCCCCTGTCCTCGGCGTTGGTTGACCATGCGGGCTCGCACCTCGGTTCTCTCAATGGCGGCGATCCCGATGCACCGGGCTGGGCCGCGTACATCTCGAGCCTGGATCAGTTCCGCAAAGACCTCAAGCAGATCCATCTCCTCGAAGAAGAGATGTCCCGAGTCAAGCGCGATCGGGAGATCCTAGTCACTCGTCTCATCAAGACGACCAAGTCCCGCCCGACAAAGTCCGACCTCACAGCAATGGCCACGTCGTACTCGCACAAACCCGAGAGCTCGTACATGTCCAGCCGTGGCTCATCGATCTCCGTCAACTCGACCGGCTCAGCGGCGAGCAAGGAGGGCAAGCGCGCCGGGAAGCTGCAAGAGGCGCAGGCGGAGTTGCTCGGGTGCGAAGAACACCTCCGATCGCTGGAAGTCAGGGTGGAGGCGGAGAGAAACAAGGTCATGATGCGGGGCTTGGAGGAGAGGTTCCGGGCGATGGAAGCGGTAGGGAGAATGTGGGTCGGACAAGCCAAGAGGGGCCTGGACGATCTGGAAAAAGTACACGGTGAGTGTGCAGCGGCGTGCCATTCCTCGCACAGGGTGCGCCTCGGCTCAAGCTGATACCATGCGCAGAGCTACCGCCGAACGCTTTCGAGCTCGACTCGAACGGCTCGATCGCACCGTCGCAATCGGCTTCGCAGATCGGTTTTGAGGACGAGGTGGGGTCGGCTCGGCGAGCCCCCGTACCTTTTCCCAAACATCTGCACGGCCCAGGGTCGATCACCGGCAGTATCGTCGAAGAGGACGAGGACGGCAGCTCGGGTGACGAGGCGCAGGGCAACCTCGTCATGCACGAGAACCGACCCGGTGACCGCGCTGCGTCCCGCGCTACGACTCAACGCCCAAATGCTCCCGCCAAGCCTTCCCCGCTCGGAGTGCCTTCGGTGAACTCGCACGCCAGGCCGGTATCCTCTCTCAGCCCGGGCTACGGAGCGGGACCGGGAGATGGGAACGACTCTGACTCGGATGTTCCTTATGGAGCGGGTAGACGGCGAGTAGCGAGCGATATCGGAGCTATGGGATACCGCCCTCCCACCGGTCGATCACCACTCAGGAGGACGTTCTCACACGATCACACTCGACCCAACGTTCGTCGAGGGTCCTCGGATACATCCAGTGTCAACGGGCAGAAGAAGAAGCGGGGCTTCTTCGCTTCTATCTCGCGCTTCTTCAAGGGTCCAAGCAGGAGACGGGAAGGCTCAGTCCGCTCCGGCCGCGACTCCCCGCCATACGGCAGCGGACGAGCTGGCGGTGGCGGCGGAGGTGGAGGCTGGCACACTCGCACGGACAGTAACATCAAGCGGTCGACTTCGACGTATGGACGACGAGGTGGAGGGGACGACTCATCAAGTGACGAAGACACGGGTAACCTCGTGAGCGTATCCAACAACCGCAATTCGACCTGGTCGGTGGAGAACGTCGGCCGACAGGGGGCGAATATCAAGCGAAGCTCCACGATGCCAGTTGCGAGCGGCCTGATCCCGACCAAGCCCACTCGATCCGATCTGGGAGGCGGAAAGCGGAACGACAGTCAGAGCACTGTGACTGGGCGAAAGGGGGCTGCAGCGGTACCGGCTCGAGCTCAGAGCCCTACCGCTTCGGTGAAGAAAGCGAACGAACCCACCACCATCTCGCGGAGCAACACTGTCAAGTCGACAAAGTCGACCACTTCGACCGCAACCGCAAAATCCGCTGCGACCGGTACTGGTACGGGCAAGAAGAAGCCGCGGGCGAACGGCAGCCTAACGCGCGCGGCCGTGGGAACACAACAGGCTGCGGAGGGTCGAACGATCATGTCACTGGTCGACATGCCACCACCTATGATCGAAGTTCCAAAGGCTCCAAAGAGCCACGTCACGCCTCACATGGAGCTCGCGAAAGCCCCCGGATCGTCACTCGTCACTTCCGCCACGGAACCCCGGCTGGCGATGAATGGCGATGCGCCGCGACCCAAGTCGGCTCTTGCGCGGTCCAACAGCGCGAGACTTTCCACCAAGCCGAGCCCCGAGGCAGCTCGATCGACCACACCTCTCCCACCAAGTCGGATGTTGTCCCCTCCGCTCAAATCGGCGATGCGACCTTCCAGCCCTTCCACCCTCCCGCCGCCTTCGCCGCCGATGGAGCCGCCCAAACCAATGTTCAGCATCACGGCGCCCGGTCCTGTGGAACTGGGACCGGAAGAGCCGCACACCATCAGCATGCCCAAACCGGCTCCCAAGCCCGCTCCCACCGAGGCCGAAGCTGCTGCCACGACGAAGGCGGTACCTCCTCCAAACGTCAAGCGCCACTCGTACGCCTCGACCACGGCGGATGAGGCATCGGTGTACGAGTCGGCAGTAGAGGACGGCGGTGACGATGCTTACGGGCGCAATGCCGACTCGAGCTCGGAGGAGGACGACGACTTTGAGGGTCACGGGTATCAGGTCTTTGAGAACGATAAAGTCTCCAGGGCGGATCTGCATGTTGGACCGCCGGAGATTGTCCGTCTGTCCCATGACGGAAACGTGAGGGACGACGAGTCGATCGCTTCGGACGACACCGCTACGGGAGGGTCTCCCGTCCGACCTACCGCCGCCGCCGCGGCACCAGCGCATGTAGCGGCACCCGTACCTGCAGAGGACGACAAGGTGGCCCGCCGCAAGTCGGTGCGGATCACCGCTCCGGACAGTCCCCATCATCCGGTGTCCAACCAGAACCAACCTCTCCCCCCTACACCGACTCATGCTGCCCACGCCGAACCAGACTCTGACGAAGAGTACCGCGCCCACGCCCACGATCGCGCGACCTCGCCTCCTCCGCAGAGAGCTACGGACGCGCAATGGTCGACCCGTATCGGCCGGGTACGGGAGGATAGCTCGGACGAAGAGGTCGGTGGAGATGAGGATTATCGGCGTGCGAGGAAGGGTCTGATTAGGAATACGGGAAAGTGGGAGACGGTGAAGAGTAGTGGGACTCCCGAGAAGATGAAGAGGAAGAGTGGGAGCGTGAGGAGTAAAGCGAGTGTGAAGAGCAGTAAGGCGGGCAGCGCGAGGGCGTGAGGCGGGAGGCGTCAAGCGTGAGGTGGGAGATGAGAGGTGAGAGGTGAGAGGTGAGAGGCGGTGGGCGTGAGACCGGATGCGCGAAATGTGAGGTGAGATGCGTGAATGGCAGAGAGGCGGTGTCGAGCCAGGACAAATGGTCAACCAGGGCAAGCTTCGGAGGGATACATGGACCGATGTCTTGGACGACGGACCTCACACACGAGGCCCAATATGATTTCTGTCGTGATACAGTATGGCGATGACGAAAGTAATCAGTTAAAACAGCAGTAGGGTAATCTGGAAATGGTACTATCGTGTGATTCTGTGCTGGATGCTCGGCATTGGGACTCGTGGCGGCATCTCAGAGCAATGTTTGAGAGCTGCCTCGCAATTTATCAGCTGGCTCAGCTTGACCTCCCGTAGCCCAGTTTACGCAGTGCCGACGCCGCGTGAGATCCCTGTCATGTGCTCTCCTCAAACGGCAAGGGTAGTGTTCTTTCCTCGACCGGCCAGGGTAGAACATCTCAAGCCGCAGGCAAGTCGCGGGTGATCATCGCGATCACCCCGATACATCAAACATCAATCACATCACTTGGTGTGGTATAGTATATACAATGCAGGCATACTGTAGTTCCCTATCCGGATATGCCACCACTTGACTCTGACCCTACCGTCGCCCACACCCGCACCGGCACTCACAGCGGCGGCGCGGAGGTGACAACCACTCCGTCGCCCATACCCACCACTCCCACTCCCGCGTCCATGCTCATGCCAGCCCACGCCAGCCCATGTCAGTCCCTGCCCACGCCACGCCGGATCAGACACCCTTGTTCCCCGCCTCACCCGCCGGTTGACCACTCCCACTCCCACTTCCATTCGCCGTGACACCCGTACTAGCCGCCGCGGCGAGGAGAGCCCGCCTGGCCGCTCGCGGGACCACCGCCTGGGCCTTCTTCTTCTCCTCGGGAGGCTGGTGGATGCGGTCCGTCACCAGAGCGTCGAATCCGGGGACGGTCATCCCGTATGTCTTCTCTGCGAATGTATGAGCATACGCGACGAGACGATACTGCGCAGTGGCAAGGCGTGCAGCGGCATGCACAGGCGTGGATCCATGGACACGGACGTCGCAGATTAGAACAATGCGCGTGTAGACATAGACGGAGTAAGGAGTGGCAAGGGCCGACGCCAACGCCACGCCACGCCGACTCACCGAGGAAGAACGCGGCGTCCTTGACTTCGATCTTGTCTGATTTGCGGTGCTTGGCCATCCTCACCGCTCCACCCGCCGCCTCGAGCACGAAAGAGTCCAGGACATCGCCAAGTATCTGTGCGCGAGTGTCAGCGACGATCACACCTCCACACTCTCCACGAGTGCATCTACCTCCCAGCGAGATTGTGCACCAGGCGCAGATGCTTCCCCTTTGCCTCGAAACAGGATGGATGAAGCGATACGCCCTGTAGTGAATCGTGAAGTTCGACTGCACTTACCGAGTCCACGCCCACTTGGACGTCGAGTCCCGGACCCAGCTCGGCCAGCCATTCTCTCACTTTACGTTTTCTCCTCGCATCCTCTGTCTCCCGCGGAATCATGGGTGGCGGCTCGGGCTTAGGCGGAGGGACAACGGCGATCGGGGCGGAGACGACCGGAGTCGCGGGGGGTTTGGCCGAGTCCGTCGCCGATTGACCTGATTGGGTCGTGCTGGGCCCCGGAGCGGTCACGCCGGTCTGCGGTGCTTGCGAAGCGACACCAGGCGCACCAGCACCAGGTGCACCAGGGCCACCGGGTCCACTAGGTTCACCAGAGACGCCAGGTGTAGCGGTGGAAGGTCCCGCAGCGGACGGTTGCGGCGGTAATGACGATGCGGGTGTCGCGGCTGGGGGTCTTGCGGGCGGACCAGATGTCGCTCCACCCCGTGAAGGACTGGGCGCAGGGGAGCTCGCCCCGGTAGAAGGACCAGAACGCGGTTGAGACACGGCGGGCCGGACTTGGGTGGGCGGTCGGACCTGCGGAGGCCGGGCTTGAGCCGCAGTCGCGTTTTGCCCGTTTTGCGTCCAGTACGACAAGGATTTCTGGAAACGGGCCTTGACGTCGGGGTTCTGCACGATTCGTGTGAGCCATGCCATATACTTCCGATAGGATCGGTTTGCTCGAGGCGAATATGCGTTTCTTCGTCAGGACATCAGATGGGATGGGAACGAAGACACGAGCAAACGGGCAACGCACCGAGTTGAGGTATCGTTCCCGAGTCTCCCTGCTCATGTCCACAAATGTCTTCATCTCCTTTGCGTTGAACAGACCTGGAGGAAGCGGTCGGACCACCGGTCTCCCAGGTTGACCAACCTGGGGCGCGCTGGGTGGTCTCACCACACCGCCGGGTGTCGCTCCCGCTGTGACTGGGGCAGGAACCGTGCCCGCGTTTGGGGTCCCTGGCCGTATCACCGACATCGGCACCGCGGCCGTCGATGGTACCGGCGCCGGCACCGGCACCTGCACTGGCAAAGGCAACGGCAATGGCAAAGACGCCGGAACCTGTGCCGTGACAGTAGGTGACGGTGTTCCCTGTACGATATTGGAACCTGTCGGGGTCCCTGTCGGCGTTCCAAGCGGACTCTGAGTCGTACCTCCCGTCCCCGTCCCCGTGCCCGTGCCCGTACCCGTACCCGTCGGCGTCGAAGCTCTCGCAGCAGCATTCTGCACTCGCAAGGCGAGCTTGTCCCGCACGTCCTTCTCCGCCGCTGCGATCTGTTTCTCAAACTCCGCTTTGGTCACGAGCGCGTTGGCGCCCTGGAATGATGTGGTGGGATCAAGAGATGGTGGGAGATCGCGGAGAGGATTGGGTCGGCCGGCGGAGATGGACTGGGCGACGATCTGACGGTGTTGCATCACGAGGATTTGGCGGAGCTGGGAGCGGAGCGTCAGCGGGGACGGTTCGATCCAAGGGCTTTGCGAATGGCATATTATGTTGAATTGACACGGCAGTGGAAGATACACTAGAGGACAGGAGACGTCCAGAAGCTGACCAAAGCGAGCCATCCCGTAACTCGATTCCACTGTTATGCACCACATCCCTTCTCATCCTCACCCACAACCTGCCACTCCTCAAGTAGGGACTTCCTCGTGGGATCCCAACCACACACCCGCGTCCGATCCTGACTCGTCCCGACTCGTCCCGACTCACCTGGACCACCTGGCTCGGACTGAGTTTCCCGGCCTTCGCCAAGTTCATCAAAGACGGCAAGTTGCTCAGGATCTTTGACATCTCGTTCTTTGCCGATTCGGGGCGGACGGGTGCGGGGGCGGTCGACGGACCTCCCTGGGGTGGTGGGCGCGACATTGTGCCGGGATGTGGCCCCGGGTCGGATCTATTGGGCCAGTAGATAACTGGAAACGCGATGAGCAGGAAGATGGAGTGAAGTGGAGGATAGGACGGCATGGCTGAGACACCGATCGTATAGGCGCCCGCAGATGACCCCCCGACGAAATAGGCGTCCCGCACACCAGGCTGCGGTTAGGCGTGCGATTTGGTCACGTGGAAAAAGTTGAGTCGTTGGAACCGTCACCGAGCGAGTCGAACCGAGTCAAATGCCGGCGGTTTGCTTTCGGTGTCCCTCATTCCTCCCTCACGTCTGCATCTGTCTCTATACACTCCATCTTTCATTTCAATCGCAACACCAACTGAGACTCGAGATTTCCGAACATCCTCAATCCAGACTCTTCCCCAATGTCCCCACAGGCCATCTCAATCCGAGACGTAGGTCCCCTTACCTCCATCTCACTCCCCCATGACTGTGACATGGGCTGTTGGCTGTTGGCTGCTGGCTGCTGGCATGTCGCTGCGACCCAGACGCACGAGCTGCCATCTGATTCCTGCACTTAGGCAATGGACCTCCTCGACGATAGGCGGGTCAAATGCGTTCGACCGCTGATCCCGTGAGTCTCACCGAACCTCGTTGCGTCGTACCGCACCGCACTCCACCTCACCGCACCTCGCTCGTCATGTCCGCCGGCTGACAGTGTCACAGTCCACAAATCCTGCACGAGGAGTAAGTCGACTCAGACACCACCCCCGCGGCTCGCCGAAGTGCATGGAAATCGCGCTCACGCGTTACATCGCAGATTGCCGCTTTCGCTCCGTGGTGCGCAGACTGTGCTGGACGGCCGAAGACAGGTCGAGGCAGTCATCAAAGGCGATGACGATAGGCTCCTCGTGATTGTTGGGTGAGTCGGCGCGGCTCTTACAGTAGCCTCTCCCACCCCCCCTTCCCCCATCTCCCTCGTTGCAGCCCTCGTACGGTGCCCAGCAACGCCCCGGTCAAGCCTCCTTCCCTGCGTTCCCCACTCGTGGAAACTTGCGGCCTCGTCACACCCAGGCTACTGAACTCTGCTGATCTCTCGACTCATAGACCATGCTCCGTCCACGACCCCGACCAAGCCATCGCGTACGCGAAAAAGCTGGTCGAGTACGCCAAGGAGGCGGAGGAGGACCTGATGATCGTCATGCGCGTGTACTTTGAGAAGTGAGCCGGGGTCTCGTTTCACTCTGATCCAATCAATCTCCCATCTCCCATATTTTCGCCATCTGTCTCCCGACTGACGGAGTATAGGCCCCGGACAACCGTTGGCTGGAAGGGTCTCATCAACGGTAAGTTGGCTCAACGGGGTACACCTGCCTTGCCTCCTCTCGTTCGGCGAGACTGGGATCGACGGAGCGAACCCAACCCGCCTTGTCTCGTCTCGATCCGAGGAGAATTCTGCCGACAAAGTCTCGGGTCTCGGACTGACGAACCGTGGGCAGACCCCGACATGAACGGCACCTTCCAGATCAACCGAGGGCTCAAGATCGCTCGGCGATTGCTACTCGAGCTGACCGAGCTCGGCATCCCTGCTGCTGGAGAGTTCCTCGGTGAGTCGACTCGGGGGATGTGTGTTCGGGGGGCGATTTCATCAGGCAGGATCAGCCGCACTCTCCCGGCTCTCGCTTTTAGCCTAAACCGTACCTGACATCCCGCTCAGATGTCATCTCGCCACAGTACCTCGCCGACCTCAACTCGTGGGGCGCTATCGGCGCGCGGACCACCGAGTCCCAGGTGCACCGCGAGCTCGCGAGTGCTCTGTCCATGAGCGTCGGGTTCAAGAACGGCACGGTGAGTCGGACGTCATGGCGTGGAGTCTGTTCTTGGCGGGTGACACCGTTGTGATCGATGGCATCACGGGGGTTTGCTTCGTTCCTTTGCCTCGAGCGTCGGTATCGACTTTAGCAGCTGCGCGGAAAACAGGGGGGTGGTGGTGATGGGGTGATGGTGTGGTGATGTGGTGATGTGATGTGATGTGATGCGGTGTGGTGTGGTGTGGTGTGGTGTGGTGTGGTGTGGTGTGATGTGGTGTGGTGGGAGAGACAACGGGTGCCCGGCATCGTGGCCATCGAACTGCATGCGCCCTAGAGGTTCCATTTCGCTCTAGTATCAATACTAAATCCCGCTCAGGACGGATCCATCGACATCGCCGTCGACGCCATCAAGGCCGCCGGATCAGGGCACACCTTTCTGTCCGTGACCAAGCAGGGTCTATCCGCCATCGTCGAGACGGAGGGCAACAACTCTACGCACGTGATCCTCCGCGGTTCGTCCAAGGGTCCCAACTACGCCCAGGAGCATGTCATTGCGGCCGGAGAGAAGCTCAAGAAGGCGGGACTCCCCGCGAGGCTCATGGTGAGTGACACGGACGCAGTCGACAGCGCCAATCTGGCATACACTTGCCATGTTGGACATGGAACATTGTGGATGTGTGTATCGGGTGCTGATGGAATAGATTGATTGCTCGCATGGCAATTCTTCCAAGCAGCACCAAAAGCAGATTGAGGTCGGCCGTGATATCGTGAGTTGACTCGACTGCCGTGAAAAGACGAACTGCACTGCAATACAGTGGGTTCCAGCGCGGTGCTGACTCTCCGCTTCAGGCCGCTCAGCTCGCCTCTGGACCGAGCTCCCAGATGATCCTCGGCGTGATGATCGAGTCCAACATCAACGAGGGCAAGCAGGCCGTGCCGCCAGAAGGTCCCTCGGGGCTCAAGTACGGCGTGTCCATCACCGACGCTTGTATCTCGCTCGAGCAGACCATCCCGGTCCTCGAGGAGCTCCGTGAGGGCGTCAGGCAGAGGAGGGCGGCTGTCAAGGCGAAGTGGGCCGATGGAGAGGCGGCGTGACCGGGAGACGGGAGACGGGAATGGGAAGGGAGACGGGGAAGGGGAGGGAGCAAGATCAGTATCAGTGGTATCTTTCGAGCCAGTAACCTCGTTCCGACCGTGATCGATCAAAACGTCGCATTCGCCTGAACGACGACCCGGACTGTGTTTTTTTGATGCATGCGTGTCAAAGGTCTCGCGAGTAGTATTGTTCAGATGGATCGGACGCCACATGCCCATGCCCATGCAGTCGGCCCGGGTAACTGAAACCTCAGGGGAGCCGGCCGGTCGCGCGCTGCGTTGCCAAAGCGGTGAAGTTGAGAAACACCAAAACCAAAACCCTTTCATCAGTTTCCATCTCGCAGCAGCACTGGTTCGTTTGTCCATCTTTCTGCCCGTTACGCCGAGCCATGGCCTGCCCATCGTCCGTCCTTATTGATCCTCGTCACGACTAAACCCCCTTTGTCTCGACGATCTCGGCCCGACTGGATACCATCGCGCGGGGACTTGCCGGGATCTCGTCTGTCCATTCTGCTCTCCCACTTCGCGACGAACCGCCGACTCGGACCCCAGACCGCGAGTCACTCGCCATGCTCGCCTCTCACTTCCTGACCATCGTGTCCCTCCTTCCTCTCTCCTTTGCGGTGCTGCTCCTCCCGCAGCCCGAACCCATCGTGGCCTCCCCTCTTCCAGACGACATCGACCTTTCGTCCATTCCCGAGACCTTCAGGACCCCACGACACCCTCGTGTCCGCGGCAAGGTTCCTAGCAGCAATGGTCATGGGTGGCTACCTCTATCACGGAACCTCGGCTCCTCGTCCAGTACGCGAAGACGGGCCTTGTCGCATTCCCATATCGGCGTTGGGTCTGGTGTAGACCTCGCCGTCATTCCAGCTCGTCGTCGGTCCCTCCCGACCCCTCAGGACCACACCCAGTCGAAGCGTTCCGGATCCAACTCCAGCATCATCCCACTCGGCACCTCCTTATCCACCTACACCATCCCGCTCACCCTCGGCTCCCCGCCCGTCATCTACCCTCTCCAACTCGACATTGCCTCCTCCGACATCCTCCTTGCTTCGACGCTGTGCGGATCGAGTTGTCCCGCATCCCTCGGCACGAGTGTGAACCCCTACTACGATGTCAGCCGCGCCAGCGCTACTTTCGGCGAAGTGAACCAGAATGGGACGAGGTGGGAGACAGAATATGGGGATGGAACCCAGGCGAGCGGTTTTGTGGCGACTGAGACGGTGGGATTCTGGAATGTCACGGTGGGGAACCAGGTGTTTGGTGAGTGAGAAGAATTTGAGCCCACGGGCAAGTGTTGCACGCAAAGAGGATACGCCGATACTTCCGATCTGCTATAACGCCATGGTCGGTGTGAGCCCACTGACACTGCCGCTCGCAGGCTTGATCAACTCGACGAACCTCACCCTGTCGTCGCAGCAGATCTCGGGGATACTGGGATTGGGCTTTCCCCGATTATCGACTTTGGCCAGAGTCCTCCTCGCCGGGTCGTCCAGCGGGAGCGCATCGTCGAGTGCTTCATCCTCTTCCAAATCCGGCACCTCGTCAGCCGCCTCATCCGTTTCGTCCTCCGCCAGCCCCTCCGCGTCATCATCGTCCACACCCTACCTTCCGCCCCTACTAGAATCCCTCGTTCGAACACCTCACATACCCTACCCCGTCTTCGGTCTTGCCCTGGTATCTCCCCCCTCAGTTTCTGCCTCCTCCGGGTCCAGCACCAGCTCGTCCGCTTCTGCGCCGTCCGCATCCGCATCGGAACGCTACAGATTCTCAACCGGCTCGCTCACCCTCGGCGGTGTGTCTGCGCAATACGTCTCCCAGAACCCTAGCGACACTTCTGGTCGGACAGTTGCGGATATCGAGTGGTGGGATGTCGTTCCCTTTGGTCGATCGGCCTCTTCTGCTTCCGCATCCTCGAGCAGCTCTGTCTCGCCCTTGACCGCCCTCGCGGCGAGCTCAACACCAGCGTCAACCTCCCGATCGTCTTCGTCTTCTTCGTCTTCCAGCGCGTCCGCCAGTGGAGCTGGCTCCTCCGGGACGAAGCGATCAACAGCAAACTCGCTCAACCAACTACCGAGCTCCCTCTCCGACCTCGAGGGCGAAGAATACCTCTACTGGGCGCTCAAGCTCTCCTCGATCTCAGTGAACGGCACGACGATAACTCCCAACTCGACATACTCGTCTTTAGGCGTCCCATCAGTCGCGCTCCTCGATGTGGGGACCAATGGGATCTACGGTCCCGCTCAGGACGTTGAGCGCATCTTCGCGCTTATTCAGGATGCCAGAGAGGTGGAGGAGGGCATGTGGGCGGTCCCGTGCAATACCCAGATGACCCTTGGCTTCTCTTTCGGGTGAGTGGGATTGGAATTCCTTACTTGAGGAAGACTCGTGGGGATCTCGTGGAGACGAGCAAGCCCCGCCTAACCGGCTCGACCCAGCTGTTGAGGACTCCGACTGATGCACCATTCAGCGGGAAGTATATCCAGCTCCAACCTAGCGACTGGATATATGCCCAGGTCTCGGGATCGTCCTTCTGCCTAGCGTGGCCCGTCGCGACGGTGAGTCCGAATAGCGGTCAACGATTCCTGGCCCCCAGTGAAGGATAGGCACGAGACGAGGTGAAGAGACACTGAGGCTGGATCAGGCGTCGACGGGCGACGGACTCGACTGGCAGCTGGGCACACCATTCTTGAAGAAAGTGTACAGCGTGTTCAGGTGGGTGTTGGGTGTTTGGTGTCTCTCATCTGTTGTCTTGTCCGAGATCGAGATCTCGGCCGCCACTGTGGATGTGACTGATCAGGTCGTAGTTATGGTATCAATGGCGTTCAGGCGCCTTTGGTTGGTTTCCTGCCTATCCCCGATTCCGCGGAGTCTACAAGCACCAGCACCAGTACTCCCGCCTCATCTTCCGTCCCATCCCTCGCTTCAGCATCAACATCAGCAACATCTTCATCATCCGTATCCGCTTCTGGCTCCGGATCCGTCACCTCATCCTCATCCTCTTCGGCCAACCCGGCCGCTCCGACTGAGATCGACCCCATATCATTCACACAAACAATAACCACCACTCTCCCCAACCAGCTGCTACCCTCTCCATCATTCTCCACTCCCTCCTACCTTTTCTCCACTCCCGCACCGTCCCTCGGCATACCGCAATACCTCGGCTTGGCCAATGCCTCGGCTTACACCGTGGAAAATGTCCCCGTTGTGACACTCGGTAATGCCACGACGGGGGTCATCGTCGTTGGATCCGGGGCGGCCTCGGGGGGTTCCGGAACGAGAACGAGTGGAGCGGCCCGAACGGCTGAGAGGGGAGAGTGGGTGACCGGCGTCATCCTCGTGGTGGCGCTGTTGAGCTGGAACTGCTGGACGGGAGGTGTGACAGCGGCTATCTTATGACGTTTTGATGAGGACAATCAACCTCGCTTCGAGGCCAATCCATAATGACCTGTCGTCGTGTGTATCGTGTCGTAGCCTCGTGTCGTTGTGTTCCGTCATCTTGCATTGGACAATCATCATCAGCATTAATGCATGGACAGTGTCTTGGCGTTGCACCGCGCCGCCTCGCGGTGGTGCGAGTGGGTAAGCCGTTCGTGTGTGTCCCCCGGCCCTATAGATATCGTACCGAGCACTGACATGATCGTGCACAGATTTCAGGACCCTGCACTGGACCCTGCACAGGACCCCGCCCCTGCCTACGATGCACTGTCCGTGGACTGATTACTAGTACGGCACTGCGGCACTGCTTCAGTGTGTTCACGATGTGGTGGAGCGTACTCGTACAACAACATAGTACGGGGTGCCACAAGCAGCCTGCCTGTCGTTGCGCGATCATGACTTTCTTGGTACTGTGTCTGTGCATGTACGATCTGATGCCTGACCCTGTACGACCGTCGATTCATCGATTACAGTCAGACTCCAAGCGGCCACCAAGACCACGCTCCAAGTTGACGATACAGAGAGGGCCAGTGTCAACGGATTGTGGGACGAGGCGGGATGATCGTCAACATGGTCCTGGGCCTTTGCGTCTGGACATGTTTCGCCCCGGCCCAGGGTTCTTCTGCACGTACTCGTACGAGTACTGTAATTACTGTAAACGAACTCTGCTCAGTATGAGGGTAATGCCGGTTGTGACCAAGCAGCTGACAGCTGACAGCTACGGGTCCCAGACTCAGGGCGGTCGCATTGGCCGATCAGATGAGAGGTGAGAGGTGAGACACGGATGTCTCGCCTCAATTATCTTATCCTTGTTACAGTGCCGATCTCAGACATCCGGTCCATCGATGGCATCATTCCATCCCGATCGCACCGAGATCTAGCGTCGGAAAGTGAGACATGACGCGGTGGTTCCTGAGATCGATCTGAGCTAGTAGTCATGATGCAGTTAAAATTCAGAAGAGAGCACAGAGGACAAAGTGGGTACAGCAACACTTGCACGCCAAGGAGATGAGGTTGGGCGCTCGACTCATTTGCTATCTGCGGTCCCTTGACGCTCGCCCACATGCCACTCCGGTGTGACTCTTCCATTTGTTTCACCCCCTCTTACTGTTACTCAATGATCACTCGAACTTCTGAGTGATCCAAATACACCCGGTCAGGCTCAGGCTCAGGCTCAGCGCCTCAGCTCCTCAACGTCTCGCCGCCTCGGTGACAGACCTCTCGGACATGACGAATGAGGCGCCCGGGACGACCCTAGACATCCTAGACGGGAAGAGACACCAACGCCTCGGAGAATTCGTCACGACCCGACCGTCTTCCCGTTCCCGTGTAACGAACGCCACTGCTTGGTTCGCTTTTCCAGCAGTCCAGTGGGAGAATGTCAGGCCGTGATCGTACTTGCGAGCCGTAGTACGCGGATAGCTTGAGTAAGGACGTTACATTCGATGGAGGGCATCTAAGTATCTGCAGACCGATACTTATATACGGATGACCTCTCCATCGACCGGAGACCCAATCCGCATCTCCGAATCAACCATACGTACAACCGGATGTAGTCTTAGGTCATGACAGAGAAGAACATTGTGCGGTGACTCCTCTCTGTGGCCTCGTTGCGCGGCTACAGTGATGGTATCCACCACCACACCGTCATCACACAGACACCGTCATCACACTGTGCTCACCGTCATCACAGGGTTGTAACCAGGGCCGGTGTGTCACCCCACACTTTGTTGACTGCGCCGGGATGGAAAAGTATAAAGTATCCGTGCTGCCCGCGCTGCGCTGGTTCCCGCCGCCACCACCACGCCAAGCACACCCCACAACAAACACTACTCTGTCCTCCCGTCCTCCCGTCTCCCCGTCTCCCCGCCTGCTCGTCTCCTCATTTCCTCGTCTCCCAGTCTTCTGCTCTGTCTTCTGCTCGCCGTCGCCGCTGTACCAACACCCTGGTCATCGCCACACAGACACAGGCGCCAAGCTATATCTCGCAGCCACGCCACATGCCTTCCCGGTCCCGTGCCCGTCAGGCCCAGCGTCACCTCCCGCCGGCGCAGGGATCGCGCTTTTCCGACCTGTGTGGCACGGGGTGACTGGTGACACGCTCAAGCCACTCCGAGTTTTAACATGCATCCCATGGACCAATCCCGCTTCTGACTTGGGTCCGGGTCCGAGAACTACATGGCATGGCCATGTTGTTCGTCTTCGCAAAACTTCTTGATCCCTCCTACACACACTCCCACACCTCGGACAGGATTGAGAGGCTCTCCGATGGATGTACTCGTACTCTACTTGTACGGGAAAATGTTGTCCGGGCGAACAGAAACGACCGGGATGTAGGCACGGGACGTCGTCAGACTCTTGCCGAGTCGATGTAGCCAGACGATACCGATTACCGAGAGAGTAATCGTGGGACGCGAGACGCCCTTTCCGGGTCGCGGTGAAACGCACCGCAACGCTACGCATACCCCGCTTCGAGGCACTGGATCCGGTCGGCGTGGCGTGGCACTTGGGAAATGAACGGAATGGTACAATTTGTACCGGTACCTCGTGTGATCGCTCACGAGCATCCGCGGCTCTGGGAAACCTGCTCGAGCCGTATGTGAATGTCTACAGAACTCGACACACTCACACATCTGACCGCACTCGAATCATTACTGCCGGTGCGGTGTACCTTGTAGCGCCAAGTCGACATCGGAGATTAACACGCGCACTGCGCACCTGATCGGGTTCGCCCAAACGGGTTAGGGGTTCTCGGTGAGACATCCGGCGCCTCTTCCGCCTGCGTCGTCGTACTCGTCTTTCGAGAAAATAAGTATTCGGCCAAGATGTGCGCAGCGTAAGGGTGAGCGAGGTAGCTTCATCTCAGCCTGGCCCGTAGGCGACAGTTGCGTCGCGGCGTCCAGAGCGTCACATATGGTTGGGCTCGAGCCGCTTGGGGATCGATCTCACCACGTCAAAGCGTCCCGGCTGGCTTCTGCGGCGACGGCGATGGCGACGGGGACACGGACACATGAAGCACCTGGGAACGCGTACCAGGGGAAGGTGTTCCGCCCTTCACGTAAGCGGCGTAACTGGTTCCTAGGCAACGCCGCAGCTGGGCGACTGTGAAAGCGGGGACGGGGCGGACGGGGCGTCCCGGTATCTCCCGTAATCAGGGTCCAGCTCGGATGATCGACCGTCGAGGCGGTGGCGCATTCGTGAAGCACCGAGCACGGCGAGCACTTACCAATGCGCTCAGAGCAGTCAGCACACCAGGTGGCTCGACCCACACCGTACCGCAGCAGCCGAAGCAGCCGAAGCAGCACGATATCGAGACATCGTGACAGACTCTGTGCGGGAGGTGAGGGGATGCCACAAGGCCGAAGGATTGGCTGGGCTGGAACGCGAGAGAGGCGGGGGCCGGGGCGGCGGTTTGAGGTGGTGGTGGTGGCGGTGGCTCCATACCAAGGCGAGGACGGGGAAGGCCAAAGTGGGTGAGAGAGTGACTTCACTATACCACTCGTACTGTGGCAGCTGGTCTAAGACATGTGAAACAGTGCCCAGCGATTTCGAGCGGTCGAGGGGAAAAGGAAATATTTAGCCCAGGTCCCGGCAGGTCCGGCTTCCTTTCGTCTCAGGTTGGTCCTTGTTCCGGGTGACAGACCACAGACCACCGGGGGGCCGATGAGCCACAACCTTTGCCCTGCGCACACCTGCCTCCATGTACACGGCCAAAAGGGACAGGGGTGCGCAGCGGGGAGCGCGGGCGGACATACTGTACGCAAGGACACCACAGAACAAAGGACCAAAGGACCCCCAATACGTCCCGGTCCTGGTCAAAGGGGGCACGGGCCGTCGGCGTCGCGTCGAGTTACCAAGTTACGGGTCCCGTGGAGCCGGGACGGCGCTAACAGGATTTGATTCGGGCCATGGCGTGTCATCGGCGGCCCAAGCGTACGAGAACTCGCTGCGACGTATGCTCGGACATCCGGTCAGGTGTCCGGGAAGTGGTCGCGGCGGAAGGGGAAATGTGGGTGTGTGGGTGGTCATGCATAGAATGCCTGGGCGCCTTTGTTGGCTTGATGGGTGTTCAAATGCGAGAAGACTCGGACGGGTGGCGTTGCAATGGTTACCCGCCCGGGTTCCCGGGACCAGGGGGTGTCCAGGGGCTTTTTGAGGGGAAACGAGACAGGGGCAGAGGGCGTGTGAGGGGGTGTCTTGCTTTTCCGCGGGCCGAAAGACTCTTCCCGCTTACCTGGTTCGCGGCGTGGAACTGGATCAATAATAACTCGTCCGGAAGCGAAATCGAGCAGGCAAGCAGGCAAGCAGGCAAGCAAGCAAGCCGCGTCGTGGAGCATGGAGCACGGAGCATGGAGCTTGGAGCAGGAGCAGGAGCGGTCGCTAATAGACCCACCACTCGTACATACATCGATTGATAACGTACTCGTGCTTGAACAGGCACCCCGGCCTGCCAGCGCGATAGGGTCTGCATCTGCCTGCCGCACCTTGCCGTTTCCCGGGCCTTTGTCTGTCCCTCTCCGGGTGCGAAGCGTGGATCGTGGAATCGCGGACCGTGGGTCGTGGGTCGTGGGTCGTGTTCGCGAGTCGTGGGCTCAAATCGTGCATACGACAAGCTCGGCTGTAAACCGCAAGCTTTCAGCTTCACGGAAAGTTTGCGACTACACGTACGCTTGGTTCTGCGCCGTCCTGCCAGGCCGACCACTTGGGAAAAGCCGTAGCGCTTACTTTTTCCGATCCACGGTCGTGGCGATCACATCGACACGTAACGAACCGAACCGAACCACGGGCGGGACGGGTAGCCCCCTGTCCACGGCCACGGCGAGGTCGAGATCAAGACGCACAGGCGGGCGAGCGGGCGCAGGGGCAGAGAGAGCCTGCATACGGCATACTCGCTGCACGGGCGGATGGTAGTGGACGAGGGAGCCAACGGCCAACTCTCGAGCGGTTTACGGCGCCCCTGTTCGGGAGCAGGGTTCGCAATCTCGACCAACATTTACTCCGAACAATCTCGTTTCCTTCCCTTGTCGTCCGCCCGACGCCACCCACCCCTCCCCCCCTCCCCTCCCCTCCTCCTCTCCCCTCCTCCCCTCGTCGCCTCCTCAGCTGCGCTTCGTGACCGGACGATTCGCAGTCTCTCGCACCTCCTCGTCCCCTCCTCTCTCCACCACCAAATCCAGTGGTGGAATCAATCCCACCCCGTCCCAATCCCATTTCTCGTCTCGTATCGTAGGCATCGGCTCTGACTATCCGTCACTGCACTCCTTCACTCCGGCGCCGCCTCCCTCTCTTGATCCCGGCGATCAACGGTCCACCTTCCCGTGCCTCGCGGTAACGGGTAGCGGAGCAGGTGGTCTCGTGCCCGTCGGACCCGCCAGAAGCCAGGACCTGAAGACGAAGGACCGAGGGACGAGGGACCGGGACAGTAGCGTCGATTCGAGGGTCAGTAGTCTCCCGAATCGAACACACCACAAACACCAAAGTGGTAGTTGGAACGAGGACTCGGTGCGAGGACAGGGATAGCAAAGCAAAGCAAGGATAGGACAGGACAGGACGGGACAGGACAGGACAGACAAGGAGAGCACAGTGCAAGGCGGAAACGATTGGGTCCGATCCGACAGAGAGAGCAGACTCAGACAAGCATTCGGTGGGAGAAGAAGCTAGAGGGAAGGAAAGGATAGGCGAGGAAGGGAAATCGACGACCATTCGGACGACCATTCCATCGTGGGTAAACGGCTGGTGAAGAGTGCAGTGGGGTTTGACCAAACTCTCTGCTCTGCAGCTTGATCCGTCTCATTCAACAGCTTGCGGCGTCGTGGATCGGCCAAGTCAGGCGCAGGCGAATACGGAGGAACGTATCAGCGTCTGTCTCTCAGAGTTGGACAAAGACTGCGAAGAAGAGAAAAGAGTTTGGAGAAGGCGCGGGAACGACGACGACCGACAACCACGAAGCCGACGACGACGACGACAACGGCGACGACGACATATCTAGCTCGAAGACGACGTCCACGACGGCTCGTCATCACCTGCACCGAGCTTGTCGTACGCACGACATTCTCGATCTCTCCATACCGGCTCATCCGAGAACCTTTCGCTCCACCCTACTTCGCAACTCGAACTCGAACTCGCATCATCCCTTCGAGGCGTCCCCGCCGCTGCCGCAGCCGCCACCGTATCGTTCATCCAACATACGACCGACGAAACCACGCTGAATTGACGCTCGTCATCTGTTCACTCTGCGATCGATTTCTCGAACCCC
>BCLC01000019.1:12288-215172 GCA_001600855.1 Saitozyma sp. JCM 24511 | reverse complement strand
CCCCCCCCTTTCCAACATCGTACTACGCCGCTGTCTCTCGGTGCAGCTCTGATTCCCCTGGTGCCCTGGTGCCCTGGTCCCCTGGTCGTCCGAATCCGAGGTCAGACTAGGCCGGCCCACGACAACGGGACAGCCGACAAATCGACGCCACGCCGATACGACGACGCGACGGCGCTGGCGAACAGACGCGGTCGGGAGCGATTACGCGATCGAGGCGAGTCGGAGAAGCAAGGGAGACCCGGGCGTGACGAAAGGGAAAGGGCAGGCGGCGTGATCATCGAGACGGGGCGACCGAGTAGACGGCTAGACGGCTCAACTCTGACCATTCCGATCCGAGTGTGCCATCGTCATTGGTCTTTGCTCTTTGCTTCGCCACTCATTGATCCTCCATCACCGACGCAGTCGTTCCCTTCTAATTCGTGCCATCGGAAAAAAAAAACAGTTGGAAGGCGGCAACGGATCCGGACTGCGGCAACGACAACACCAACCACAACAACAAGGAGAAGGACGTTTGAAGGAGGCCCGCGCACCCGCACCCGCATCAATTTCTGGGCCTCAAAGGAGACTCCCAGCCAGTGACGCAAGGCGAACAGCCCGGGCACCAGGCGAGTGGGACGTCAATCGGTCAGACGGCCTTCTACGCGGATCATCCGAAGTCTACACCTGAAGATTATCTGTCCGCCCGATTCGTCAACTCCAGACATCCAACTCCCCCCCCCCTTCCAACATCGTCAAAGGAGACTTGCCCCGACCCGGAAATCAACGTCGGCAGTCATATTCCGAGGGGATTCCAATCTGGTCGTGTCACGAATCGAAGGCGGCGCCCATCAAGTCGAGTCGAGGACGCGGCCAGTGAGCGTTGCAAGGTCAGGTCGGGGGAGGATTGGCGAAGGCTTGAAGGCAACGACGCAAGGACGCAAGGACGCAGGGATAAGGACGTAAGGACGCAAGGGCGCAAGGACGGGAGACCACTGTCGGTGGCGGTGTTGTGTTCCAGCTGTCTTGAGCAGCGACGTTGAACCGTGAGTGATAATCATCCTCCCAGACACGCCCCGCGTGTTCCACCAGACCGCGCCTAGCTGAGACACGGTCCAACTTTCCAATTCATCGGGTCTCATCTCTCCCTTTACACTCCGACTAACATCAAGCTCGTCAGGTCATGAACATGAACCCCACACCGACGAAACGACGTCGCTCGTCCTCTCCTTCCACTCCCTCGGGACGTCCTCGCGAGCCCGGACCCGGATCCGGACCGCCCGTCGACTCACGAGGTCGTCCACCCAGCGCTTCCCCGGCCAACCCCACCTTGCCACCGCCTATCCCCTCTTTCCCCCACTTTGGCCCGCCCGGCGGGCCCGGTCCATCAACGCTCCATTTCCGTAGTACCGCCAGCAGGGAATGGGACAGAGAGAGGGAATTCCGCGACCGCGAACGCGAGCGCGACAGGGAGCGAGACAGGGACAGGGAAAGGGAGAGGGAGAGGGACGTGATGGAACAGAGAGTACTGGCGAGACGGTCAATGGACGCCAGGAGTCCAGAGTCAGTCGTCACCAGCCCGAGAATGGAAGGGATAGAGGAAGTTGGCGAAGTCGTATTCTCGAGGGACGTCAGCAGCAGGGCCCCTCGGAGTATGATGGCCTGCACCCGCTGTCGTAAACAAAAGTGAGACATTTTTCTCGTTATCCGCACCGGCTCCCCTTTCCCCCATTCTTTCCCCGCGGAACCCTATAAGGGCGAACCGAACCGGAGCCCACGGCATGCTCTTCCAACCTCTTCCTCGCTCCCGACTTGCCCGTGACCCAACACAACAATGCAGATCTGGCTGTCTTGTCATCATTGCTCACGCTCTGGACATAGGATGAAATGCGATGGCCCATCGCAGATCCCATGTCGAGGGTGCCGACAAGCCAACGTCAAGTGCGTTTTCGAACCTCGTAGTCGACCCAAATCCATCTCGGCCCTACCCACACGGCCGCCCCCCTTCCACCCTGCGCCATACAGGCCCATGTCTCCAGCGGGAGGTGGTCCACCTTCCTTCTACCCTTCAGGCCCTTCCATCGCACCTCCCATCACCTCACGCCCACCACCACTAGGGCCAAACGAGCCATACGCGCTTCGGCAAGCCAGAGAGCCCGTTCCGCCACAACCCATCACTTCCATTGCTGCCGCTGTGTCGAATCCCTTCCCCCCCAGGTCTCCCACGACGAGCACCGGGGCCGTGGCACAACCTCAACCGCCCCCTCCAGCGGCCGCATATTACCCCCCACCAGCACCAGTCGCTGTCGTTCAAGCAGCCCCAGCGTACGCTGCGGCCCGACCGCCTACCCCGAGTCAGGACTCTCGCCTGCGCGCGATGGAGTCGTCGATACGTCCGCTGCAGAGCGTGCCTGCGCAAATCTCCGCCTTGCAGTCATCCATCACGTCCCTCCAGCGGGGCCAGGAGGCCCTCCTCCACAGCCTGCCACGACAGTACCGCGCGCGAGAGGTCCTGCCGGAGGTTTCCGAACAGATTTGGGAGTCGTATCGCTCCAGGGCGTGGCCTCTCACCCCGTGGTTGGTCGGTCTCCGCGAGACGCAGGGTCTCCCAGGCCTCGTCGTCAGCTTCCTTGGAAGGCGGACGCTCATGGAGAAGTCCGAGACCTCGCGTCGGGAATGCGACGAGGCGGCTTCGGCTGTCTGCGCAGAGATCGGAAGGCTTATGGGTGATCGAGCGGAGTGGTCCAGGGAGGAGATCCGTGCACTGGGAGTCTACGCGTGAGTCAGAGTCTGCCTTTTTCTTCCTAGATCCATCTTGTCCGTCTGGGTGTGCGTGGCAGCCGCTGAGATGTGACAGGACGTGGACGAACGACCCGGCCCTCGCGTGTCTATCCGTCGGCCAGGCGAGACTCCTGTCCCTCGACAGAGTGCTCGTTCGGCGACAACACGATGACTGGCGCGAATGGATCTACATCTCCATCATGGACAAGCTGTGCGTGCCGTGCGACACCGACCCGAACGGTCTGATTGACTTCAATCGCCTGCCCGCTGACGATGAGCAGGTGCCAGGTCGTCGACTTCAACGGGCCCATCACGGACGACTCACTCTCCCCGGCTTGGAAGGATCGCCTGGAAAAGAGCGCGGCGGGTGATCCCGCCGTGCGGGATAGGGACTACAAGCTCTTGGCATGGTTGGAGTACGCCGAGATGCTCATGGAGGGTAGGTGCTACGTGGGATCAAATCTTGATCCTCGCATCCTGTCGGTTCCACTGGACGTGCGCTCACTGCCAATCGTAGTCCATCACACGCAGCAAGCTGCCCGACTCCATCCGACCGCCCAACCAGAGGAGGAAGAAGGCTCCCTGCCTCGGCGGCCTTCATCCACGACACCCACGTCTCAGCGAGGCGAAGAGGCCGCAGTTCGCTCGGTGGGCAGCGGCGGGAACGGCGGGAGCGGTGGCAACGGCGGATCAAACCATGGCGGGTCGGTTCGAAGTCCCGAACCCCGTGAACAGGCCGCGGCGGCTGCGAGGGAGCGGGACGGGGAGAGGAAAAGGACCATGGACGTGTGGAAGCAGTGGGCGTCGAAATGGGAGTCTTGGGCGGTTACTTGGGCGGCAAGGACAGACCCGTGCGTGGATAGACAAACTTGCCTCCGTCCCGAAACACCTCAACTCTCCTTCCCGTACCCCTTTGCCCCTGTCTCAGCGCGGCGCGCCACTGACTTCGAGTTCCGCGCAGAATCTTGTCCTTGCAATTCAACTACGCCGTCCTGTACACCTCGTCCCCGGTCTTCCTCGCCAGCGCGTCGGTTTGGGCCGATCTAGCGGGTAGTCACGACGGGTTCCAGCAGCTCGAGAGGGGGCGTGATGCGGCATTTGCGTTGATCCAGGCGATTTGCTCGGTGAGTGCGGGCGAGCCCACGGACAGGTCAGTGCTGGGCATCTGCTGATTCGATCAATTACAGCCTGAAGTCGGCCGCACCTTGCCATAGTACGTCTATGCCGCGGCGCCGTTCTGCGATACAGCGCTGACCCGACTGCAGCTCATTCGCGCTCTACCGCCCTCTCCTCGCCTTCGCGACAGCCCACCTGCTCTGTCTCTCCCAAGCCCTCCCCTCCTCCCCTCTCATCTCTACCACCCACATCCTCACCGTCCTCCGCTCCACGTTCGACACCATCTCCGCCGCGAACCCGCTCGACGCCGCTGTCTCCCCACCACTAGTCACAGTGCGACCTAGCACTGCCGGTTCCATTCGCACCTCGAGCGGCATCCCCGTTGCCCCTACGCCCGGAGCGGGTGTCGCGGCGGTAGCGGTCAGCTCGGGAGCGCCCGGCTTCGTGGGTAGTATCCTGCACGATGTGGTCGAGTCGGGGAACACGAGGGTGAGGGATCTACTCAAGTCGGAACCGGGCAGGGAACTTTGGCGAAAGCTGGTCGGGTAGTGATGCGACGGTACCGTGTCGCCGCGATAATGTCGAGCGACCGTGGAAGCGCCGCGGAGGAAGAGAGCAGGAGTGGGCGTTGTGTGGAGTGGAGCGGGAGGCCGGATTTGCGCGCGTGTGTGTCCAGAAGCGCAGGTCGCCTGGCTCAAGTGCCTCCGAGGAGATTGCAAGTCAAAACAAAAGGTCATCACAATCCATCTCAGTTTCATCTTCTCTTAGCTATCTTTTGTCGAATGTCTTCGTTTGGGTTTTGTGGGTATCGCTGCTTTTTCGTCCTCGGCTCGTTCTTCTGCTTCTTTTTCTCTTCCTTCTGAGTTCTCCGCTAGATCGCGGCGCTTCAAAATTCCGAATCGAATTGAGTATCAATGCATTGCCTGCTTCTCTGACTTGGCTCTGGCTTTGATTGGCCGGATCGGATCGGATCGGCGCCGTTTGACCGTGTGGAGATGGCGGCGCGGTGGAGAAGCACGGCAGTCTGATCGTCACGGCCCCTTGAGAGGAGCGTTTGGTTGCGGTTGAATGCTGAAGGGGAGCGACAAGGTGTACGAGGACTGAACTGTATCTTGCGTTCGTGTCAATAAATCCATGCGAGACGAGGGTACACACAACGCAGCGACGTTCGTCCCCTCTACTACCCTCTGATCACTTCCTCCACATTGTCTGCTCTTCGTCAATCCCTCCGCTTAACCTGTCAAGCTCGATATGAAACCCCATCCAACCTCCTTCGCCATGACCACCTCCCCTACTCTTGCATCCTTTGACCTCTCCAACCCCTCCCCTTAGATTCCCTCCATACGTGACGCATAATCACAACACGATCTCACGCCGAGGACCTCAACCCTCAACCCTCAAGCTCCTCGCCCGCCTCGACATCCTCAGGACCCCCCGGTTCCCCAACCCCTCAGGCCCTCAGGCCCTCAGAACTCGTCGTCCCCGCCCCCGCCGAACCAGCCGGAGTAAACCAGGATCGTGCCGTACACGAGCCCACCGCCGGCTATGGACATCCAGCACGCTGCGGGCTGGATGAGCGCCGAGTGGGCGAGGAGGAGCGGGAGGGAGAGGCCGGTGGTCTGAGGAAGCGAGTCAGTACGGATTCTCTCTCGGATTTGGAGTCGTTTGAGAAACGCTGTCGAGGCGGCTTGTCATTTGGAAGGAACGGGGGAATGGGCACGATGAAGGGGTGAAGGGGTGAACAGCGGCGGGAAAGCGACGGGAAACGACCATGTCAAGTGGGGAACCCACGTGACGACGTGAGGTAGAGGGAGCATAGAGGGGTGTTCGTGTTGGTGCGCGAATAGGAACCAGGACACGGCAGGCCACGTCGCGAGTGCCAAATACCACTCACCACCAGCATACCGGTGAGGAAACGCCCAAAGTCGATATACGCAGAATTGTACTCTGGCGAGAGCTCATCGGCCCTGGCACAGCGATAACAGATCGAGTTGGGCACGGGAGCGAGGACGAACGTCAGGGCTGGGAACGGTCAGCACGAATACACGACTCCACGACTCCACGACTCCACGACTCCATGACACCACGACACCACAGTTTTGACTGTCACGCCATCGGTACATCCACAGCCCCGCCCGACCTCGCAATCGCCCACGCGCACACCGGCACCACCACTGCCGCCCCTTGACACTACCTCTAACCCCTCCGCTCCGCCTGCATCGCACCGGCCACTTCCCCCCCCCCCCCCCGCGCGGGTCCCTCGGCGATTTAGAGTGCGCGCATAGACTCACCGACGAGGAGTGGCAGCCAGTTCGCCCATAGTGCGCAGGAGAGGATGATGAGCAGGAATCCCAACGCGAGGACGAAGGAGAGGAGGATGACGGCTGGTAGGTCACGATCCCGCGGCGGTATATTTCGGAGGTACGAAGTGAGGGGGACGGCGTAGGACAGGGCGAGTGTGAGTAGATGCGGCGGCATGGCGGTTTGGCCGTGTGCGATTTCGGCAGGGTATAGGAGACATGCCCGAGGCGGCACGGAGGGAGGGTCGATTGTGAGCGGTGGGAGGGAAGGATGGGACGGTGAAAATGGAAGGAACGAAGAGCGGGATCGACGTCAGCGCGCTTCCGCTGCGGGATGGTGACAAAGGAGAGCGAGGCGAGTTGATGGAAGACTCGGAGAGGTTGTGAAATGCACCCCGGGACGAGACTCGACTCACTCTTCAGTCCCGCTGCCATGGTGCGGACTAGGGTTGAGCTTCGAAGAGGCGAGTGATGAGATGTGAAGAGTATGTGGTGCAATGGACCACCACATCGACATGCCCTAACTGGGGGCGGTGACATGCCCATGGCCGACGTACTTGTAACATGTCAGCCACACACTTATCACGTGACACCCTCACCGTGTCAGGCTCATCTCCCTCCACCTGGCTCGTCCACCCCCTCTTTGACTTTGACTTTTCCTCCCCAACCTTCCTCCTTCCACCTTCCTCCTTCCTCAGCCCCCTCGCAAACACCATGCCCCTCCTCCACTGACCTACCTCGCCACTCATCACTCAGCATGTCCCGGGGTCACCCCAGCTTTGACCCCGACACCCTTGTCGAGGTCTCTCACGCCGTGTACGACTCGCTGCCAAAGCACGGCAAGCCCATCATCCGGAACAACGGTGTGCACGAATGGACCATCCTCGCCACGCTATCCCTCATTCTCCCTCCCAACGCAAACGTGAACGCTTCCGCGTCGGCTTCACCCTCTTCTCTTCCTGCTCAGATCATCAGCCCGATCCCGCCTCACGTCTCACACCAGACTCCGCAGAATAGGCAATTCGTGTTCTCCTCCCCCGCTTTCCCTACTTCTCCTTCTACGAGCCTCTCGGATTCCCAGCCACCGAGTCCACCCGACGCGCCCTCCGCCGCGCCCGCTTCCAGAGGCTCCACTGGCTCTCACACCCCCTCGAGACCCACCCCACCGCAATCTGTCACCTCTTTACAGCCTTCCCCGCCTCAGTCCAATACCTCATCACAGCCTTCCCCGCCCCAAACCACCTCTTCCTCATTCACAGCTGCTTCCCGCGAGTCACTCCCTATCACATTCCCCATCTCGGGCGCAAGGTCCATCCTCCCCATCAGCATCGGCACAGGCGTCAAGGTCCTCTCTGCGAACCGCCTCCCGCCACTGGGTGACACTCTCCACGACTGCCATGCCGAGGTGCTCGTCCGAAGGGGATTCGTGCGGTGGCTGGTGGACGAGGCGGACAGGTATGTGAAGGGCGAGAGTCACAGTGGGGTGTTGGAGTGGACGGAGCAGAAGGAGAAGCTCAGGCTGAAGGAGGGCGTCGAGGTGTGGCTGTATGTCTCGGCTCTACCTGTAAGTGACCTGTTCCTTCCTCCTCGTTCTCGAGAGAAGCTCCTTCCTCCCATCCTTCCCTCGTGCGTTTCGCAGAGCTACAATATGTTCACTCTTTCCTTGTATTTGACAGCAGTCTTATTCTCCTGCTCAACGAGTGGTCCTCTCCCTTCTGGTCGTCGCCTCGCCGACTCACGCGTGTGAACTCTATACTTTCTTCCTTCATCCCTCTCGGACTGCTCACCTTTACTGATTCTCTCAGTGTGGCGATGCCTCCACACTCCACACAGCCGCGCACCAACCCGCCGACATGGCCGCCCTCAAGACCACCTCTCCGCCTCCGCTTGTCAGGCCCGGCGAGGCTGTACGCGGTCGAAACGGCTATGCCAACTACGGCGCGATCCGTACCAAGCCTGGCCGCGCCGACTCAGTCCCGACCGTGTCCTTCTCCTGCAGCGACAAGATTGCGACTTGGAACGTCCTCGGACTACAAGGGGGTCTGCTGGACGAGGTGGTCGAGCCGGTGTATCTCAATGGGATCATCGTGGGTGGGATCGGGGAGATGCCGGAGGGTATCAACTTGGGAGTTCGAGAGACGTGGTCGGACACTATTCAGAGTGAATCGGAAAGAGCGCTGTATGGGAGAGTGTCGAGCGTCGAAGGTATGTTGAACCTGCCCCTGAACACCTCGGAACCACACAAGTAGCTCGACGCTGAAAGGACAAGGCAAACTGCCCCCGCCCTACCGTCTCAACAAACCCATCATCCATCTTAGCCCGGTTCCATTCCATCTCTCCAAGCCGATCGTCCAAGCGGGAACCTCCCTCGACCCCGCGCCGAGCGGTCTGGCCATCTTGCACACTACGCCTTGGGTCGGCCAGGCAGAAGTGCTTCACCAGGGGTGCAATCGTGGAGGGGTTTGGAAGAAGCCCGGGATGAGTCTTCTGACTGAGAAGAGTCGGAGCAGGGGTAGCAAGTTCGAGGTGTTCCAAGCCTTCTCGCGACTCCGGGATGCACTGCGCGACAAGGAGGGTGACAGGTGGTTGTGAGTGCTGGTTCGCTTGGTGGCAATGCGAGCGAGCTCTCTAATGCCTTGTACAGAGTGGTAGACCCAAACACGACCTACTTTGCTGCCAAGCATCGCCTGGATTCGACATACCAGGCCGCGAAGGCCGTCCTTCGCGGTCGGACCGGACCACTGCAGACGCTCCCCCCTTTTGCAAAGTGCGGCGATTTCAGCATGACCGCCGGCACGAGTGTGATATGCGGGGAATCGCCGGTCCTGGTCCCGAGGTCCACGGATCTGAAGAATGGAGACGGAACTGGCGGGGCGGCGGGCAACCAGGTCAGGGACAACGACACCGACAAAATCAAGGACGCATCCAAGGCGAACGAGGGGGAGGAAGCGGGAGTGGGAGCGGGAGCGGGAGCAGCGGTCGGAGTCGGAGTCGGGGAGAGCTGCGTCACTTCCAGGAACGATTCGGGCGTCTGCCTCGAGATCGCGACCTTGTCTCTGAGCGATAGCGAGGTGTCCGAAGACAGGCCCCCGTTCACGGGGTGGATCGTGAGTGGCGAGAGGTGGGAGAGTTTCACTGTGGACGGGACTTTCTGTGGGGAGGACCCAGGGGCGTCTGGGGCGCGTTCGGCGGGGGCTGAGTTCGGGGGGTGGTGATTGACTGTGACGATAACGACGACGAGACGTGACGAACCGACGCATGACTTGGACTTGGAATTATGATTTTGGGAGACCGGAGATGACTGCTAGAGAGACGACTGCAGACTCGATCGGAGCGTATGATCGCATCGACCCGTTTTGGTAGCATATAGAGATTCGCGATCGTCCATGTAGCATACCACCAAGACACACCGACCGACTTATGTTTCCCTATGCATGTACATGACCCATGTCGAGGGCGCGAAGAGGGTCTCCTTATTGTACGAGTACAGGCAATAAGGCAGGGGTGATGATGGGCGAGTGCCACAAAGCCAGCCGCCTCGACGCGCCCCGCCCCGACGCGACCAACCGTACCAACCAACACTACGAAATCTCCATCCTCCAGTCCCTCCCGTGCCCATTACATCTTCTCTTGCATCCGTCAAAAGCGGTTCTCCTCGCCCACAACCATCTCGCCTCGTGCATCCGCCCTTACCGCGCTACGTTGGACCAAGCGGAATCACGTCGCACCATGGAACTGTCATACGAGCCATACGAGTCTTCTCCGGCCTTACCGCATCTCCCGCCTCAGCCTTCTTCTTCGTCCCTTGCCCCTCCGCGCGCGGAGAGCGAGCACGAGGAAGAGGAAGACGAGGGTGAGGGCGAGGGCGAGGGCGAAGAGGTGGAAGAGGTCGAAGAGGTCGAGGATGGTGAGTCGGCTCGACTCGACTCGTTATTTTGACCCAGACGTTGCGAGCGCATCTTGTCTCTGTCCATCAGCCTGTTGATCACTGGCGATGAGTTTGGCGCTCTTCACTCCGACTTTGGCGTTCTTCACGCCTCTTTGTCCCTCTTCCAGCGCTCTCCTCCTTCTGATCATCTCCCATCTCCCATCTCCCATCTCCCATCTCCCGTTTCCCATCTCCCACATCCCCATTGGCTCCGTGTCAAGTCTGATTCAGATCGGAAAGCTATCCGTGACCCGTCTCACGAACCACACCTATGATCCTCGATCCGAACCACGTTCCGATTCACGTACTCGTACTGACCCGCCCCACCTACTCGCAGACCAACCCAAAAAGCCCGTCAAAAGACCTATCAAACAACGCCAGTCCCTCGCGGAGAAACAGCCGGGCACGACGCTCTTCCCCATCTCCCGAGTCAAGCGGATCATCAAAGCGGATAAAGACCTGGATATGATGACTGGCGAAGCGTGCTTTATGATCTCGGTGGCTACGGTGAGTCGGCATGTGCTGAGCGACGGAACGGATGTTTGGAGCGGAGCCCGGGAACAGGGTTGGGGCCTGGCTTTGTCTCACCACATCCCTTGTTGTCGCTCAAGAGAAGGGTTTTCGCGGGTTGTCATCCACCTCCCACCGGTACCAGGCAAGCAGGGCAGATTGCTAGCAGAGTGTTCGACGTGCCAGTGCGAACCTTGCGGAACGCTGCGTTGGCATCCGGATACCTGCGTGACTCGTGTCGTGTGTCTGAAGACCAATCTTGTCAGGACGAAAGCTGATCGCGGCCGCGCACAGGAATACTTCGTCAAGCACTTCATGGAGGAGGGCTACACCAAGGCTCGACTCGATAAGCGTCGTATCGTCAACTACAGGGATATGGGTGAGTTGCGCGCTGGTGTGTCGATCAGTACTCTTCGACCTTCTTCACTCCACGCTTCACTCCACGCTTCAATCCCCTTTCTCCTTCACTCCGAGCCCACGCCCAGAATCCCTTGCAATCGGAGTCACACACTCTCCCTTCGCCGCCGTCTGAACCCGTACACCCGGACCGGAAGCCCAACTGTGGCAACATCGACTGACGGTGTGATTTAGCGGCGGTCGTGACGAGATCAGAGGAGTTTGATTTTCTCAAAGGTCAGTGGAGCTCACCTCTGGGTCGTCGTCACTTGGCGAGACGACCACCGAGCTTCTGCGAATGGATGGGTCTCAAGGCCAATCACTTCCTTGCCTCTTCCCTTCCGCCCCTTTCCCCCAATTTTCTCCCCTCATTCCATTCCGGACCTTCTTCCACCCTTCCATCCATTTCCCGTTCCTTGCTCCCTTCCTTCCATCCTCCCTTGCCTCCGTCCTTCCTCCTTTCCCTTCCTCCTTTCCCTTCCTCCTTTCCCTTCCTCCTTTCCCTTCCTCCCTTCCCTCCTTCCTCTCCCTCCCCCTCCCACCTTCGCCCCCACCTTGCTCGGGAATGATGAACAACAAGTATCAGAATCGCTCGGAGGCGCAGCCGAAAGCTCGCCGAAGGACGCCAAATCTTCTCACTGACCCGTCGCGACATACCCCTGCCACATGTCACCTGCTATCTACACCCTCTACCTCTGTCGATCGTTTGGCTATCGCTGTTCGATGTCGGCCGTTCGCATCCACACGATCTCGCGAGCTCTCTGCTGTCAAGCCAGGATGTCACTGGCAACGAGTCGTCAACACTTGCTGACAGAACAGACATCGTGCCGATGCCGATGCCCATATCGGAAGCGCTAGAGCGACGCAAGCAGAAACGTGAGTTGGAAGCCCGAGCCCTGACTTGACTTCCCCGAGCCGTTCGAAACACTTGCTACGGTCCCTTGATCCCTACTTCCCTCGCTTCGCGCTGTGAGCGTCTTGCGTTGGGATCGGGCCTCTCCGCCACCTTGTCCATCGACCCGTTGCCCCCCCTCCCCCCCTCTCTCTCAGGCCCGATGCTTATCACTCGGTGGTCTTCGCGACCCGTGACTCTGCCGTGTCATCAACTGAAGTAGCGCTGACGTCCCAGTGGCGATGGACGACAACCCGACACTGCACGACGACCTCGCCCCCTCCCAACCCCTCCCGCACGAGACCACGCTTGAGTCCGAAGACCTCCCTCCCCTCGTACCATCTACCAACCCCCTCTTCCCCAATGCGATCGTGAAGAAACCGCCAAACACGCACGCCAAGACTGCCGCGGCGACGTCGACTTCGACGTCGACGGGCGGAGGCGGGGGTGGGGGTGGGGTTGGGGCGGGAGCACAACCCAAGCCGCCCTCTCAGCCAAAGCCGCCGAGCACGCCTAGGGTCATCACGGGGAAGAACGCTCCGGTGAGTGATGCATGATATGACTCGTCGTCTCATCGTCTCGTCGTCTCATCTTCCGGGGCTCGGGCTCCATCGTGAGGGAGAGGAGAACACGCGACGCGCCCCCGGCGGCATGCTGGCGGTATGCTGTGCGGGCTCGGACTGTATGGGTCGACAGGGATTCCACTACGCTGCAAGGTCCCGTTAAGGTGGAGGCTGACTTCCCCCTCCGATCCAGTCCACGCCTCACTCACTCACCACCCGCGGATCCGCGAGGCGCAGTCTCGCCGCGACCGACGCGACTCACGAGGAAGAGACCATCACCACGCTGCGCGCCGAAGCAGAAGATCGGCACGGCAACGGCGACGACATCGCTGCTGGTGATGCTGAGGACGTCGAATCCATGGATGAGGACTAGGTGTGAAGGAGAGCAGCCGCCGAGTCGGGGCAGGCTAGGGGGGCTGGGCGTCTGGGCGTAGAGCCTGGGCGCAAGCGGCGCGAGTGACGCGACTGACGCAAAAGGGGCAAGCTGGTTGTACCGATATGCATGATTACAACGATCGGATACAACGAGCGGGCTAGCGAATTGGATCAGAGGCGGATCGGGAGACGGGTCAGGAGACGGATGACGAATCGGGGAACGGATCAAAGTACGCATATGGGGCTACATGATATCTTGATGTCTTGGGTGCGGATTCCCATGCTGTGCGGTGCGGTGGTGTGTTGGGGTAGGTGGCCTGGGCGGTGGGAAGTGGTTTCGAGAGGGCGGGAGAGTGATGCCGCCATGCGTTGCCGGGTACTCTTTCGGACTCGCTTTTGAGATTGACCTGTTGTGTCGAGAGGATCAAGAGGAAGGAAGGGGAATAATGCGGCGTGAGCCGGATGACTTTCTCGCCAAGGCAGAACGAGTCTAGGCCGACACTCCTCGCCGTCACGCCGTCACGCCGAACATGCCTGGCTGGACGGCTTGTTCTGGCGGTACCCCACCAGCAGCCATGGCTGGCAAGATCCTCTGTGCGGCTCCTCCGTGCTGCCCTGCCGCGGCCCCCGCCGCCTGGGCATTTGCATTTGCGTTCGCATTCTTGCCCACATGAGAGTGGCCCTGATGCTGATGCTGGTGCTGGTGCTGGGCGTGATGGGGATGTTGAGGCTGCTTTGGTGGTCTCGCCGCCAAAGCCTTTTGGAACATTTCGCCCACACCAGCGAAATCGGTGTGACTCCTCCAAACGGCATTGCAGCTTGTTGGCCTTGGCTTGTCTGGTCGGCCAAATGGATTACCACTCCCGTTGGAGTTTCCATTGCCGGTGCCGGTCCCGAGACCGCTGGCGTTGGCGTTGGCGTTGGATTTGCTCGGGCCAGCTGAAGTGGCTCGGGAATTCGCGGCGGACGAGGATAACCCAGCTCCGGCTCCAGCTCCAGCTCCTGCGCCGGTACCAGCCCCTGCCGTCGTACCCGCTGCCCCTCCGCTCGATCCAGCTCTGGACGCAGACGCCGTCGCCGTCCCCGACGTCATGAGGCCCAAACCCGCTGCGATGCCCCCACCCAGTCCAACCCCGAACGACCATCCCCAACCAATCGCGTCCCTCACTCTATCCCCCGCCACTCTCGTGAAATGGATGAGCTCCTCCAGTTCCCTCTGACTCTCCCCTTCCGGTCCACCTCCATGCGCATCATCCTCTCCCGGACCTGGACCTCCTCCGGCGGGACCTTTCTTGCCCAACTTGCTATCCTTCCGCTTGGCATTCTTGGTCGATGACCCGGCACCGTTCGTGCCGTTAACATCCCGCCGAGCGGGCTCTTTGAAGTTCGGATTGTGTTTCCGCTGCCACTCGAGATGCAGTTCGTCGAACGGCCGGGAACGTCCTGATACGGCGCGCTTGGCACCTACCGTGTGCGTCTTGCAGGTCAGGGAGCGAGAGCAGGGGAGTCCCTTGTCGTTGATCACGCCGCAGTGGCGGTCGAAGTCCAGGGGCTCGCTGGCTACGGGGGTCAGAACGGGTTGGGGGGTCAGAACGGGTTGGCGATGGATAGGGGCAGCAACGCCGGGACTATGAGCCTCGTCGCGCGGCACGCCGCGAATGCGGAAAAGGATGCCAAGATGGAGTGTGGAAAAGGGGAGGGGAAACGCGATTGGAGAAAGGAGTAAGAGCAGGTGAGACTTGTTGACCTGGTCAAACGATAGCAGCAGGTGTGCGGGGTAAATCAACGAGGCACCACAGAGGAAGACACCGTGGACGAAACGAGTCGCCCACAACCCCATCCGACCCCAAGACCACACACAACCCAAAACCAACGACGAGCCTCGGCCTAGCGCGTGATAGGGAACACCCGACGCATCGATCATCACGCTCCGCACATCGCGCATCCCGACCGAAACGCAGACGCGCATCCCGACCAGTTGGGGCCGACCTCGACACAAACGCCAAGCCCCGCTCCGCTCCGCCACGCCAGACCCACCTCTCTGCCTCTTCCGCTCCGCAATCTCCGCCTTCTGCCTCTCCTTTGCCCGTTTCTTCTCCAGCCTCTCCGCCTCCTTCTTGAGCTTCTTGATCTCGCTCTTCTTCAGGCCCTTGTACGGGTTCCCACCCACAGCGGCGGGTATGGCTGAGGCGTGGGCGTTGGCGTGGGCGTGGGCGTGGGCGTTCTCCCCGTCTGGGATGGGCGCGAGGGGGAGCTTGGCGCGTTTCTTGGTTGGTGATGGGTTCTCGATGGATACTGTGGGAGGAACGAGGGGTCAGCGGGTTTATCCCGGTATTCAAATCCCGTTAGATGTCCGCGACTTGATCAACCAGCTCGAGAGAGGTTTGGACGGAGTGACGCCGCGTTGGAAGTGGCGCGACCACGGGGGCTGGGAGCGGGAACGGAGTGGTAGGGATTGACAGAGTAGTATGGGGGACGATGGCGATGGATCAGATGACGACAGACCAAGACGAGGAGATGTGCGGTGAGAAGGCGGTTCCAACGATACACGAAGGGGCAGGAGCAGGGATCAGGAGAGACTCGGGACCACGGAGGAGATAGAGACAGAGAAAGAGCGAGCTGGTTCTTCCTCGCTCTCGTTCCCCCTTCTCCCTCGCTTCCGTTTCCCCATCTAAGCGAAAAGATGCGAGATGCGAGATGCCAAATGCCAGATGCCAGATGCGACATGCGACATGCGACATGCCAGACGCGAAAAGGAAGACGCCAGAGACGTTCCGCGCGGACAACCCTCCGACGAAGACGTACCCTCGCTGGCACGACGTTTCTTGGACAGGTCATCCTTGGCCTTGAGCGATTTCTCCGCCTTGAGCTTCTTCTTGTCGAGCGGTACGCCGTCCAGTACATGTGCACAGAGTCCTGCGAACGTCAGTTTGGTGCTGCAGCGAGGTTCCGATCGTGCACATCAGTATCGAGTGTGGGGTGCTTCCGCCTCCATCAATCGTTGACTGGAGGTGTTTCCCCGCGACAGTCTACCGTTCTGAAGGATCGAAGCACCGTTCCTTCACTCACGCTTATGCTCCACCGCCGCCAGCTCCATCACCACCTTCCCGCACCTCGCGCACTTAACGAGCGCTTTCCCCGGCTCTGAAGAGTCCAGCGGGCGGGAGCCGAACATGTGCATGTCCCTCTCCGGGATGAAGTCGGCTGGCGGGCGCGGCGGGGCGGCTTGGGATGGCGCCACCTGCACCTGCACCTGCGCGGTCTGCTCCGAGTCGGACGCATCGGCTTCGGCGTCGGAGGGAGGAGGGGAGAAGGTGAAGGGGGGTAAGGATGGGCGGGGCTTGAGTGTGATTGGCATGGCGCCGAAGAGCAAGAGGAGGTTGGGGCCGGGGACAAAGGGTTCGAATCAAACGACGTGGGTCGTGGTGCTGCCGTCAGCGACGGGGACGATGACGATGCTGACGCTGGTCCGCGGGGTGTAATGTCGCTGCCGCTGTCGCTGTCGCTGTCGAGGTTGTCGAGTCCGCGATCTGATCTGCTCTGCTCTGCTCGCTCTCAGTAGTATCAGGAGGCAAATCATTATCGCCGCCGGCGCGTGGCAGGGACGGCGTTGGCGGTCTGTCGGTTTCGGCGGGATCAAAAATCGTCGTGGTAGAGGAGCAATAAGGTCTGGGTCTGTGTAGAGGGCGGTCTCGACGGTGCGACGGTGCGACGGTGCAACCCGCTTCGGCATTCAGTGATGTGATGCAACAGACAACCAATGACGCCGAGGCATGGTGGACGGTGCATTGCTGCTCCCTCTTGAGCATGAGCGGTCTCATCGTACCGCATCGTATGCCACAATGCGCCGATCTATGCGGGTGCCAGTGTGCCACTATGCAGTCCCTCCGGTTGATCGCCACCTACGGGTCACGTGCCGTCGCACCCCTGACCCTGTCCGCCTCCCTGAACTGTTTCCGGTGCCCCAAAGAGGAAAGTGGCACCGCACCTGCAGGCTGCCGCCAACTCTGGCGCGAGTGACTTTGTCTAATCCAACACCGCTCTCGCTCTCGCTCTCTTCGTCGTTCCGCGTGGGAAAACCATGACTGGGCGGGGCAAACCTACCCGCTATGCATATCCTGAGGCGAGGCGAGCGACATGGGACCGGGCCTTACCTTGTCGGAACAAGAACAAGCACAAGCACGACTGCACGATTGCACTGCTGCACGAGCCATTGCCCGTTGCAGCCCGCCCCTCGCCAGGTACGGCCGTTTCCGCACCTGAAACGAGTCCGAAGGGGGTTGAGTAGAGTTGGATTGGGTTGGCTTGGGCTGGGTATCACGGGGACACACACACTGTAATAAGAAGAGCAAAGAGGCTGTACACCCGCACCCCGTCTGCGTCTGTCTCTATCTTTCTTTCTCAATCTCTCTCACTCACACAGACGTCCTGAACATCGCATCCTTCCGAACTTCACTCACTTGTACATTGCATCAACAGAACCAACTCCCCCAACATGCTCTGGCTGCCCCTCCTTGCGCTCGCTGGGTCCGCTCAAGGTGAGCCCCTCCCGTCCGAGGTCGGATGTTGGACGAAAGGATCCTGTTACGGACGCTCGGAAGCGCGCTGACTCGTCCAGCGGCTCTGACGATCTTGTATCCTACGTCGGCAACGACTTGGTGAGCGCCGAGACTCTGCACCGCACCGTCTGTGCTCTCCCTCCCCACCACGAGGTTCCGCCGTACCGGTGGGAGCGCGTGTGCCCACATCGGTGTGCCCTACCGATGTCCCTCGCGCTTCAGCGCAAGCCTCCCTTCTCCTCCCCATCAGTTCCTACACCTTCATCCTACTGTTCCTGCTCTCAGTCTATAGAGCTGTCTACGGAGCTCGTCCTCTCTAGTTAGCTCTCCCGAACACACCCCTCCACCGAATTTTCCCCTCCAAACTTCCCCCTCTATACTTCCCCGCCAACTCGGTCTCCATCACCCTGACCCACCCCCGCAGGTACGCCAACAACACCGTCACCACCAACTGGACCAGCTCGAGCCCCACCACGGACACGTACCTCATCCGTGTGGACCTCTCCAACCAGGACCAGTCGCTCTATGCCGGTAACAACAGTATCGCCGATGGCAGTGAGTGGAGCGGTACCGAGACATTCTTCCATCACGCCGTATCATCCCTATTGGACTGGCCGAGTGTATCGGTGCTGTCGGTCATGTTGCACCGCTGTACTCTACATTCAGCTGCGCTACGCTACGCTTCGCTCCGCGGAGCCGCTTCCTCCGTATAGCCTTTCGCGTTTCTTGGCGTGGGTGTCGTCGCTAATCCAGCCAGTCAACGCCACGTCCCAATTTGTCACGTTCAAGCTCCCGGGCGTTCCCCCAGGGTGAGTGAGCCATGACCCATGAGCCGCGATCTTAGCCGCGATCCCAGCCAACCCCTGCGCTGTGCTTCTCACTCGACTCCTCAATCAGCTCGTCCCTTGCCTCCTCAATCTTCCTATCCCCTTCATGCGAGCGAGCCTCGTGCGAGCGGTGACGATACCGATGCCTGCTGCCGATGACGGTCTCCCATCGAGGGAGGATAAATCCGGGGCAAACCGCTCATGTCATCGCTCAGCGGCGGCTACATGATCACCTACTTCAACTCGACCAACCCGACCCAAGCCCTCGCGAGCTCCCAGGCATTCACCATCGCCGCGGGTAACGGTGAGTCAGAGCGACTCCAACGCATCATCGAGCCAGCTCGTCGAGGCGCCTGGTTGGGTACTGATTGATCCAGTCACGACGACAAGTACCAGCACCAGCGCCAGCGGCACTTCTGCCGCGAGCTCAAGTGCCGTTATCCCCAATGCAGCAACGACCAGCACGCCGTGAGCCTTTTTCTGTCATTCGCTGTCATCATGCCAGTCGTTGCTCCTGCATGCCTCGCCCTTGCCTGCCCACTCTGCCCACCGCGACTGGAAGTGCCAGTGAGGCTGACGATCAATTAGGGCCTTCGCGTCGTCATCCGCCGCGACGTCCTCGAAGAGTGCCGCCGGGCTCGCAGCGCCGATCGTGGGCACCTCGACCCTCATCCAGGGCGGGGTGGTCCTGCTCTTCGTTGGCCTGGGCATGGGTGTGCTCGCGTGAGCGCGTGAGCGCGAGCGCGCAACTATCTCGAAGGCGCACACTTTGGCGTATACAGTGCTGAAAGCCTCTTGCCCCCGCCAACCTACACCGCTTCAACAAGATGGACCGATGGACCGATGGACCCTGCTGTTCCGATTCAAGACCCCCCGTTCTCCCTTGGTCATATAGCTTAGCACATGTCCCATAATACGTTTTCTCCGTCTCGTGTCTCATGCAACCTGCGTGCTCTGTTCAAAGTGTCGAGGGAACGTCCAGAACGTCCAGATGCAGTGTGAGGTGTGTCGGGTACGTGCGTTCTTGCGTCAATCTTAGCCGGGACCTCAGCCTGCAACACAGCCTGCACCGGCCAGCCTCATCTGTCATGAATGCGATCCATCTCCATAGTACAAGCCCGACCCTACTGACACCTAGGCAGCGTGCTTGGTCTTGCGGGCCTGGAGCTTCCTGTGGTAGAACTGGGGTGTGTCAGCGTTTATTCGCACGCACGACTAGACCCGAATACACCGGACTCGAGTGCCCGAGTACTGTGCTCCACAAAAAGCCAACAGGTGGTGGCGCCGCGCGAAACCGAACCGGACTCACGTCAAGCTCCTTGCCCTCGAGGATGTAACCGTCGGCACGGCCCGACTGGCCCGGGCGGGAAGTGATGATGGCGAGGAGACGACCGGCCTTGAACTGCTGCTCGAGGATGGGGTCGATCTTGGCGTCCTTCTTGCGCTCGTCGAGGATGCGCTTGACGTGGTTGGACTGCTTCTTGTCGGCAGACTCCTCGGCAAGCTTGCCGCCGCGGAAGGCGGGCTGGGCGTACTGCGGGGGTCAGCGGGGTGCACACCACTCGAGCGTGGTTGGATCACTCACGTGCGCCTCGTACCACTGCCTGAAGGGGGTGGCGTCGACGTCGACAACGCACGACTTGACGAGGGTCTGGGTTCGCAGAAGCTCGTTGTTGGAAGCGTTGTAGCGCTGAGGGAGTCAGCACGACGACGACAAGAGGGTCCGATATATCGTCGGCTACATCGCATATCCTGTTCCGTCCTTGGTCCTCCCTTGCTCATGTCCCTTGGGACGATGTAATCCCAGACAGTGACGAGGTCTTCCAGTCCGTCGACATCCCCAACGACGACACACCGCACCGTGCCCCTATTACTTCCACCACACCCGCGTGGTCCAGCACACGACACGACCCTCCATCACCTCGCCCTTCCCTTCACCTCGTCCTCGTCCTCGTGTCCCGACGACGTGACAGTGTCCCGCCCACTCACAACCTGGATCAACCTCGTCTTCCTCGTGACGTGCTCAGAGCCCCAAGCAAAGTTGCCAGTGTCGAGACGGATGGCACGGTACTTGGTGTTACCGCCACGGGTGCGGACCTCGTGGATGCGCTTCGACGAGTCGAGCTTGGTCATGGCGGGCTGACGGCCGAGCTCGAACTTTCTCTTCTTGCGGCTGTGGGGGACGAATGGGGGTCGAGCAAGTATCGAGTGTTGAGAGTCGCGCGAGTCATCGAAAAGCACCAGCACCAGCACCAGCACCAAAACCAGCACCGACACCAGATCGCAGGAGCACAAAGAGGAGGCAGAGGGAAGTGGTAGTCGGGTAGGAAGAGGATATACGAGGTGTCGATGGCGAGTGTTCGTCGTAGTTTCGTGTGGAAGATTTCGCAGGAAGAAACCAATCCGTCAGCGACGACACCTCTGCACACGACGAGGAGAACGAGTCGGACGCACTAGTGGGCCCTGCGGGCACCGGAGGCGGCGCGCTTGTGGCGCGAGTCACGAGTGATACCCATTTTGAGATGTTGCTGGACGAAGAAAGAGGGGTTGGATGAGTTGGATGGGATGAAATGGTGGTGGTGCGGTGGTGCGAGCGAGCGAGCGGACGCAGAGTGTGCAGGCGGGCGGTGTGGGTGGGAGGGGCGTAGCGAGCGGTGGGTGAACCGGGAGGGAGGGAGAGGGAGCAGGAGGGGAAATACCGATAACACCGAGTGTGGCGTGTCGGACATAGACCCAGCTTGTCATTATCGCCGACACCTGCGTGGCCGAAGCAGAGCCGATTTGGTTCCATGCCCTTTGGAAGCTTCGGCAAGCGCCGCAGGAACCGGAGAATCGGCCAAGTCCGCCCGATCACCTCCACATCATGTAGCATGTGGGGAGTACACTTCTGTAGATAGATACGGTAGTCCAGCCTACTTCTCAACCTCTTCTTCGCTAGTATTCCCCTCCATCCTTCGCTACCAAATCTCGCCCATCCGAGTCCGCTACACATCCCGCCACCATGCCCCCGCTCGACTTCTCCAAGCTCCACCCGTCGTATCAGCCCCAATTCTCTCATTTCCCTTCGAGGAGGTCCACCATCTACTCTGCAAAGGGCGCGATCTCGACGTCTCAGCCGCTGGGTGAGTACTGCGCCAGCGAGGAGCTATCTAGAGCCATTTGCCGTCCTGCTGGGTGACGATGGTCTCAGTACGAGAGACCAGAGCACGTACCAGCCCTCAGTCGCTCAAGGCGGATCGGCAGTGGACTGTCGCTTACGACCGCAGCGTGCCAGGCCGGTCTCGAGATCCTCAACAAGGGCGGTAATGCAGGTGCGTCTGCGTCATGGGCTTCTGATGATATTGTGACGAGGATCTCGCTCATATAATCAGCCGATGCCGCCGTAGCGACTGCCGCAGCGCTCAACGTGACCGAGCCAACCTGCACGGGTATCGGCGGGGGTATGTTGTCTCCCCTTGTTCAACAAGCCTTACTCCTCCAGCTCCAGCACGTACCTCACAGCTCCAGCGCAGGGGAAGAGGTCAGTGCTGACTCTGTCAGACGTGTTCTGCCTGTTCTACGATGCCAAGGCGAAGAAAGTCCGGGGCATCAACGGTTCCGGCCGTGCACCCAAGGCGCTCTCACTCGAATACCTCCGATCGCAAGGTATCACCGGCGACGCGGTATGTCGGAACGCAAAGAACCCAAGTGAATCCGCGTTGATTCACGCCCCTTGCAGATCCCGCTGACCAACCTCAACTCGGTGACCGTCCCCGGCGCGGCGGCCGGGTGGCTCAAGACGGTCGAGGAGTTCGGGTCCGGGAAGCTCAGTATGGAGGATATCCTCGCGCCGGCGATCCGGATGGCGCGGGAGGGGATACCGGAGCACGAGCTGAACGCGAAGCAGGTGAGTAGGGGCGAATCCGCTTCAGGGACGGCGTCACTGCAACATTGCGACATGCTATGGCTGTCGAGTGAACGAATATGACCGGATGGGAGCTGAGTCGCTTGATGCGCAGTGGAAGATCTCGGAGAAGCTGCTCAAGAACGCTTCGCCAAACTGGAGCGAGTGAGTCGGCTCTGCCAGTACCTGTAGTTGAACGGATATTGTCTCGTTGATCTACGGCGCTGACTTTTGCAGGATGATGATGCCGGACGGGGTGAGCCGCTTCGTGATCAGCGGATAGGATATCCCAGCTGAACAGCTGACCCGCCCAGAACCCCCCTCTTCCGTCACATATCATGACCCATCCCGAGCTTGCCAACACCTTTGAGGCGGTAGCGACCCAAGGCCGAGAGGGGTTCTACAAAGGCCGCATAGCGCAAGGCGAGTCAGCCGGTAGCGCTGTGTTGATTGACGAGGACGGGGACGAGAACGAGGACGAGAACGAGGGCGAGGACGAGGACGAGGACAAGGAAGAGGAAGAGGACGAGGACGAGGAAGAGGAAGAGGAAGAGGAAGAGGAAGAGGAAGAGGAAGAGGAAGAGGAAGAGGAAGAGGAAGAGGAAGAGGAAGAGGAAGAGGAAGAGGAAGAGGAAGAGGAAGAGGAAGAGGAAGAGGAAGAGGAAGAGGACGAAGAAGAAGAAGAAGAAGAAGAAGACCGCGCTGATCCTGACGATAGCTGTGGTGGATCTCGTCCAGGCCGGTGGGGGCGTGATGACGCTTGAGGATCTCGCGGAGTGCGATGCGGAAGTGATCGAGCCGATCAAGTACGACTTCAAGGTCGGCGAGGCGGGCGATCAGGGTGTGTCGCTCTGGGAGGTGAGTGGCGGATCTCATTGGATCTCGTTTGGATCATGATTTTCCGTCTACCTCCCATCTTTATCACCCCGGATGATAGCTATCCCCGGCTACTACCCATCGCCCCCTAGTGTCGGAGAAGGACGAGGAATCATTCATCATTCCCCATTGTTTCTCCCACCTCCTCAGCCTCGAGTTGTCAGGGAAGAGAAGAAGAGGACAAGACCAAAGTCCCCGCTCACGCTTGCCCGTAGTGCCCGCCGAACGGACAGGGCCTCACTGCGCTCGTGGCGCTCGGCATCGTCGAGGCCGTGGAGGCTCAGCACGGGATCGACCTCCTCGAACTGGACCACAACTCGACGTTGTACCTCCACATCCTGATCGAGGCGCTGCGTTTGGCCTTTGCGGACAGTGAGTCGACAGTGGCGTCACGGAAACACTTCGCACGTCTCCCGAGATATCGTGATGCCTGCTCGCAGTACTGGCCAAGCTGAAACATTTACCAGCGAGATACTACGTCACAGACCCCGAGGTCGAGCATGTCCCGGTCAAAGAGATGCTTAGCAAGGTGGGTCGACACAGGTGCGCTCGGTAATGGATAGTCAACTAATTATGGTTCAGGAATACCTCCAGAAGCGCGCCGCGCTGATCGATCTGAAGAAATCATCGACGATTCGGCATGGGAACCCGATCAACTCCTCCGACACGGTCTACCTCGCCACGGCGGACAAGGACGGGAACTCGTGCTCCTTCATCGCGTCGAACTATGCGGGTGAGCGGGAGTTTCCTCTTCGCACTTTCCCTCCCACGTCTGGTGTCCTCCGGACCCATCACCAAATCTTCGAACCCATCACTACACACCACTCACCACTCACCACTCACCACTCACCACTCACCACTCACCACTCACCACTCAACCCAACCCTCACCCTCGCCCTCGCCCTCGCCCCCTCCGGAGTCATCTTGCCCTGCCGCTGAAGCCTATCATCTGTTCTACGTGTCGCATCTGCTAGCCTTGAATTTAGCTGATGATCCCACCCTGCAGGCTTCGGGACCGGCGCCATCCCCAAGGGATGCGGCTTCACGCTCCAGAATCGCGGAACCGGGTTCACCCTCCGCGAAGGACACCCCAACAACGTCAAAGGCGGAAAGAGGCCGTATCATACCATCATCCCTGCGATGGTCACCCAGGGGGAGGAGCTGCTCATGAGTTTTGGTGTCATGGGAGGTGAGCGAGCGTACTCTTCTACAGCCTTGGACAAATTCACCGCTTCGTGACTTGTTCTGGAGGTCCTGCAAGCCCTGCCGCCCTGGAGCTGGAGGGCTTTAGAGCAAGCTAGAGAACTACAGTAGAGATGAGAGTTAGATCACCCACTGACGATCCTCTTAGGTTTCATGCAACCACAAGGTGATCACCTCTCCACCCCCTCACTCGACCCAATGGCTTCGGCACCGCATCTAAGCTAGCCGCTGACACCACTGTAGGCCACGTCCAGGTCCTCCTCAACAAGCTCCGCGGGTTCTCCGCACAAGCGTCCCTCGATGCCCCGCGGTTCTGCATCTCGGCCGGCTTGCCGGATGCGGGGACGGCCAATGCGGCTTCGGCGGGAGATATCGATTCGGAGATTTGGTTTGAGGATGGGATTGCGCCAGAGGTGGTCGACGAGCTGAGAGGTGAGCGAGATTCAGATCGTCCAGCTGGGTCTTTGCCTTGCTCTGTAACGGCCTTCCACGTCGCCTTTGCGGGTCGAATTTCCAGGTTGTGTTCCTTCTCCGTTCGCTTTGGGGTCTCTCTGACGGGGCTACTCGTATGACTCGATGCGTTTGTTTATCGCGCTTTGCGTGGGCGGGAGTCCTGCCGATGAGGTTTGAGCTCGCCTCGCTGACGTCGTAGCCATGGGACACCAGTGCGAAGTCGCGTCAGGCTACCAGCGCAAGATCGCAGGGAAAGGCCAGGTGATACAGCTCGTGCAGGACCCGTCGGGGAGGAGGGTGTGGGCGTGCGGATCCGACTTGAGGGGAGATGGATGTGCGGTGGGGCAGATCTAGCAAAAGGGAGTTCCGTGGTCGCAGGGCGCATGCGCATCATACTGTACAGATCAGGTACATTACATACAAGCTACAGTATCTTTAGTAACCAACGCCACATGCCTTCCAGTTGGCGATTCCGTAGTTCCACTGTCAATATGGCAACCGCCCAGACGAAGGCATACACTGCGGCTACTACCCCGAGAGGCGCGCATGTTCCGACGAAGTGATACCACGGATTGGTGTGGTGGAGATAATCGGGGTTTGAAAGGTCGACTGAATGGTGACCGATGTCCAGCATGCCCAGACAAGCAACTACAAAACCGAGGCCAATCTCGGTGCCCCAAAGGAGCCAGGTGGGCTTCAACTCTTTCGGTTTCCACAGCATCGACCGTATGGCGCATAGAATCAAGACGCCGCCCTAGAGGTTGTCAGTCCTAAGGTCTTCGCAACATCTCGGTGGATCGACAACTGCCGGGATATACATAGATCTCCACACTCCGGAATCCGAGAGTGATTGGCCCCTGGAGATCTCATCAACGCACCGCTGTAGGATACAGCCATTGTGTTCCACTCAGCGCAACATCGATGGGATCTTGCGTTAATTCGATCGCCAAGTGTTTAGCTTGAGACTGCAGCGAGCTCCGCTCCGCCTGGTCCTCAGAATATGTGACATTGAGTGTCGAGAGGGCATCCAGAGTATCGCTCATTTCAGTGGTGACTTCCACGCCGTAACTCTGAGACAAGGTGAGCGCGATGTATAAATCCCATCGGATCTCACCGAAGCGAGACACTACTGTACTCACCCGCGTGGCATCGACGATGATTTGACCCAAGTACTGATAGGCAAGCATGATCGTGTCTTCTGTTCATCGCGCAGGTTGTCAAACTTAGGACAGCAAGAGACGTGCAACGCACCGGTGCGGTTAGCCTTCATGGCCTCAGCTATGAGCGTGTCCATTTCTTGCTTGAATCTGACATGTCAAGGGTTACTTCAGCGACCATCTCATGATGATGGCAGTCGATCGTTAGCCGTTGCGGTACACACTCAGGGATGAGAGGCAATTTGTCGAGCAGAATTGCGGTTCTGTTCAAATCCAAGGGTGGCGGCTGAAAGCCGTTCACGGCGTAATCAAAGGTTGTGTTTGGTGTTGAATTGACCATATCCAGCCCGTCGATCAAGCTGAGAGCGACGATGAAGTTCTACCGTTCTCAGCGGAAAACGCAACGGGGGTCATGGGGCACTGGCCGGCGAGGCGCAAGTCAGCAAGTGACGCACAATCATGCCGGCCAAAAGTAGGAGAATTCCGAATAATAGGAAGAAATGAAGCCTGGTCGCCGCTGCTCAGCATAATTCATGATGCCGTTCAGTACAAGATGGAAACCACCTACATTTCCCAGAGCCAGGTTAGATCACGGCAGGCTTCCTCTGGTTCCCTGTCGACTTCGTATTCCACCTCTGGTTCTTTGTAATCCCCGAAACTAGTGCCGTCACTTCTTGCCACTGAGTTTTCCAGGGCGGGTTTGGGAGGAAAGAAACTGACAGTATGACGAACAAGAGAAAAATGATCACAAGTGCTGCTCATCAACAGATTTGGAGACTGTTCGCACGTCGCTATGGGACTCACCAACCACCACCTGGCCGTAGGTACCAGCGTCGTTGGTAGACAAGCTCGAGTTTGCCTCGCTAGCAGCCCTGAGAAGAGAGATGAATCCCTCGCCCCTTGCGCTCGGTCAGTTGACCTGCGTTGGATGCGATCCCGCCCACGATTGATTCAGAGCGGTGCCTTGCCTCACAGTATGATGAGCGTGAATGCTCGATATCGCTCTGCGATGTCCTTGGACTTCACTTTACAGAAATCCCTGTCTCCGAGTGATAAGACCGACAGCATGATGAACTCGAGGACGATGCCAGTGTAGAGGAGTCCGATCTAAGTTGCCGTTAGGAACATATATTTTGTTGTTTGGTACGATAAAACGAGCGTCTCACCTTGAGGTGAACAAGGGAAGCGCTGCTGGCATCGATTGAGGCGGCGGTGATCGAGAGAGCCATGGATATAAGGAGGACGACGATTGGGCAGATGACTTCCCAAAGCTGTCGTGAGGCCCAGAAGCTCATTTCAAAAACTGTCGATGTGAGAAGAGTCCCCAGGAAGAGATAGCTTTCAAGGTGCGCAGGGAGATTTGGACATCTCGTCCACGAAGAGACCTCTTAAGTCTGATCAGAGAAATGGATCATGAAGGGAGGGGAGTAGTGAGGTGAAGACAAGAGGATCATACCAATGACGTATTGGACGGCAAGGAGTAGACGTGAGGCGGCAAATGAAATGGTGACTGCGCGAAATCCGATTTGTTCGTCGACTATAGAGCATCCACTGGGTTAGCGGAAAGTGATTTGCGATCCGAGATGACAAGCGTCCTCCTGGAAAGGACTCACTTTGCTGAGCAGCCTCAAATCCCGTCATGTTGAGACGTCCGGGGTCCTGAATATGGCCAGGATTCCAATTGCCACTCGCAGCGCCGATGTAGGCGAAGGTTGACATCTGGAAAAGCTTGAAAAAGTAATGGTACAGGTCGCCCGCCTGGAACCTTGGGCCCGCATCAGCGGGGAGTAGCCTATTGTGGGGAAAGGGAGGACCTACCGTACATCGTAATATGTCTGAGAAACCCACGTCCAGTACAGAACGATATAATAACTGTCATGAAGGTTAGGAGGAAGAGGCAGGTTTCAGAGTGGTAATGACGTACAGCAGGTAGTTGACAATGGTGTGCGGGGACGACAGCTCATGCGTCGTCGAGAATACGGAGAGCACGGCAACAACGACAAGATCTACGACATTAAAGACTTGCGCCATCCGGCAGACATATGTATGTAGATCATCGCTGATACAGATCGAGCTCGGTGATTAAGTGATTAGACATACCGTAGAAAAGGCCCAATCTCTCACCCTTGTAAACCTCATGATGAGCGGGATCTAGGTGGATCCATGGTTTCTTGCCCTCGAAACTTTCCGCCCGGTGATTGTCCTCGAGACTTTCCGCCCGGTGATTGTCCTCGAGACTTTCCGCCCGGTGATTGTCCTCGAAACTTTCCGCCCGGTGATTGTCCTCGAGACTTTCCGCCCGGTGATTGTGCTTGACTGGCAGGTATATACCGGGTGTCTTGCCAACCGATCTCGAATGGGGGGACTTGTTTCGAGATCCTTGCCCACCGTTGTCGACACCTGTATTGCACCTTGGGTGTCCATCGGCCGCAGAGGGGCCCCTGTTGTCACCCTGTCCACCAGGAAGCGCGACGGGGACTTGGACTTTGTTCGCTTGAGATCGACTGTCGTGAGGTTCCTCAAGCGGACTTGCGGGCAGGGCTCTGCCATCGATACGATTGGCCACTCCGTCAACGTTCTCGTTGCGTCCTGACATGCGAGGCGACTTGTCAAAGGTGGTTCCAATATTGGTAGGTTCGCCTTTGGTCGCGCTCATTATCGTAACTAGATACTTTTTCTGAAGCGAGGATGTTGTTCACGCCGCCAGCGGTGAAAGCAATGTACATATCACTCGTTCGATCTCAAAGGAAGCTGGGCGGCTGTCCACTCCAAGTTGGCTGCCTCACTTCAGACGTCACACAACGAATCCATCCGCTACCAACGATTTCCATTTGGAAAAATGGAAAGCAGGTCTGGTACGACCTCTGCGCGTGCAGTCAATCACGGTTTCCGGCGGGATTCTCACATGACATGCTCAAAGCCTTGCTGCATATGCCACGGGGAAGTGGAGCATGACAGACGTTTCCCCTACACCGTTGTCAGAGGATCCCGATCGAGTAAACAAAGTGGATGAGTGATGTCACGGTGCACTGTGCGATTGCGATTGCAAACGGCGGAAATGCTGCGTGACACAGAGTGCTCGTACATGTACATATGTGCATCAACATGTACATACGAGTGCAGTACTACAGCGCTGAAGAGTAAAACAACACGCCATCGTACGCCTGCTTTCCGCGGCTGATCGCTTCCCCAGATCGTCGCAATCTACATGAGCTACGGAACGAGCTATAGAGCCGTGAGTACTGGACATACGGTATCTCTCCTGAAAAGGCTTGCGAACAAGGAACCCGCCCGTCGGATATGAATTTGCCGTCGCGATAACTTTAAAGCTACGCAGACGCAGCTCTGCCGTCCCCGAGGTTCGTTTTCATAATCTTCCTCTGCGAGAGCGAGGAAAAGTAAGTAAAGTAGTAAAAGTTGCGTCTGCGGCTTGCCCAGGAATGAAAGAAGCGGAATGAACGCCATTCCGCCCTACTGTACATGGTCTCGTATCTGTAGTGGTACATACATCTCCCCCTGAATTGTCCAAAGCGCTCTCAACAACTGTCACACACAGTCTCAAAACAGATTCACCGTTCGCTCGAAGTTGAATTGACTTAGAACACGAGTAGGTCGCATCAGACTCGTGACATCAAGTAGAGCAGGGATGACAAGTAGAGCAGGGATGATCCCTGCTCTACTGTAGTCAGAATGTTCCTTGCTGCTGTAGCCTACGGTATAATTGTCGGCACGCTCTTCTTGGGTAAGTTGTTCCCCCACTGGCGTCCCCCCCCCCCCCCCCCACCTGCCCTCTCCACCCCGGTATCGAGAGCCCCGGCGGGTTCAATTGCGACGGGTCTTCATGACATGTGTTATGACCGACGTCATGTACAGTTGTTGCCGACCGCGAGAGCCACCAGAAGCGCCACCATTTCGTCGCACGTCAGGCCACGGGGACCCCTGTACCATTGGCTTGTCTAACACGGTGCACCGTCGCCCTAATCATTTCTTCGGACTGCAGCTTGAACGATTCCGCTGGCTGCAATTCAGTTTGCGCGTCGTCCAACTTCACCGACGTGGCTGTGTGCTTTCAGTGTCTCATCAACAACGCTATGTGCGCGGCGGTTGGCGATATTCAAAACTTCCAGTCTCAGCTTGACGGAATCTCCGCCACCTGCGGCTCTGCAAGTTCAAGCGTCACCTACACCTCTCTTACTGGTCCTTCAGCAGGGTAAGCGGAACATCGACCCATCTCCCCTCGATATGTATTGTCAGAAAAATATCAGCCGCTTACTCAAGGTCTGCCTGCCGTTGAAAAACGGTTCAGTGCTTCGGCTTCGTCCACCTGTACCAGCAACGTCATCACTTCGGCCACAAATCCCACCGCGTTTACTGTGACCTATGAGTCAAAACTGACCAAGGTGGTGGAACCGAACATATCCCCAATCACTCCATCTCCCTCTCACCAAGGGGGGCATGTTTCCTCTTCGGCGTCATCGAGCGCACAGGCTGTTACAAGCTCGTCTGCTCTTTCGAGTACCTCCAAGGGCGCGGGTGGCCAGACGGCTATGATGACCGGGAGCCATATCATATATGGCCTCCTCTTGGGGACGGCAGGGCTGGTATTGGGAGGCGCGTATATCCTTGCGTAGATATCATGTAAATTAAGCGGTACCTAGCCGCGAGTGAGATCGCGCACGCGACGTAGCAAGCGAAGGCGTCTTGATGTCATGACCCCGAGCTCTTCATTGAGTCGGCCGGCTGCAGCAGCAGATACGTCTGGCAACGCATCAGACTTCTGTTATTAACGCTTAAGGGACTAGTACGCTTGGCACCCGCCTCAGAGTCGACTGCTGCATGCCTTTTACGGGCCCGCGGCATATCACGAACAGAGGCATTACGAATGCCGCGGCCGTTTTGGCCTACTCGTCGACCCCGAAGCTGTGATCGGTGCATTCCGCATGATTTGAATGAGAGTGAGGGATTCTCTCCAAACGGAAGGTCTGAATGCGGTCCTGAGATAAGCGATACAACCTCCTGCTCGCGTCGGCCGTTTGTGCCATGCTAGTACGCCGGGAAAGCAGGACAAAGACAATTTCACGCCTGAGAGCCGCCACGCGGCCACCACGCAAACACTCCACGTGACTCAAATGTACCCTCATTTCGTCATCGGAGTCACCACCAATTGCCTCTGTAAAGCAAGTCAAGTTATGTGCTCTCTACTTCTCTGACCCCATTCATACGTCGCAATAGTGTCATTCATAGCCGCTCGACCAGCATGTCCGCGATCATCTCGTCCCTCTGGACGATCCTCACTTCTTATCGTCCCAATGCGGCCCGCGACAGGCAGTGCGTAGGCGCCTTGTTCGAATGCCCTTCCTGAAGATTCTGGGTTTCTCAGTCTTTCTCCATCTCCCTTCATCTTGTTTCGCGCAGAACATCAGGGCAGTCACCTTACCTCTTACCTGGCTCGGCTGTGCGCCTGATCAGTACCACTGGGGTTTGACTCCATTGAACCCCTACCAACGGAGAGCAGGAGAGCGGATCGTCGATCAAGACGTGTCTCATGGACCCTCTGCAACCCTCCGCAACCTCCGGTCGCTGATCCCACAGAGCACAGAGGGAGAACGGACCCCTCCGATACGGCGCTTTCGAAGCGACGTACAAACCCCCAGGATTCGGCGTCCGGAGGCCAAAGACCGATGCCGAGGCGCAACGGTGAGTCAGAAGTCTGGCTCGCAATGTCGCGGGTCGATGGATGTTGGTTTGCCCCATACCTCGCTCGAATTGCCCCAACCTGCCTCCTCCCTTCCTCCTCCCTTCCTCCTCCCTTCCTCCTCCCTTCCTCCTCCCTTCCTCCTCCCTTCCTCCTCCCTTCCTCCTCCCTTCCAGCCTCGCTTCCCCTTTCGCTTCCCCCTCTATGCTCCTCCTCGCGGGCCCTCCCACACGCGGTGCCCAGAGCATAATCCACAATCAACTCTGGTCTTCTTAAGACAACCCGTTAGGAGCCGTATCACTGCCTGGTCGCCTTGGGCGGTGGTTCCCTTCCTCGTTCCGCTCGACCTGCAGACTCCCTACGAGCAAAGCGGGCTGCGGTGATATCTCGCATGGGGCATTTCAGGAGGGAGTCATGGCTGATCGCAGGGAATAGGATGTACAACCACATCCGCACCGTCGCGTTCTGGCTGGATGCGGCGCCGCTTCTGTCTGATCTGGGCCTACCATTCCGAGTGAGTGGCTTCGGTCCGTTGTCTCGGGGTTCCCGGCCTTGCGGTCTTGCTGGTTGCTCCTCCGACCCGCTGTGGGCGACACATCCAAAGTTACACCCCCTCCACCCCCCTCCACCCCCTCCCCCATCCCTCTCCTCTCTCTGCCCATCGGCTGCTCTCGTCGATGAGGGCTCCTCATGTCGGATCCGGACCCGAATGATCCTCCACGGCAGACGTGCATCCCCTCGTCTTATGTTGGCACGACTTGCTGTGGGCTGTGGTCGGGCTGACTCGACACCTACCCTGTCAGGCCGGCCTGGACGACATCATCTCCCTCGTGCCGATCTACGGCGACATCCTCTCGGGCGTGCTGCAGCTATACCAAGTCTGGTTGTGTTTCGTCTTCGGCGTCCCCCGGAACTTGCTGGGGATGATGATCCTCAATGTCTTTCTCGACGTGATTGTCGGTCTCGTCCCAATCATTGGCGATTTCTTGGACAATCTCTTCAAATCGAATCTCCGCAACCTCGCCATCCTCGAGGACTATCTCCTTACCGACCCAATTGCCCGGGGTAAATACCACATCCTGCTGATGCCGGAGGGCACGGAGTTTCTCCCCAAAGTTGGATCTGGGAGAGACCGGTGGGGGGCCGGTTGGTTCTCTGGGGGAAGGGCGAAGGAGGACGCCGAGCTGGAAGAGGAGGCGAGGACGGGGAGAGTGAGAGTCACTAGACGGGTGAAAAAGGAGGAGGCCGAGGGGTGGGCGCGGTATACCGCAGACGGAGGAGCGGCGGGTATGGCGGGTGCGGGTGGGCCGAGTGGAGGTACGAGGAGCGCCAGAGCCAGAGCCAGCGCTACAGCCAACGGGAGTGCGAATGGACCGATGCAGGATCCGCTGGATTGAGGGCGGAGCGCGAGCGCGGAGCCGGACTCGAGTTCGGCGTCGGCGTCCGACCGGAGGAAAGGAGAGGAAGGGTGCTGCTGGGTATGTAGCGATAGATGGAATATATGCATACACGTATAGAGGATAACGTAGTGGATCCATCAGTGACGATGTACTGTGATTCAGCTCCAATCTCAGCTCTTCGTCGAATTCGAGCCCGATGGACGTCTGATGAGTAGACCGGCTCCAGGAGACGAAGCGCACGGTGGCCATCGACGTGACGATGTACGTACGGTTTCAGACTTTCAGGCCGTAAAGAAGTGTGTCGCGCGCACGGTAGTGACCGTGCTGCACCTGTATTCGTACAGTCTTGGGTATGTACAGGTACATAGTAGCACTGTTAAGCGTCTCACCACACCCGGACTCAGGGCCTGCGCCCGATACTTGTGCTGGGACTGTTACAATACTTGTACTGTATGCCGACAACTGCCTCCCTGTCGTTTCTTCACCAGTCTGTCTGACTTTACTCTGAGCAAATGGTGCAGTGCATCACTAGCCGGCGGACATCGTATTGACAAGGTAAGCTTCCCACCTCCAGTCACGCTTTGCACACCTCCACGATGTTTGGATATGTGTGAGAGACTCGGGAGAAGTGATTGTCATCTGGGTGATGGCCGTGACGCTTCTTGTACCGGTAGAACTGAATGGAGATAACGGCGACGGGCAATGACAACAACCTACGCCATGTAGTCGTTAGCGATGTCCTCGCCCAGTACATATATCCCTCGCACTCAGCGAGTCGTCGTGTCACAGCAACGTGCCGGTGCCGGTGCCCTTGCCCGTGCCCAAGGCCGAGCGCCACTCCCACTCACATCAGCCCAATGGCAATGACGATGATGACCCCGCTGAGTGCGCAGGCGCCAGAAGTCTGCGAGCACCCGCCAATCGAAAGACCGGTGATGACGATCGCGGCGACCCAGAAGATGGACTCGATGATATTGAGGATCATGTTGGTCCTGAGGCTTGCGAACCTGTGCAGGCGAGTGACGTTGTCGGACGAGACTTGGTAGGCGAGGACAATCATCGATTTGAGCGACTACAGTATGTTTTTCATGTCAGCGCGAAGCCAGCACGTAGCCGTCCGAGTCCACTTCGAACATCTGGCGGTCGCACTGACCACAACGATGATCCACGTATCGGCCCTGGTTACCGTTCCGTGCTTCGTGGCGGCTCGGGAGCATCCGAGGACGAAGATCGTCAAGAACAGGACGGCCTGTATGGTGTGGATCCACTTGAGGTATGTGACTCGCCGGGAGATGGAGAACTCGAGCATCATCGTTGATTCGGGACAAGTTGGTGGGTCCTGCAGTCGTTTGTCCTACTGGATGACTTTATACTCCTCGCGAGGAGGATGCGACACACCTCTTGATCAACCCCACGCCAACACCAACGTCGGAATCTCCTCTAGGATTTCCCGTCGGATTCACCGGCGGGACCCCCACCCGCTGGTCACTACGAACACTCGTACCATACAAATACATGTACAAATGCAGTGCATGCAGTGCTCTTGCACAGCTTTACTCGACCGTTACAGTACCCCCACACGATTCCGATTCTTGAGAAGGACCACAAGTCTCAAGCAGCGATACAGTATCGATGTCGAAATTGCCGGGGTCGAGGGTTGGCTTCACCGAGTGAATCCACTCGGCACGTAACCGAGCCACATACTCTTCCATAGACAATCCCCGAGACCGAGCTCGCCCAGAGACAGCTGGGAGACCGGATCGTGTCTAGGACAGCTCTCGATCAGCCGAAGCATGCCAGCCATTAACCAGTCCGGGCTTTAACGTCTTGACCAGTCGCTCATCCCGAATCAATCGTCGTGCATGCGAAGGAGATGATATCGTATCCGGGTATCCTATCCTCCCATAGCGGTCCCCGCATTGCCTTTGCACATTCTATGAAGTCCAACCCACGCATCCATCGCGTCCCCTCGCGTGTCGCAAGTGGCATCTCGCATAAAACGGCCAATCGCCAGATTCAAGTTCTTGCCCCCAGCCGGCTCGGCCCATCCATCCGCCATCCCCCAACACCGCGCTGCAGGAACTTGTCTTCTCCTCCAGCTTCCAGCTCAGCTTCCCGGTCCAAAATCGGCGTGCGCGCACCCTGACTTGCCCGATCGCCTCTTCAACCTCCGGATGATCCTACTCGGTATTCCAAATTGCTTGCTGACGCGACGATCCGTTACTTTCGCTTTCACCCCGCCCATGCCCCTGCCCCTTTCCACCTGCCACCTCACCACTTCTTTCGGGTCACCGTTCCCGCCGCCATCGCCCCGTATGGCCGCTCGGTCCACCCACGCACTCCGACCCCTGCACCTCATGTCCCGTACTCCGCTCAGACCCCCTCGATACCCGCATACTCCGACTCCACGCCAGGCTCCATCAAACACGCGTGGCCGAGGATGAGGATCGCCGAGGACCCGACAAGCCAGAAGAACGTGGACACGGGGGATCCGAGGTAGAGGAGGGGAAGGCCTGGGGGGTTAGCGATGCATTGGGTTCTGCGAGGTGGTCTTCGCGAAGGTACTTCTTCCAGATGTGGACGAGAATGAGGGATGAGGGGCATCATCTGGATGAGGTGGATGCGGAGGAGGAAGAGATAGGCGAGACGGATGAGGTGGACACCGAAGCTGGATAGGGAGAACGATATGATTCGGCGGGAAAGAGAGACAGGAGCGATCCCTTCCTGGTGATACTGGACCTGATTCTCTCCCAGGACAGAACCGGGTCCCTTCCTGCAGATACAGCATTCCAAGGATGCAGATGAAACAACCACAAGAAGAAAAGACACAAGCTGACAGGCTCGACGTGCCGACATAACGCAAGGAGACACGCCGGACGTGCCGACATCCGGACCGGCGGACTCACCAATCACGAACAGCGCGATGTAGAGGCTCTTCTGGGTGATCACGTGGTTACCAACCTGCATCGGTTCGGGCGCTACGCGGTATTAGCGGGCATCCGAAGGTCCGGACGTGAGCGCGAGCTACACGTCGGCGCGTCGGTGCGTGGGATTGAGGACTAGGAGGTGTATGACTCAAAAGTCCTCGAACTGGAATTGAGACGCGAGCTCGGATTACTCACCAAACTTGTTGATCGCCGCGAAACCGCCGGCGAGGAAGGCGAGCGAGATGAGGAGCAGGGGGTTGGTGAGCCTGCCAAAGGGTCAGCGGGCACACCGAACACCCGGATAACCCGAGGCCAACAGGTCTATTGGGCATTGTCCTGCCGAGAGTGGCGTGGTGAAGCGAGAAAAGCAGGTAGATCGAGCACGGCAGAAGGGCCCGAGTGGCCCGAGTGGCCCGAGGAGGCCCGAGGAGGTGACTCGAATAGGAAGAGGGCAAAGGAGCAGTGCGAAGTGCAGCGCCGGCAGCTGTACCAGAAACGGCCGGACACGGCGGCAACGCCGGCAAAGCTGACAACTCGACGCCACTCACATAGCGTACACGGCGAGGATGGCGATCACGAGGAGGTAGTTGCCCGAGAAATGGCGGGTGTTGTATGTGATCCTCTGGGGTGGATTAGCGTTGTTTCCCAGTCGTTACTTCTCCAGTGCACCGACGAATGACGCCGACGAATGCCCAGCAGTGAGTCCATTCGAGGTGATCGCTCAGCGCTGCTATCTGCGCCGCACAAGTGATACCTCGTTTGTACACCACTCAAGGATGATCCTCAAACCCGGATCGGAGACAGATCACTGGAAAGAGAAGCGAAGCGCGGACGGGGACACCCGGACGGAGTCACGCCGATCCTCACCGAGGTAGCCTCATTGAGATCCTTTGGACGGGAGAGCTGGCGGTGGTCAAACTGTTCCGGCGTCAGGGCTCGAGCGAGATAAGATCAGAGTGCTAGATCCCGATTCGCCGTATCACTCACGAACTCCTGCGGCGGCTTGAGGCCGGATAGCTTGGTCTCCTGAGATGGCGCGTCAGCAACGAGCCTCGAACCTCGAACATCGGACCCCGCATCAGACGAATCCCTCATCGGCTCTGTCTCCTGTGTCCCAATTGGCTCCGAGTTCGCGAGGCGCGGAGTACAGTGATAGCAGCTGCGCTGCTACTGAGCCGAGAGAGTCGGGAGCCCTCACTCACCCGGAAGTGCCGGGCGACCTCTCCGAATTTCATGAGCTGCTCCATGGCGAGTGTGGGTTCCGTTCCGAGCCTAAGTTGGGGAGGGTATGAGAGGGGTTATCGTCTGATCCGTTGTTGGCTGCACTGAGCTACGCGAGGATGGGTTTGAGTGATGTTGAGAAGGATGAAGATGGGTTGACAAAGTCGAGATGGATACACCGCCATGAGCTGCTGCGTGTCATGTCCACCGTCCTACGGGAATCGGGACGTGTTGCCCGATCCGGTAATTCGCCACGTGACATCCCACCGCGCGCCGTCTCAACATATCTCTCGCTATTCCACAACGCCTGGTAGCAATCCGCCATCCTCCTCCCGTCCTCCCTCACACCGTTCCGTCACTTCGCACCTCGCCATCGTCTCCACTTCTATCCCTGGGAATCACCCCCGCCGCTCTGCAAGTCGCTTCCCTCGATGATCCGCTCCAACCCCACTGCCATACCCCTCCGCGCGTCCGATCTCAAGCTTCTCCAATCCGAGCTGGAGAAGCGCAAGCAGGCCCAACAACAACAACAACCAGCACAATCGCAAACACAATCGCAATCGGAATCGCAATCGCAAACCCACACCCACACCCAGGTGATCTCGGGCCAGGGACAACCCTCCGCAGCGTCTTCTAGCGAGGTATCGCGCACTGGATCAGCGCAGGGACGGCCCGACGACATCGCCGGGAGCAGGGGAGCGAATGGAGGTGGGAACGGGCTGGGGAGAGGTGATGCCCATGATGTAGCGGCGGAGAGTAGGCGGGAGAGACAGGGGAGAAGCGCAGCGGAGAGGATCGGTCTGTGATACAGAGCGGACAGAGCGGTCAGAGCGGTCCGGAGGCGTTCCCTCACCGAACGAAAGTGGATGGTGAGTGTTCTGTTTGGGATGGTTGGCGTAACTTGGACTTGTCACGAAGCAAGCATTTTGAGACTGTTGTGCACGCCGTGACGAGGCTGACGCGGACAGACGTGACGACATGATTCATAACGACATGACCTCGAGACACGACCAAGCACGATCCCACGCCCAAACCGACGCAGACGACACTGCTATACACACTTGATCCACGCAGCCAATCAAGTCGACCCATACCCCGCATGCAGCTGCCTATATCCCGCGTCGACGCCTCCTTGATGCACGACCTCACGCCGCAGGAGCAATCCCACGTAGCAGCCCCAGCCGAACCTGAGCCCGAGCCCGCACACCATATGCAATCAGTATCCCCGGCGCAACCTCTCAATCTCCCTCCTCTGCCTCTCGATCACCTCGCGACTCTCCTTCAGCTCGTTTGCGAGAGGATGGACCGCTCTCCTGATCTCGTTCTGCGCGAGGACGTCAGCCCGGGTCCAAATTTTGAAACCACCGCCTATTGCATACTGCATCTTGCAGGAGAACTTGCAGGACACAGGTTGCAAATCCATGAGCAGATGATGTGAGGTCTGGCTCAGGTGAAGCCTAATTTCAACTCACTTTGAGGTTCCGGCCCATTCGGAGCATGTCCAGCTGTAGATTCCCAATCTCCCTCCTCAACTCATCCACCGTCGCCCAATCTGGTCGATCACCCGCCCCTGCCCTCGGGTTTCCAGGTACCGAAGCCGGAGCGGCTCTCGAATCAACGTGCAGCGCCCACGAGAGATGGACCTCCTCCCCTTCGGGTTGTTCTATCCACTTGTCTCCGGCGAGCTCATCGTCCGCATCCCCGTCCTGATCTTGGTCTTCGTTTTCGTTCTCCTCCATGATCGGCGCTGGCGTCGTTCCCCTTGCGGACGACGGAGGCCTGCTCAGGCTCGGAGGGTGGGGGTGGGGGTGGGGGTTCGACGCGGCTCTGGATGTTCCCACAGACGGACGAGGGCGGGAAGCCGCGTCTTGCGGGGCTGAGACGGCACGAGACTTGGCCTGCGGCAGGGGTGGCGAAGACTGTTCTTCCCTCTCCTTCTCTCGTGTTTGCTCAGCCGTATCCGTCCGAACAACCTTCCGCGTTCGTTCAGGTGCCGCGGCAACGGCATTATCCCTCTCGGCGGTCCGGATAGATGAGGGTTCTGGTCGGACGACTGCCTTCGCTGCTTTCTCTTTCCCCTTGAGAGACGGAAGAAGGGGGGGCGCCATCGTCTCGACCTCGACGTTCGCCACATTGCGGGCTTCACCCAGTGGGGTCCGTCGCGCAGTGGACGCCACGGAGGGCGCGATAGACGGTCGAGCGGCGCGAGGCTGGGCCATAAGTGATCAGTACAACAAGTAGGTTGGATGTGATGGGGACGTACGATTGAAGGCAGCGTGTGAATCGATGTGATCGGTTGGTCTAGCTCTATCTCGACGGGGTCCTTCGCAAGCGCTCGGAGGTCCTTGATCAAGAGCGAGCCTGCGCCGGTGCGATCAGCAGCCGGCCAACGGCCTGAAGGGGAATAAACTGCGTACCGTGTTTTGAGCAACCTGCTAGACTCGCACCGTCAAGGAAGGAAAGGCAGCGAAGGTCGGATCCGAAAGAAATGACCTTGGCAGCGCTACGATAATCAGCACGGAAATTCTGGCTTCATCCTTGCTATCAATGATGGGCGATGGTGCGACGAAGGCGAAATCAGACCTACCTGTCCGGCGCATCAAGCCCCACAAGAGCCACCTCACCACCGTCCCTCAGCACCGCACACAGCCCGCCCTTCTTCCTCCCGTCGGAGCTCTCCATCACCGGACTGAACACCACGTCCAGTACGCCTCGGCCAACGCCTACGGCTTGGCCCGCTGCTGAGCCGAAAGGTCGGATCTCACGGATATCTACGCGATCGGATGGTTTATTGGGTAGCGCGATGAGGTGGATGTGGAGAGATGTGCTGGAGGAGAGGAGCAGGGATGAGGGTAGTGTCGGAGGGAAGGAGAGGTTGGTTATGGTCTAGTGAGGAGGCCGTTAGTAGTCAGTCGCCTGGATCTCTGGCTTGGAGGCGGTTCGTTTGTGCGGGGGGCCACGACTCACGCCTTCAATGCTTGTGCCGAGGGGTACGACCAGCCGGGTGGCTTTGCTTTGGTCGTACAGCACCAGCTCCCCTACGTCCGAGGCAGCTGCGATGAGAGTGCCGCCTGCATTGCTCGAGAGGGCGGTGATGCTTCCCGATGGTCCCTACGATCGGTTAGTCATCATCCAACGCAGCATGTTACCGGGCATGGTCCCCCAACTGCACACTATCCGCCTGGTTACGAAACCCACCTCAAGCGTCGCGACATGCTTCCAAACCCCATCCTTCTCCATAACCCTCAACTCGCTTCCACAGGAAATCACCACGCTCTCCCTCCCCTCCTTGCCCCTTCCAAGCGGGCACACCATCCCGACCTTCCCGCTCCTGCCGGCCGGGGGACTCATCTCCCCGACCCTCCTCCCGCGCGAATCATACTCCCAAACCACACTGCTCGAGGAGGAGAAGATGAATGTGTGCCCGGACGAAGGGGATGACCGTGCGATCGGATGAGCTGCAGCGGGAAAACGGGAAGGGAGAGAGAGCGGGGTGTGGGCCGTCGTTTGATGTAGGGGCCTGGAGAGGGTGAGGAGGGACAGACCGGTCGGGTGGGTGAGGAGGGAGGTGGTCATGGCGCGGAGGTGTCGCCGATGCGTATATGCCTTGCACCAGTACGACTTCAGAATGTGTCGTGGAAGCGCGGTTTCCAGTCAATGACCTGCGGATGCGATGGAGATGTTGGGATTGATCGAGGCGAGAAAGAGAAAGCAGTCTCGTGGCGGCGGCGTAAACAACGCTCAACGACTCTGCCCCCGTACATTTGCTTCCGTCATGTCAGTCACCGGGTAACGTGCCTGGTCGGGGTGACCCATTTCTGAAACGCCGGGGGTACGTCCAGGCAGCCGAATCGCTCGACTGGAATTTCTATTGTCTCTCAAACATCATCACTTGCTGCAGCACACCACCGACTCTTGATCCTATTGTACTCGCAACACTCATGCAGTTGACGATCACCTGACACATTAGACGATGGACACGCACAGGGGAAGATGGGGAGGGACAATGCGAGGGCTCGCCAGGGGGCGAAGGGGGTTGGCAGCGATGGGGTGAGGTGGGGTTGGGTGGGTCGGGATATGAGGATTGTATATCAGCGGGAGGCTCTGATGATTGTTCTTGATCTTTCTGACATATACTCGTCTCGTCTACTCACACGGCTTCGACGACTCTGACGGCTCAAGAGATCACCTCACAATCCGAGCCGGAACCGCAGATGGATCTCAGCCGGCTGCAACTCGTGTAGCTCGTTCGATCATCATCTACCTCGACCTTGACTCTGACTCGAGTCACTGTCGTTGTCATTTGGACTACATCTCATCCCTGGTATCAACCCAAGCGTCACACGTAGTCCTTCCCACCTCTTTGTCGAGGTATTGTTGCTTCGGTCCGAACCTCGCCATGGCGCCCGAGGGTCCCTCCCGCTGGAAGTCCCGCTTCTCAACCATCTCCATCCCCTCCCTGTCGTCCTTCCTCCCGACCCGCCACCCCCCTCTGGATCTCCACGACACTCACTCCCACTCTCACTCTCACTACCACGCCCACCCCGTGCCCGCCATACCGAAACAATACCTCCCCCGCAAACCCACCGTCTCGATCACCTCGCCTGTGCAGTCGGAATACCCATCCCCATCGAACACGGCCACGTTCGACCTCAAGTCCCCGCCCATCTTACCGCCGCTACCGATACCGACCTTCCCACCCCGGATCGTCTCGCCCAAGAGCGCATACTCGGGACAAGGTGTCGGGTCCGCAAGGCCCGGAACAGCATGCACGAGCTCTCCAACAGCGAGGAAACGGGGGAGCCCAAGACGACCACCCCCGCTTGATCTGGGGCGGACCAAGGCACTGTACCCAGCTGAGAAGGCGACGAACGAGCTGTCTCCCGTCCTCCCAGCCGGGAGGAAGGACTCTCTTCAGCCACAGCCTGCTCACGAGAACTTCGCCCCGGGGAAGAGAAACAAGGCGAAGAAAGCGGAGAGTGAACAAACGGACAACGGAGACGGAGACGTCAAGGAAGAAAAGAAGAAGAAGAAGCGAAGGATCCCTCGGATCGAGGACGACCCATTTGACGTGGCGGTGATTGATGTCGGGCACAAGTACACCTCGTGGAAGAGCGGTAAAGTCGATATCAAACCGGGCCAGGTCATTCCCCGGGGAGCGTTGCCCATCCTCCATCCCCACGCCAAACCCAACTCCCGTTCCACCACTCGGAATCACGATGGGAGCTCTACGGAGAGCCTGCGACACGGTGTCGGACTCGGCGGTGATGGGAACGAGAACTACGATTCGGTGCTCCACAATGTCCTTCTCACGCCGACGTACCTTGACCCGTCGCCCATCCCGCCGGAGACACCTTCGCCTAACGACCGAGAGCGAGGAGTGAAGCGCAAGACGCTGATGGACCGAGCGGGCGACGCGCTGTCACTCGCCGGGAAGAGGGGGTCCAAGTGGATGTCCAAGGGGATCCTCAAGCACCAAGAGGACCGTTCTGCGAACGTTGCGATACAGAAGCTGAGAGAGCGAGAACAGGCGCAAATGGACCGGTTTAGGCAGGGGTCGAGACACGTTCCCCTCGTCTCGCCACGGACTCCTGCGGGTGGCCGGAGAGACGGGGGAGGGTACCCACCCGTGTCGAGGTCGTATTCTGTCATGGCGAGTCCCGGTCGGGAGGGCGTCGCGTACGCGAGGCGATCCCCAGGGTGGCTGGGTAGGGCGGAGGAAACGGTAGAGGGAGAAACTCGTGGGACATCGAAGCAGCCTTGGATCTTTCACGATCGAGGGGCCACGCACAAGGAGGGGAAGTCATGGAGAGAGCGGAAGAAGGACGAAGAGAAAGCGAAGAGAAAGCAGAAGATCTGGAAGGTGAGCAGGGGACGACCCCGGTGTTCTTTCAATGTCTGTTTCTCCAACGCCGCTGACACCGTCTCGTAGTACTCGATCGTCCTGATCATCCTCTGCCTCGCGGCACTGATCATCGGCCTCTGCACTTCCCTCCTCACCAGATCCTCCTCCTCGTCATCATCATCCACCGACGCCTCCGCCTCCTCATCCTCTGCCTCTGGGACCGCCTCCTCACCATCCGCGTCCCAGAGCAGCACCCTCTCCAGCAGTCTCTCTACATGCCTCTCAAAGTGGTCTTCTGCCAGCGCATCACCGACTTCCTATCCGTGCTCCGACTGCGTCCCCGTCCTCAGCTCGACTACGAACGACTACGACACGCCACTAGTAAACGGCAATTCTACCGGCGTGGGCGCCGCACTCCAGTTCTGCGCGATGATGGATGTGTATCGGTTTAGCAACCAGACTGCACTGGGAGCGGATGGGTGGGCGAAGGACGCGAGTCCGTGTGGCTGGAAAGGGGCGACGTGTGATGCGAGAGGGAGAATCACCCAGCTGTGAGTGGAACGAGTGGAACGAGTCATACGAGTCATACTCCAGGGATGTAGGACTCTGCTGACACGACATGTTCTGCGTGTGCTTAGACAAATGACCTACCCCGACGTACCGAGCTCGCTGTCTTCCACTCTCAGCAATATGGTGTCTCTACAGCAACTGCACCTCTCTGGCAATGGCACGGTACCCGGTGAGCCGACTTCCTACATTGCTCTCCCGATCGGGGAGATACATGCTACTGTACACACTCATGGTCCACTGACTCTGGAAGGCGGGGCATTCCCATCGACACTCCTCTCACTCAGTAACCTGACTACACTCGACCTCGAGTCCACCGGGCTCACAGCGCCTATTTCCTCGCTGAATTGGAGCACCGCGCCGGGTCTCCAGACGATATACCTCTCCAACAACGCTCAGCTGGGTACGACCCTCCCCAGCTTCTCGAGCAATACCAAGCTGGTCACGCTGTGAGTTGTCGTCCCGCCCTCCACGCCCTTTCCCCATCCACCTCCTACTTCCCACCTCCTACCTCGCTCCCTCGCTCCCCTCTCCTCCCCTCGACCCTTCCCGTCCAGGAGGTGAAAATCGCATGGAACGCAGCGACATGGAGCCTCAAGCTGATCTCACAGCGCGGTGACTGGTCAAGGAATAAACAGCTGGTCAGCGGGCACATTGCCGTCCAGCTTGACATACCTGTGAGTGAGATTTGGACTACTCCCGAGCAGGCTGTCACAAATGATCTGGACTACGGATATTGACGGCAGCAGGGACTTGTCGTACAACAGTCTATCCGGACAGGTCCCTTCCTTCTCCCAGCTCACCTCGCTCCAGACGCTGTGAGTGGCGAGCGAACCTTGGCTTCACTATACTCTCAGTCTCCTCGCCGACTGACGGACCCTTTTCTGACGGTTTCCCGTCCCCGCTATCTACACCCAGCTCGACACGAGACATGTACCTGTCCTCACCTCGTCCACTCCGCTGACCTCCCCGTAGCTATCTCGAGAACAACGCCTTCACCTCCTCCCCCTCCTCGCTCCCCAGCACACTCTCCACCCTCTCCCTCACCTCCAACTCCAACTTGTCCGGCACGATGCCCCAAGCCATCTGCTCGTCCACCACACTCACATCGTGCGATCTCCGCAGCACGAAGCTCTCGGGAGCTACGACCGGGACCTCCTCTACCTCTTCGAGCGCTTCGCAGAGCTCGTCGATGAGCAGTATGAATGGGACGAGCAGTACGACGGGGAGTCGTAGTAGTACGAGTGCCGCGGCGAGTGCGAGTGCAAGTGCAGGGTCGTCGACAAGTTGCGGGGTGTGCAAATATACCTAGACACAGACCTAGACGAAAAGGACACTGATATGTGAAGCTGAGAAAATGGTATAGAACGAGGAAGTGTAGGATAGCCAATAGAGACCGAATCGAACTCTTGGAAGTGCATGATATACACGCCCATGCACGTTGCGCCGAGCCAAAGTGACATGGCTGCTCAGCTCGTCCAGTACGAGCATGCGCGCAAGACGTTTCCCCGTCCTCGCATCCGCATTGCGGGACGAAATGCCTCCGCCACACTCGCTCCGCCACCGCCCACGCCATGTTGACGGTCCGACGTCCACCTCGCTCGGTTTGAGACTTTTGGAGCTGGTTCCATTCCTCGCACTGTTCCTCCTGTCCTCCTGTCCTCCTGTCCACCTGTCCACCTGTCCACCTGTCTATAGTCCGCCTCGCCGAGACGTTTCTTGTGTCTTCGGCTCGATCACTAGCATAGCCGCCGCCCACGCCACACAGACCCCCCTTTCGACGTTGGCTCGCGGCGATCCTTCCTTGTGTCCTGTTCGCCGCACAGACGCTGTCCTCGCCCGGTCCACGTGTCCTGTACATACACACACGCCGCCGCCATGTCCGACCCCCAACCCCCACGAGCAACAAAGACAGACTGGGCAGACGACGATTCGTCCTCAGAGGACGAGCGGGCCTTTACAGAGAAGCTCGGAGCAGTGCCGCAGAGCGCATCGTCCAGGTCGCTCAAGCACGACGAGGACGGGGACGAGGGGGACGAGGCAGGTGAGTGGGCGTGAACGTGGGCGTGGGCGTGGGCGTGGGCGTGGGCGTGACTGTGAGATCCGATCGGGTCGGGTTGGGATTGGCGTGACATGTGTGGATGAGTGTGTGGGGTGTGGGTGTTTGGGTGTAACTCTTGTCCCGAATCACCAACCTTTCCCCTTCTCTTCTGTCCACCTTCCCTTCACCTCACTCACCTCACTCACTTCATTCACTTCATCCACATCATCTCAATGCAATTCAATCCAATCCAATCCAGTCCAGTCCACTCCACTCCACTCGACACCGCTCCACGACTTCCGACCTCATTACCGCTCCCTCGCCAGTCTTCGACTGGACCATTTCCTACCTCTCGGGCCTTACCCACGTCGTCGCTGTTCGTCGCCGTGACCCGCTCACACCCATCCCATTGCAGAACCCGCCGCCCCCGACGCCCCAGCAAAAGACGACAAACCCGTCGCTTCACTTCTCTCCCGCATATCCGGGCTCTCCACCGAGCCCACCCAGCCAACCGAACCCTCTCAATCCGCCCCCGCTCAACCCGCCCCTTCCCAACCCCCCACATCACCCGTCCGACCTCGCCCACAGACCACCAACCCCCTCTTCGGCCGAGCTCTTGCCGGAGTGAAATCTGATCGAGCCGCTCCAGCTCCAGCTCCAGCTCCAGGTTCTGCACCCGCACCCGCACCCGAGCCCGCACCCGCGCCAACACCGCCAAGCTCCGCTCCTGTCGCTCCTGTCGCTCCTGTCGCTCCTGCCTCTTCTACCCCCGCCGAGACCGAGTCCGCGACCACATCCACTGCCGCGCCCTCGACGCCTGCTTCGGAGGAGTCAAAGCCGGAGAAAATGGAAAACCTCATGGACAGGGATGATGGTGCGTCGTGGTCATCGCCACCCTACCTCTGTTCTTTCCTCGAACATGGCCCCGCGTCAGCCGTACGGTCGCTTTCTTCGCCGGTCACTTTCGAGGAGTTCTGACTCGGGTGGATGTGTGGCTGATCCTGCAGGATGGGGCGATTCGGGCTCCACCAAAGCCCACGACCAGGCGCCATCGGAGAAGATGTCCGACGGCAAGTCGGGGCTGATCTCTAATGAGTTCCAGGTCGAGGTGCGTACCGAGCGACTCGGGCCGGGCCCAGCCTCGCGGGGCTAGCTTTTTTGTGAAGGCCCGGACGCAAGCTGACGTGGCCCAGGTCAAGCTCGCGGATCTACAGGCGGACCCGAACTCTCCTCTGTATTCCGTCCAGGAGTTCGAGAAGCTTCCGCTGTACGTGTCGCCATTATGATGTGGAATCTTCAGACTGTGAAGGTCCTGCGGTCTGGCTTACACGTCACAGGCATCCGGACTTGCTCAAGGGCATCTACGCCTACGGCTTTACTCGCCCGTCCAAGATCCAGGAGAGGGCGCTGCCGATGCTCCTGAACTCGCAGTGAGTGTGACGCTGACGCTGACGCGGATGTTGTTGCTATTGCTCGTGGTTCTCGCTGACACACCTTCCAGGGCCCGCAATCTTATTGGGCAGAGCCAGTCGGGAACCGGCAAGACCGCCGCTTTTACACTCAACATGCTCAGCCGGGTCGATCCGGCTATCATGGCTCCGCAGGTGGGTCTTAATGCTGCGGCGCATCTCACATGAGAGTCCAAAGCAGATTGGGCGAGCGACGACTGACGGACATTCCTAGGCGATCTGCTTGGCGCCGTCCCGAGAGCTGGCACGTCAGATCCAAGACGTCGTGAACAAGTTGGGCCAATTCACCCAGATTAAGACCTTCCTTGCGGTTCCAGGATCGTGGAAGCGCAATGAGCGAATCGATAAGCAGATCCTGATCGGGACGCCGGGTACGCTGGTCGACATGCTGTCCCGCCGAGGCTCTATCTTCGATCCGAAGCTCATCAGGGTGTTGGTCCTTGATGAGGCGGATGAGATGATTGCGCTGCAGGGGCTCGGAGACCAGACCACGAGGATCAAGCGGTGAGTGCGCACGACGTCACCCGGCTTTCTCACCCTGGCCGTGGCTGGCCATGAGCCATGGGCAATTCTTGTCCTTGTCCGGGCGAACGAGCAGAGCTGACAGGCGCCTCCGCAGCATGCTTCCCCACAACGTCCAGATCGTGCTGTTCTCCGCTACCTTCCCCGAGGAGGTTCAGAATTTCGCGCAAAGCTTTGCGCCCGAGGCGAACCAGATCTTCCTCCGCAAAGAAGAGGTCACCGTCGAGGCGATCAAGCAACTTCACCTCGATGTGGAAGGGGAGGAGGCAAAGTACGAGGCGCTCAGCAACCTGTATGACTGCTTGACCATCGGGCAGAGTATCGTGTTTTGCAGGGTATGTCCGAGTGTCCCCACGCTGTCCATATATCTATCCCCAATCACGGTACCTTCCCTCTTGACATCAAACCACAATGCGCATCGAAAGGGGAACCCGGTCCTTGTCCGAGCTCTTTGCGCGCTCGCTGACCCTGTGCGCAGCGCCGTGATACCGCCGACAAAATCGCCGAACGACTCACCAGCGAAGGTCATGAGGTTGCCTCTCTGCACGGCGAGAAGCAAACCGAGGACCGCGATCGCATCCTGGACGATTTCCGGAACGGCAAGACCAAGGTCCTCATCACGACGAATGTTGTTGCGCGCGGAATCGACATTCAGCAGGTGAACATGGTGGTCAACTACGACGTCCCCGATCTGGGTCCGGAGGGAGGGTTCAGGCCGGACATTGAGACGTATATCCATCGTATCGGTGAGTACGAGCGAGCCAATTTCTCCATTGGGCCGTCCCACAGCTTTCAGAGCTGTGACGTGGATGTCTCGGAAGTTGGCGGACACCGCTTCTGCTGACGCTCGGAACCAGGTCGTACAGGCCGGTTCGGACGCAAGGGCATCGCCGTCATCTTCTCCCACGACCAGCGTTCCCGTCGCGACGTGGACGAGATCATCAGGACGCTCGGCAAGCCGATGAGGATGATCGATGCGGGATCGGCGTCCGACATCGATCAGCTCGAGAAGGTGAGTCGGGTGGGATCCAATTCGTGGCGCGCTGAGCGCTCGCTCTGGACTCCGGTCCATGTCGCTTCTTCTTTCTCGGGTTTCATCGCTCGTCACTCGTCACTCGTCACTCGTCACTTTGTCGTGTCCGAGCTTCTTCTGCCTTGTTCTCGTCCGACTGTGCAGCTTCGCTTCGCGCTACGAGTCGAGCCGCGTCGTCACTGGTGACCCCAAACTGATCGGATCTGCAGGCGCTCAAGGCGGCAATGAAAGGTCCCGCGAAGTAGGAGAAGGGGACCCAACTTCAATTACCACAGAGAAAGGGAAAGGGAAAGGCAGGAGGATGGGGATACGGGAAAGATTCGGATTCGAGGAGAAGCGATCCAGTCCTCCTTATCACACGATGGAGCCGGGGTCTCCTGTCTCGAGTCGTCACAAGCATCATCACAAGAAGCGGAAGGAGCAGATCGTTAGGTAGAGTAGGAGTAGTCGGCGGGCTCTGTCTTATCTCACTTTATGCAAGCCAAAACAACATGTACATGATCCTCCGCGGCGCTGATCCGAGTTCGAGTCCGAGTCCAAGGATGAGTTGCAGCTACAGTACCGACCACTCACGCGATAATGTCGTGGGCAATGACGCCGATCGCTTGTTTTCGCTGACAATGGCGGATGGACAATGACAATCCGAGTGAGCAAACCCGAGCCAGCCGTCCAGAGCAGTTGAATACATGTTGCTATGTTTTCCGGGGGGTATCACTACGAGTACTTTTGCGAATCGCGTCGGGTCGGGTCGGGTCGGGTCGGGTACGGTACGATACGAGGGGAGCGCCGAAAGGGGTTGGTTGATCAAAGAGTCAAGTGAATTACCAGATACGAGAAAACTATGTAGTCACCCGGGCCATACGCCATCCGTCATGAGCCATCCGTCATCGTCCCGTTGCCGTCGCTCTTGTCCCAACTTGCTCTCGCAAACCAGTCATTTCGCCCCCCTGGCCGAGCATCACAGTTCGGTTGAACCGGCTGGTCCAATCGGCTCGCCCTCGCCTGTTTGCTTCTCACCTCATTCTCATTCCTCGTTCTCGAACGCCGCACCCTCAATCCTCCTCCTACCACCACCACCACCTACTTCCCTGTCATCCTTCGCTCGGTCCCGTTCGCCTGCGCCGCCGATCCCGTGTCGCCGCCGCCGCGTCATTCCGCATAGTCCTCCGGGTTCTCCTCCTCCCCAACCGGCATCTCATCGTACACCTCCTCGTCCACGTCGGCGGCCGCATACTGCTCATACTCCGAGATGAGGTCGTGCAGGTTACTCTCCGCCTCTGTGAACTCGATCTCGTCCATCCCTTCCTCGATGTACCAGTGCATGAACGCCCTCCTCCGGTACAGGCTCCGGAACTGGGTGAGGGAGCGCTTGAACACCTCTGAAATCGCGGTCGTGTTGGCCACGAGGGTCGCGGCGGAGGTTTGACCGACGGGCGGCACCGTGCAGAGGGTCGTGAGCGACGAGTTGGGGATCCAGGGGACGAAGAGCGGAGAGTTCTTGTTCTGGTAGTCGTACACGGCCGTTTCAATGTCGCGCATCGACAGCTTGCCCCGGTACGCGACCGACACGGTGAGGTACTTGCCCAGAGCAGGGTCGATGGCCGCGAGGAGCGACTTGCGTTGGAACACGGCAGTCGTGAGGTCGTGGACGTTGGAAGCCTGAGCGGGGCCGCGGGTCAGCGTAATGACATGGAACTCCTCCCCATTCCCCACAAGCGGTATTCGCATGGGTGATGGAGGACCTGGTCATCTGCATGTGGGAGGAAACACCCCGACTCACCGTGAAGGAGCGCGAGGCGGTCGAGATGAGCGGGGCGTATCCGGCCGTGAAGAAGTGCAGTCGCGGGAAGGGGACTACAGCAGTTCAGTCGCTGTTACACCCTCTTCACTGCGCCGCGCTACTCACCCATGTTCACCGCGAGCTTTCGCAGGTCCGAGTTGAGCTGCCCGGGGCTGTAGAAGTCAGCGAGGCCCGTCGAGCTCAGTGGGAAGGGGTGACAAACAATCGCAGTGTGCCTGAAGAAGGGAAGGTCATAGTCAGCGCTATTCAAGCCCAATCCGATGTCGCGGTCAACCCACTGGTAAAGCCCGACATGACCCGAGCGATGATCCCGTTGAGGTCCTTGTACTCGGGCGTCTTGACCTTGAGCTCGGTAGTGAGGATGTTGTACAGCGCCTCGTTCTGCGCGTCGGCGTCAGCGCGGATACCACTTTCCAGCGGGTCCCTTCCAGTCGCGAGCCGTCGCTCTCGGCTCAAGTTCCCTTCTTCCATCCCCTCTCCGTGTTGCTTCCAACGGTGCCTTCCGCATCCTCCACAGAGCCCGCATTCGGCATCGAGCCCTCCACCGAGCCCCATCCTAGCCGACCTAGCCTGTACCGCCTCCATTTCACGGCCGTCACACCTACACCCGTACCCATACCCTTCGTGTGATGCGCAATATACGCAACATACGCATCCCGCACTCACATCAAGACACGTCGTAATGTCGGAACCCTCCACGAGGATGTTACTCGACAGCACAAAGTTGTACGGCTCAATGACCGTCTCCGAGACCTTTGGGGAGGGGAAGATGGAGAAGGTCGCGAGCATCTGGTCTGGGTATTCCTCGCGGATCTTGCCTAGGAGGAGACTGCCGAGACCGGATCCAGTGCCGCCGCCGAGGGCTGAGGTGTCAGCGAAGACATGACTTGCGACGTGAAGGGAGTGAAGATGTGCGAAAGGAAGTGCGGAGTGCGACGGCGCAACGGCGCAACGGCGCAACGGCGCAACGGTGCAAAGGTGCAAAGGTGTGAAGGGGGTGAGGGGGTGAGAATGTGAGGGCGCAAGGGCGTGAGGAGTGGGTATAGGGGGTCACACAATGTGCTACAGCACTCACAGTGAGTCACTTGGAAACCTTGGAGCGAGTCGGCGTTCTCCGCTTGTTGTCGCAGCACATCCAAGATGGAGTCGACGAGCTCGGCGCCTGTGTCGGGATCAGCGAGACCGTCACAACAAGAGAGACCGTCACAACAAGCGAGATCGTCACAATCGAAACACGAGACAAAGCGCCGTCAGCAGAAGGAAACATCGCCTCGCCCTGAGATGTATCCCGCCGCTTAACATCCATCACTGCTGCCCGGCCGCAAGTTTGATTCCTCGGCGGCGAGTCCGTCCCAAGCCCCCAAGACCCCAAGACGTTCGGAGGCCATGACGCGAAGAGCTTCCAGGCGTTGACCTACATCTCCCCACTCACCCTCGGTGTAGTACCCCTTCGCCCAGATATTCCCCGCGCCGCTCTCCCCGTGGATGAACGTATCCGGCCTGAACAACCCTGCCATAGGTCCCGATCGGACATTATCAAGCACGGCCGGCTCGAGGTCGACCTGGATCGAGCGGGGCACGTATTTCTTGTTGGAGGCTTCGGTGAAGTAGACGTCGACTAAGGTAGATCAGCGCGGCACATTGAGATACGGATCGGGAAGAAAGATGTTGTCTTGCGTCTTCCAGGCGGCCGCTCGACTCACCCTTGTCCAGCTGCTGCTGGTCGTTGCCGACGTACTTTCCGTTCACTGATACATATCAGCACCGACTCTCAGCATCGTCAAGCAATGCCGGTGGCCGCATGCCCCTCTCGTCCTCGTCGTGTTGTGTTGGCCTGCGATCCGCTCGCCGTCTCCGCCGCGAGCACTCCGACAACTAGGCAACGGCGAGCCGAGTGATGACCTCGAACTGTCGTCGGACCCAGACTTACTATCGAGACCATGTTCCTACGATCCGCATCAGCTCTGACCGCATGACGACCCCATCGGCAACGCAGTCACAGTCTTCCGTACAGACTCAGTCCGGGTTCGATTCTGGGGAGGGAACTCGGCACCGCCCAACTCACGAGGAGGATGTTCTCCCAGAACGCCGTGCCGATCTGGTTGCCGGCCTGTCCGACTGACAAGAAGTCAGTATTCAACATCCAGCAAGCCGACCCTCGGACCGGCGCGGCGGCGAAGCGTTGTTGACTCTCTGCGAACTCACCGGACACGCTGATGATCTCCCTTCCCATGTTGGGCGGATGGTGCGCGAAAATGCGCGAGGTGTGAGGGGTGGAGAGAGCTGGTCTTACACAAGGTCTGTACGACTCTGTGAGATGGTTAGAGAGGTGAGTGGAGAGCAGGAGGAATGATAACTGAACTGACTCTACTGAGGATGTGGTGGACGGTGGATGGTGGGTGTGTCCCCAGCCCCCGCGTGGCGCTGACCCTCCCCCACCCTGAACCCTGAGAGTGACGGATCGGCGGGATCAAAACTGGCGGGAAGGCACGTGATCCAAGAGGCGAGCCGCCTCTAAGCAGTCCACCCCCGTAACAAGCTGTGCTCGTTGCGGGTGCCTGACGTCAGAGTGGCGTATGTCTCAGGGTGCATAACCCTGGGCTTTGTCCATGTTAAGGTTAGTCGATTACAACGATCCCTTAGTCGCATTAGCCTTTCTCCGCGGGGCCGTGGTTAGGAACTTGGTCCGTTACTAATTGGCGTTCGATCAGGACTACCCCTCGCCGTGTCATGGCGTCGCGTCTCGGTCTCGTCTCGGCGCCGTCCTTGGCGCCGCGCCGCGCCGTACCCGGTACTTGGCCCGACTTTTGAGTGGAGCGACGAGCCGACCCCGTACGCCGTGCACAGCTAGCTCGGCGCCGGCGTCAGTCATTGACAACGAGGAGGACATTGCATACAGCATTCGTTCGGTCAATGTTGATTTCGTTCCCACCAGATCGTCCCCGCTCTCGGATACAAACTCCACAGACATACATAAACTTGGACATAGTTTGATAGTTCCCACCGGGATCGTCTGCCCGCGCCGAGGGTTACCCCTGCGGAATAGAGTCTCCTTGAAACGCCAGACGACCGACGACGACGACGACGACAACGACGACTGCCACCACGACGACGGATTCGTGCTCCGCTCCGCTCGGCCAACCCCGCACGCAGATACCCCGCTCCCTCCTTTCGGCGCACAGAGCTCAGCACGGAGCGCAGCACAGCAATCGGACCCCGGACCGCAACCATCTGGACCGGCCTAAATATACCACCCCCTCCGCGATCCCAGTTCCTTGTATAAGCCGTCGCTCTAATCACCTGTACACCTGTACGTCTCAACTGCGAAAAGCAAGTCCAAAACCAGCACAGTCACTACCCGGCACTACCCAGCACTGGCAGGAATCGGAGTATTGATTGCACGACTGCGACTGCGACTGCGGACCCGGACCCGGACTCGGACTCGGACTCGAGTGGAGGAGCCGACCCAGCATGAAGGCCTCGGCGGTATGCGCGATCCTGTCGCTGTCGGGGGTGATGGTGGGTGCGACGCACCTGTCCGACAGCCGCTTGAGCAAAGTGTACGATGTGATGAATGCGATCTCGACGCATAGGTGAGTATGGCTTGCTTCGGGGGGTGCTGTCCTTCTTCCTGCCTGCCTGCCTGCCTACCTTGCTTCGTTCCTACTTCCACTTGTGGTCCCCCAGTCCGTCCCCGATCCCCTTTCCCCCCAATCCGCTCGCCCCTCCCCCTGCCCCCTCCCTTTTGCCCCGCTGGCTACCCATCGCCATACCTCTGCCCCGCATCGGTCCATTGGTCTCGCTTACCCTCCGCTCGTCCTTGTCCACCGCGTGCCCCTCTCCTTGCTGACACGTTGTAGCTGGGAGAACGGCACCAAATCCGAGGCTATCCTCGAATGGACCTACCCCACCCTCTCCGTCTTCACCTCGACGGGCAACCCCTTTCCGGGTGCGGGGTCCATAACCTCTGGCCAGATCTCCCAGATCATCGACATCGCACAGACCACCCTCCAGAACCGGCCGGCGAGCAACACCTCCGCCGCGGCGAGGGGGGGAAGTTCTCTGCTCCAGGACGACGCGGCGGGCGATCCGGCCAGTCTCGGCATCGCGGTGTTGCTCGCGAATCTCACGACGGGGGATGCGCAGGTCAATGGCGTGGGGTATGGAGACGCAGCGACCCAGGAGCTGAATTACTTGTTGTATGATGTGCCGAGGGTGAGTGGGGCGTGTGACGACGAAGCGAGTTGCGAGTTGTGGCTCTATGTGTTGCGCGTGGGACGATGTTTCTTCCTGTCCTTCGACGCGAATGTTGGCGAGCAACTCCGCGCAGGATGAGGGGAGGACGGGAGGACAGGACGAGAGGCGGCGTGAAGAGCGCGACCACTCCATTCCTCACACTGCTTCGCTCCCTCATGATAAGGGCTCGGGCGCGGAGGGCGAGCCAACCTGCTCCTTTTCGTCGCGTCCCTCGCATCGAGCACCTCGCCAGCGCCTAACTGATTACGCCCCGCAGTACCCCCCAGCATCTACCAACGGCACAAATGGCACCTCCAACGCTACGCTCAGCGCGGCCACTACCGGCGCCATCTCCCACCGCGCGCAGTATGCCCAGCTGTGGTCGGACTCGTGAGTGGAGGCTCTGTGGGCATGTTACATCTTCAACCTGCCGTCTGCCGTCTGCCGTCTTCCATCTGTCATCTGTCAAATGGGATCTGTCATCTGCCTTCTATCATCTGCCATCCTGGCATCTGCCAACTGCCCCATCTTCCATTCGGGGTCTGCCATTTTTCATTTGGCATGTGCCCCAACGCGACCAGACCACTTTTTCTTCGGTGATCTGTCACGTCACTCTGTGACGCTCCGCGATCGGCGTCTCCAGGCCTGATTCACCTTCTTCCTCGCTACGCCATCCACTTCCGCGTCATCTATCAATGCCTCCTCTGGTTCCTTTCCCAACGAATTTCGGCGTGCTCCATCGCCCTCTCTCCTTCTTCCCTCCCCATCCGTGTCCTCGCTGACCCCTGCTCCTCAGCGTCTTCATGGTCCCCCCCTTCCTAGCAGCCTACGGCGTCTGGTCCGCCAACCAGACCCTCCTCCAAACGGCCTACACCCAATGCGCGCTGTATCGGCAATACCTCCGCACCTCGTCCGGCCTGTGGATGCACATCGTCGGATCCAGCTCCGGCCTCGACTACGGGCTCTGGGCGACGGGCAATGCCTGGGCAGCATACGGCATGCTGAGGGTCTGGGCGAGTATTTATCATAGTCCCTACAGAGGGGAAATGGGGAGTCAGATGGCGGATCTGGCGAGTTGGTCGGGCGAGATCGTGCAGGCTGCGGAGCAGTATATTGTGAGTCGACACGGCGAGAAGAGGGGGTTAGGAAGGAAAGAAGGAAAGGAGGGAGGCAGGGAGGGAGGGAGGAAGGGAGGGACAGAGGGAGGGAGGAGGGAAGTGTGGACGTGCGGGAGGGGTTGGGAAGCGGGAAGCGGGACGTGGAGGCGACAGTAGGCGAGGGTTCAGCAGGTGCCAAGTGGGGAGGCGATGGGTGAGCAAGTAAAGGGGGCGGTGGCACCACGGCATAACGGTGGACAGGAGAGCCGTGGTGTATGGTCTGAAGAGGCAGGGGGGCGGGGGCGGAGGAGGAATCGTCCCGTACGCCTAGACTGTCCCGGCTGACACCTCCCAGACGTCCGACGGCCTCTTCCACAACTACATCAACGATACGTCGACATTCGAAGACGCGGCGGGCGCGGCGCTCATGGCGGCGACTGGACTGTGAGTGGTGTGGTGTGGCGAGGCGTGGCGGGGGAGCTGCCGAAACACCTCTGAACCCGTGCTGACGTGACGGCGTGACTCCGCAGCCGCCTCTCCACCCTGAACATCACCAACAACTACGTCCCCGCCGCACTCACCCTCCTTTCGGGTGTGTCCGACAAGGTCAACTCGACGGGCTACCTGACCCAGGTGGTCAACCCCAACTCGTTCGGCGCACAGGGGACCGAGTCGCCCGAAGGCCAGAGTTTCGTGATTATGGCGTACAGCGCGTTTAAGGAGTGGGAGCAACGCGGGCAGAGCGGTTTCAATGGGAGTGGGGACCCGTTGGGCATGGGCAGTGCAGCGGGGAGGAGGGTGGGTCCGGTATTGGGACTGGGACTGGAATCGGGGTGGGGATGGATGTTGGGTTTGGGTGTGGGGCTGGGAGGTGTGCTTTGGGCGGGGTTGTAGGTGAGTGAGTGAGAGAGGAAAGTGTGTTTCCGTAGACCCGCATACCCGCATACCCGCATACCCGCAGACTCGCAGACACGCAGACACCAGACACGCAGACACGCAGACACCAGACACGCAGAGCTGCGAGGGATAACGAGTCCTCAAGGGGATCGCGTTGCTGACCTGCTTCTACAGTTTGCAGCATCTAAGCGAGGATCGATACAGGGTCGGAAATCGCCAAGGCGAGACGCCACGGTTAAAGGACAACGGACATTGTCATCGTCATTGACATTTCGACATTTCGACAGCTCGGACACGGACACGGACACGGACACGGATACCGATTCGGATACGGAAGGGGCCGACGCTCGGCACTACAGTCGATCAGGATCGGAGCGTCTTCCGCCCCTACAGCAAACCAATACACCGCATTATATACATACAGTATCTCGTCTACAGTTGTTATTTCGTAATACACATAGCACCCGTACCGCACAGTGCGAGAAGAGTGCTTGCTGTGCTTCACATCTACTATTTATACCATCACGACACCGCTGTGTCCCTAGATGTCACTCGCGTCTTGTCAACTTCAAAAGACCATTTGGCTGGACCGGTCAGTCCCACACCGCCACACGGCTACATCCTCCCGAGCCCTAGTAAGGTACGGTAATGGCGGATTGACGAATTGCCGAATTGACGAATCATGAAACTCCTCGTCAGACCCGTGCGACGCGTATGTACACCGTACCGGATACCGACGGTACGAGTACAATACCGTCCTGCAGTATGGGTCCTTTACTTTACTCGAACACTTATCACTCAGTGCAGTGTAGCGTCGCGTACTTGTAGTGTATGCAGAGCATGTGTCACGCTCGTACCGCACCGCACTTGTTTGTCGCAGAAACATGATTGCATAATGCAAAGAGGCAGTCACAAATGACAATGCTACACAACAACATATGCACAACACAAGCTACCGCTACAGTGTCAACACGAGACTTCCATCCTCCATCGTCGTCGCCGTGAGCCTCTTGCTCCGTGCCCCGTGCCCCGTGCCCCGTGCCCCGCGCTCTCCTGGCGCGTGCAAAAACGTCGTTATCCGCCCCTTTCTCCGGGCCGTGTCCAAACATCCAAGCATCCTCCTATCCTCGTTACCTGCCGAGATGCTGATGCTGGTCTTCTTGACTTTGATGCTTCTTCTCCTGGAGCTGTCTCGTGCTCGTGCTCATCTTCCCCTTCCTCCCGTTATTCTCCATCGAGCTCCGTGTCTTTTTCTTCTTCCTCTTTCTCCTCGTGGCAGGCATTGCTCTCCGCCTCGTCGCCCCGCATGTTCCTCGTCGCAACCCCCCCCCCCCCTCCCCCCGCGGCCGGCCCACTGGCTCAGCGCCTCCTCTTCATGGCCCAGTCTCGCCCCAGGCAATCCTCGACCGTGACAAAGAGCGTCGCGCTGCCGTGCGAGCCGGAGCCGTATACCTCGGCACTGTCATCCTCGGCAGATCGGCCTCGACGCGCCGCCTTGGGTCTGGCCACTCCGGCTGCGGCGCTGCCGGATTGGGAATTGTCGCCGTTGACGCCGCTGTAGATGATGTTGTCGATGAGTGCATTGCGGCGAATGGCCTTGGCGCTGGAGGGGCCGCGGATGGGGCCGTTGAAGGGGCACACGCCGCCATCATCCACTGGATCGGCCCACCTGATCGATTTCTTCTGCTTCTTGATCTTGATCTCGGACTCGGTCGCCAGAGTAACAACGCCCGCGCGACGTGGTCGGTCATTCTCCCACGAGGCGAGCGCGATGTCCATGTCGGACACGTTGATCCGCCACTTTTCATTGGCGATGCTCACCGACAGCGGGGCGAGGTCCGCCTCGTCGTAGAGATCATAGTCGAAGTATTCCTCCAGCGCGTCCAGGTCGCCCTCGAGGACGAGGTACTCTGTCAGCCTGAGCGAGACAAGTTCGAGTCGGCAGGTGATCAGATCGAAGTCGCTTTGGCCGTGCTGCGGGTCGCGAGGCTGGATGGCCGTTGGTGTGCCCTGGTCCGACTCGTTGATAGAAGAGTCGTCCATGCCGGTTTCGGTGTCATCGGGAGCGTGGCTGTCCGGGGTCGGCGGGATGAAGTCGTCAGGAAGGTGGGCGGTATCGTCACCATTGCCAGAGCCGTCGAGACAAGCGATGAAGTGCCAATAAGCGTCAGCCTCGCGCTGTCGGCAGTATTCAATATGACGGCGGCAGGCTTCCTCGGTGGTCTCCTCGTGGCGTTCGGGTCGGGCGGGGTACTTGAATGCGGAGGGGCCGGATTTCACGACTCGAGAAAGCGCGGCGGGATATTGTTCCATATGAATCTCCGGCCTCATGAGGTTCGACGCAGACAACGTCCGACGCAATGGCATCCGGCCGGGTGACGGCGTGCCCGTGCGCAAGAGAGGCAAAGAACTGACTTGGGAACGACGGATGGTTGGAGCCCAGTTGGTCGCGAGGCGCGAGTCGACGGCAGTTGAAGTGAGGACGGTGGTCGAAGTGAGGACAGGAGTGGGCACGACTTGCGCACCTGCCAGGGACATGACGAAGTCTCGCACGGCTTTGACTTTGATGTCGGTCACGGCGGGATGCACAGGTCGTTTCTGGACGAGGTCGACGGTGACTTGGTCCACCACGGTGGCATGATCGTCGTTGGTCTTGCGGATGTCGACAGCCTGGGGGAGCGGTGCTTTCGGACGGGTCTGTGTGCGGGCCACCTTGGGAGCACGGTAGGCCTTTGGGCGGACCACCTTGGGAGGACGGTAGGCCTTGAAGATGTAGACTTCCTCGGAAGTGGAGCTGTCCGAGTCGTACGAGTCAGAGTCTGATTCGGTGACCGCGCTGCTGATGATATCGCCGCTGCTCCAAGAGTGCGAGCTCGAGCTGAGGAACGTATCGGATGACGACGCGAGGTCCGGGGACAGGTCGGAAGGTGTGTTCAGCGACGACGAAGACGAAGACGACGGGGATAGTTCGCATTGCACTGGTGGAGGTAGCGAAGGTCCATGGGATAGTTCGCATTGCACTGGTGGAGGTAGCGCAGGTCCACAAGCTGTTGGGCAGGGCGACTGGGACGACGACGCGAGCTTGGACGGCGACCTGTAGAAGCGGGGTCTGCGAGACGGTGGCTCGAGACCCTCGCGTTGGGCCGGAGCCAAGGGCGTTGCGAGGATGGGGTCCGGGGAAGTCTGGTCGGGGGAAGCCTTGTTGAAGAGAACACGGTAGAGGGCGACGATACCTGCAGGCGTCAGCGATGTACATGGTTTACTGAGAGCGCAGCCAGATAAATGCGCCGAATGGGTTCACGGGAAGAGCCCCCCGCGCCGCGGGGGGGGTGAGAGGAGCAAGGGGAAGAGCGAAGAGAGACTGGAGGGGTAAAGACACGGAGCGGCGGAGAGAGAAGGCAGGGAGGGAACAGCGGAGACCAGGATGGACGGTCATACGGATGCAAGGGGATCGGTGAAAGACACTCACACCACACGCCAAAGTCGATCGAGCAAAGGGCGAAGCAGGCGATGAACAACACCTTGGCAAGGGTCCTGGACACCTGAGGGGGTATCAGTGCACATCCCACCTACCATCATCGCGCGCGAGAGAAAGAGAGAGAGAGAGAGCGAGACGGAGTACGTGAGACGCGTCCCACTCTCCCGTCCGGGAATGAGGAGCTCTGGGCGTGCTCCGTCTCCTCAGAGTAGAGTGCCCCGATGGAGGCCAAGAAGGTGGGAGCAGCACTCACGTTTGGGACCAGCCTGAGGGCCAAGTTCAGAACCCACTTCGCCGCCTCGTACGGCAGCGAGATGGCGCCCGAGAACTCGGTGGCGCGATGGGACCTCCCGTAATCCAGGAAGTGCATGATCGTTGCGAGGGTGAGCGCGACGACGAAGGACGAGATCCAGAGGCCCGAGGACAGGACCGCGCCGACGGCGTCCATGACGAGCACGAAGAAGTGCGCCGAGCGGGTAAGCACGGGTGTGAGAGGGGCGGTGAGGTCCGGCCCGCTGGTTGTCGTGATGCGGGGGACGGCGTCCGGAGGGAGCGTGAGGACACGCCGACGACGACGCGAGGGGCGAGGCCGCGAAGAGGGAGCCTGTGGCATGGCGTGAGAGAGGGGGGGGGGGGGGGGGGGGGGGGGGGGGGGGGGGGGGGGGGGGGGGGGGGGGGGGGGGGGGGGGGGGGGGGGGTGGGTGGATGAGAAGGTGATAGGTGGATGGGAAGGCGGGAAGGTGGGTAGGTGGATGGGTGGTGGGTAGGTGGATCGGATCGATGGAAGCTACCGGAGCTATGGGGGCTATGGGAAGTACGAATGAAATGGAAGCGTACGAACGTGAGAATGGGAGGTTGGGAGGTTGGGAGGTGGTGTTGTGGTGTTGTGGTGAGGTGGTAAGGAGGTTATTTGAGCGCACTGGAAGGTAAGAGCGATGTTGTATCGCAGAGAGGATCAACTGTAGACTCTTGTCTGTTTGCGTGTGGATAGCAAACGTAGCGAGTTCAGTGGATCGGTGGAAGGTGGTTGGAATGTGAGCTGAAGAAGAGAAAAGAAGAGAAGAGAGGAGATGTTGTTGACAGATAAATGAGTTACTGGCGAGGGGGGCAGGGGCTACGCCAGTGGACCGCCGGGACCGCTGGGGTCTGCGTGGAGCTGCAGTCGGGTCCTCGGGTCTTCGAGTGCTATTTTGACGTCGAGTAATGTTCTCGCCCGGGACGCGCTCGGCTCGACGCGTCGACCAAGGTTGTAAAGGATGGCTGGCGAGGTGACTTTTGCCGGTGGATTGAGGTCGTGGAAAAGGGGAAACAGACTTTAGATTGGGGAGTCGTATAGTCGCGACGACCAATGGAAATCAGTCGCCCGCAGGTGAGCCCGGGCATGGTCGTCCACCGTCGATGACGCCGATGACGCCAATGACGCTCGTGACGGCGGTGCGGTCGGCCGCGGCGGGCGATAGGTGCGGGTACGGGCGATTGGTGCCTATGTGCAATGGTGAGCTAGGTGGGAGGATGGTGTGGTCAATGTAAGTGTGAGCGACGGTGTTGTGAGCGATTGGTAATGTTGATGGTGGTGGTGGTGGTGGTGGTGGTGTTAATATGGGTGGTGATGTGGGTGGGGGGACTTGAGGTGTTGAAGTTGGGTTGTCGGTGCTATATATCATCCTCGGTCGACTGTTTCGCATGGGTTCAAGGTGGTTGATGATGCGTGGGAGTATGCAATTCGCAGTTGGTCAACTTTTTTGGCTTTTGAGCGAAGGGTCTGTGCGTGAGAAAGAAAACGACAAGCGACACGAGGTACGGTACAGCACATGTAGTTTTGCACACTTACTCCACACTCACAGGCAGCGATCGTCTTGCGCGACAAAGTGAAGATACAAGGGCGAGTGGGGGTGGATACCTCGTGCATGCAGGTCCCTTCTTATACCTGTGCACGACCGTCGCCCTCGACGCGTCTGTCAGCAGGTCAGCAGGTGATAAGGTTCAACTCTGAAGTATGTCTCAGTCGTGCGACGCGCGGTGGACCAACCGGTTAATAAAACTGGATCTTTTACCGGGTGCCAATATCGACGTATTCGACCAGCACCACCACTACCGCAGCATCCATCCAATCAACAGTAGTACTCGTAGTATCATCTCGCAACAAACCACCTCGCATCCACCTCGCATCCACTCTGCACACACATCTATCACGTAACTAACCACCGCCCGCAATGTCCGATATCAAAGAGCCCGGCTTCAAGGTGAGCGCGAGCCCACTCCGCTTCGTCGGAAAGTGTCCAAGCGCTGACCCTCCGCCCCCTGTGAAACAGACCTCGGATGTCCTCGCGGTGCGTCGGCGTCAAGATGCTGTGTCCGAGAGATACCTCGCGATCATGTCCCGGACATGGACGACCCACTGACTCCTCCAGGCCCTCGCGCAGGTGTTTGAGAAGATGCCAGAGGCGCAGAAGAAGGAGCAGGTGAAGAAGGTGAGCCGAGCACCGGCGCTTGTACCACAGCAATCTGGCCGGACTCGACTCGACGTCACGCAGAGGGGACTTTGACTTTGCTGATACGCCAGACCAACGGTGTGTTCCAGCTCAACGTGAAGAACGGGGAGGGCAAGGAGACAATCTGGGTGTGAGTGCGATTTCAGACTTCGTCGACGTCGTCGGAACTCGTCATTACGATGGAGGCAGGAATGGCCGGGGTCCAGGGTTGGAGGCGCCGGGATGAGGAGTGTTGATTCTGACTCGGCAGGATCGACCTGAAGAACGAGAAGAGCGTGGGCGTCACCAAGGGACCAGCCAAGAAGCCCGGTAAGTGGAGGTGGGCGCGGGCGTGGGCGCGGTGGTATCCTCGTGTTGCTCGCGACCCAGGGCCAGTAGTGGGACTAACACAGATCATAGACGTCACGATGATCCTCACTGACGGTGAGTCGGATCCGGATTGTCACTCCTATCCGCGTCACTCCCACGACGTCTCGTCGCTCTGGCGCCTTGATCATCGAGTCCTCGCGGCTTGTATCCCGTATCCCTCACGTACGAAACCGACCACGGCTAATCCGCCCTCAGACACGTTCATCAACCTCGCCGACGGCAAGCTCAACGGCCAAAAGGCATTCATGACCGGCGCTCTCAAAGTGAAAGGCAACGTGAGTGGGGCGTGGCGCGGTGCGACTCGATCTGCACTGTGTGCTCGGTCCATCGGGACTGATGTGTGAACAGGTCATGATGGCGACCAAGCTCGATGCCGTGCTGAAGGTGGGTCGCTTCACTCCAGGCGTGGCGTTCTCACTGACCCCCGCAGACGGCCAAAGCCAAGCTTTGATCGCCCTGCGTCCCACTCTAGACCCTTCCGAGAACACCCCCCGAATGTGCGCGTTGTATCGGCTCCCCAACTACATGTCATCAATACAACCATGCAATTGATCGCGGTGACAGAGACAGTCGATGGTGATGGTGATGGTGATGGTGATGGTGATGGTGATGGTGATGGCGATGGCTGGTGATGCGCGTTTCATGTTGATCGCCATGGCAACAAGGCACGAGCACAAAGGTCTACATGGTCTACATATACTCGCCCAGGTCTCATTTCTAACTTGACTTGACTGTCTCTTCTCACCATCTGTCACTTCCTCTTCCGACCTCCTCCTGACTCACCGCAAGGTGACCAACCCAGCTCAGTTGTGCTGAACATGTTGCCCGTGAGTCCACTTCGAGAGAGTCACAACCACGGTCGTTTGTCCAGTCCGTTCAGCGCATTCGGCCGCTCCTGGCTGACGAGATTCATCCCAGGTCACTCCGAACCATTCGCGCATGCTTATCGCCCCTCCCAGCCCGGCGACTCCTTCCAGCTCCGCTCTCGTCCGCGCCAATCGCGAGAGCAGCGTGGTTCCCCTCTCCCGAGGTCGGGTCGTGCATGACCTCGTCAAGCGAGAGCCGCGCTCTCCCCCGCCATCCGTGAAGTCGGAACCCATTGACCATGCGGTGAGTTTCCCGATACCGCGAGACGGATGGCAAATACTAATCATACCTCAGACTCCCAGGACGCCGAGCAAGGGGAGTGTGAGTACGATCTGAGCTTTGCCGAAGCTAAGCAATGGCAATGATCACGATAACGAGGGTCGAGGCTGACGAGACAGATGGGCCCTCCTCCCACCGCGCCTTCGAGCAGTCGGAAGCGGAAGGCCAGCACCCCCTTCCGCGCCAGGTCGGCGACACCCTTCGCTTCGCCGGTCAAGAGGCAGACCAAGTCCGTCACTCCTTCGCCGCGCCGACGACGTGTCTCGACGCATGGTCCGTCGCCGACTCCTTCGCTTCGCTCAGTCCTCGACGGCTCCGATGGGCTCGAGCGCGCCGGTTCGAGCTTCGAGGAGGTGAGCAAATTCTATCAGAGTCAAAGCATCTATTTCGGTCTACTAGGGCGTTGCGCGGACGTGGTATGGCTGACGAGTTCAGGCCATCGAGATCGACTCGCCGCCATCCTCTCCTACCCCGTCCCAGCGGAGCATGACGCCTCGCTTTCCGACCACGTCCAGCCGCTCCGTCCGCGGCATGTCCGAGGCCTCTGAGGCGTCAAACCGGTCATTCATGACCGCCACCTCGGCGTCGCTCGACCGGGACGTCACGCCCTGGGCGCGGCAGACGATCTTTGACACCGCTGATCGTCGAGCCCCGAGGCGTCCCAGGGTCGGTGACGGCGGGTCACAGCGGTCGTTGACTCCGCAGAGCGCCCAGATCGTGCCGATGCCGGCCGAGATGGAGCGGGCTGCGGAGGGGGTCAAGACGCTCATCGAGGACTGGGTACGGGATGCCGCGGAGCTGGACTTGACCGAGGATGACGCGCCGACGGGTGGAGACTTCCTCAAGATGATCTGGAGGAGGGTTTTCTCCACCTTCGACACGGACCTCGTGAAGAAGGTTGTCGAGGACGGGAGTGAGTAGCTCGGATAATGTGCTTCCTTCTACAACACCAAGCTCATATTGCGTACCAGGGATCTGCGGCACCGAGTTCGAAGTGCACGACGTGGCTTCCTTCATCGGGTCCGCGTCAGGCCAGGTCCGACTTCACCTCGCCTCTGCGCTCGTTGATTACTCGTCAGCGTCAAAGGCGAAGAACACGGTGCAGCGCAAGGCCGAGTTCTACGCGTCCTTCAAGATCTCCGCTGCGCAGTTGGCGCAGATCAACGCTGGCGTGGATCGGAAGACAGCTCTCGGGATGATCAGCTCCTGGGCAGCTGTGGTCACCGCCAATGTTGGTGTCCTTCTAGGTACGTCATTCGCTTTGAACATGGCTGGATGCAAATCGTACTGACAGGACGCGGCTGATAAGTACAGAAGACGTCCGGAGCACATCCCCCGGGGCGGACCTCGGCCAAGTGAGGGACTTGGTCAGGCGCCTTCAGGCGATGATGGAGGGGGTAGTCGAGGAGGCGTGACCTGTGACCTCGTCCACTGCCTTGACTCTCTGTCATCCAGGCTGGGGCTTCATGGTGCGCGATTATATCGATCTAGCCCATCGTTCTTCCTCCCGTTCTCTCGTTTTACGCGGGGCTTTCCTCGATGTCCCCAACACCCCAGCACCCAATCAGTTTGGCACCTCACATCTCAGCTCCATTCCCAGCTCACGCAACTGTTTTCTCGCTCACAGCATCCCCAACCCCTCCCCAACCATCTCCATCCCCCTCCTCCCTTTCTCCACCCACTCGACTCCTCCTTCAACCCCCTCAACTCCCTCAACCCGCTCGAGCCCCTCGAGCCCGTTGCCTCGCGCCGTCCCCCTGCCTTCGTCCACCCCGATATCCCTCCCCAGCTTATCCGCCTCGGGCTCGCTCTTCCATCCTGAGCGGAGCCACGTCTTGCCCCCATCCGGCGCGAGGATGAGGGATCGGGCGTGTTGGCGCGCGGAGATGGATGGGGATTGGAGGGCGAGATACATTGCGATTCGCTAGGTGGGTTAGCGAGGCACTCGCGTCGCACGGGCACGGGCACGGATCCGATAGGAGTGATTGAGACTCGGCCGGGACTTCATGGTACGACGCCAGGAGGCTCCAGTGACGTGTAGCCGGAGAACGGAGGGCAGAGGGTGCAGGGATGGACACTGAAGGAAAGGATGAAGGAGGAAGGATGAAGGGGGAAGGGGGAAGGTTGAAGGATGAAGGATGGAGGATGAAGAAATGAGGGATGAAGGATGGAGCTGGAGCAACGCCGCGAGGAGTGGCGGCACGGCAAGTGCAAAAGCAAGTGAATGTTCCGCTCACCGGGGGCACAGTCACCCTCCCGACCTTGAAGCAATACTCCACGACGGAGAAGCAGCACACGACGCCGCCGTCCTCCCTCGGCTTCCGGGCTCGGACGGACGCGACTGTCTTCGCGGCCTCGAGCGAGTCGAGCGAGTCGAGCGAGTCGATCCCGGGCGTGGTCGCGCCGGTGCGAGTGCCGGTACTGTTGCCGTGATCGCTGCCGCTGCTGGTGGCGGGCGTGGTCGTACCGGACACGGAAGGAGAGGGGTCCGCGGAAAGGGTCATGCCCAGCGGAGGAGGTGGGGATGGGAGTGTGGCTGCGAGAGAGGCCTTGGTTTGCTCGACCACGGCTGCGACGGCGGAGACGGCGGACGAGTCGGCGGCGCTGTTGACACCGTTGGCACCGTTGGTCTTGCTCTTGTCCTCAGTGTCCTTGGTGGTTTTGGTGTTCTTGATCCTGGAAGAGCCTTTCTTGGGGTAGATGATGAACTCGGTGATAACGTAGAACCTGGTGTGTCAGTGATGACGAATGACGACGGATGATTGCGCCGCAGCATGGGGGAAGGTGAGATGCGAGGGGTGGCGATCATCAGGTGGTCATGTTGGTCATGTACTGTATTGGCCGACGAAAAGGGCAAAGGGAAAGGTAGGAGCAGGAGGGGATCGAGCGAGTCGGAATACGAACTGAAGCGGGTTCGAGCTCGACTTCCGACTCGGATTCGCTCGCGCAAGAGGAGTAGGCAACGGTAAAGCCGTTGAAGGCGAGACGGACAGGTGAAGTTCCACCCCGGCCCACGCCACACGCCACGCCACACGCCACTCCGCACTCACCACTTATCCCCCCACCCCCCCGCTCTGGACTCCATGACATACTCGCTCCCCACCGGTATCTCCTTGATGAACGTGTAGTAGCTCCCGCCGAGCGCGCAGTGCGCCCCGGCGTGGAAGAGCGGGTTGAGCGCTTGGCCGCAGAATTCGATCCGGGCGGGGTCGGCGGATTTGGCGTAGCACCTGTGTAAGTCAGGGTGAGCGGGTCAACCACGAAGTGACATTGCGATTGGCTCGACGTCGCTTCACGACGATTTCCGAGGAGGTTTGGACTTGGATTCGGGGGGAGAGAGGGGCGCGGAGTGGATCCGTGTGAATGATTTGCAGTTCGGGGCGGAGGGAGACTAGCCACAAAGGGGGAGAAGAGACAAAGAGGCGGGTTTAGGGTTTAGGAATTGGATTGACGAGGACGTGGACATAGGCGAGCATGACGCCGAAATGAGCGGACGAGGGCAACAGCGAGGACGAGGGCGAGGTTTAGGGCGTGGACAAGGACGAATATGCTGAAATTGACATTGTCGGCGACACCCCCGCCAACTTACGAGTTCGACAGATGCCCATTGAAATCACAATCGTCCAACCAAGCCATTCTCTTGGACACCGTCTTGATCCTGGCGATACGCCCCTTGGCGTCATTCCGCTTGGACCAGTCATCGAGCCACTTGCGCTTCCCCTGGAGCCGGACGAGGAGGAAGGAGCGATACGGGAAGAGGAGCACGCGGAGGTGCCATACGAGCGGGAAGGAGGGGGCGTTGAGGACGAGGAGGAGAAGGAGGGTGAGCTTGACTGGGAGGCGTTAGCGGCGCGCAGCGCGCAGAGCGCAGAGCACGGACGGGAGGTTCGAGACAGTGCCCCGCACCTTGGGCGGTGGGCGGTGTGGACGGGATACAGAAGGAGGGGTGTAGAGGTGGGCCGACGTTGGACAGTCGTATTGGGAAAGAGGAGAGAGGGTGCAGTTGTTGGGACAGCGTAGAGCAAGTAGTAGGAGCAGGGGTAGGCGCAGGTGTAGGTGATGTGCTGCAGCGAGGAAGCCGGGAAGAAGGGTTCGGGCAATGGCAACGGCAACGGCGCCGAAACTGGGAGGAGGCAGCGGCAATAACAGCCAACAGCCAGCACCGTGCGCCTCGCCTCGCCGACACTGGACACTAGGCACTGGAAACAAAGGGAGATACCGAGACAGGGTTCGGATCGGCTTGAAGGGGGAGGTAGTACCAGACACGAGACGAGACACCACGCAGAACGACTGCACCGCGATCTACTCACCCGGCTTGGGCACGAAGGGGAGCAACGGCGTCCCGCTCATGAGTCCCAGACGGGAGAGTATCCCTTTCGCCAAGTCCATCGCCGAGGACGTCAATGTGTCCAGTCGGACTCCGGATGGTTCCATGATGGTAAGCGCTCGATTGGGTCTCCTGCCGCGCAGACGGTTTCGTGGACACAATGACCCGGGTCTATAGGCTGAGTTGCTGATTCAGTCCGAGCTTCTGTAAGGCTCGCGTGTGAGTTAGGTGAGGAAGTTATGGTATGGGTGATCCTGAAGAGGGGTTGTAGCGATGCAGTGATGTAGAGTTGTAGAGTTGTAGCGTTGTGTCGTTGTAGTGTTGTCGCGTTGTCGTCTTTTCACCTGCCAGCACCCTCATAATCCAAGCACTGGTTATAGCTCAGTACGCCGTACGCCGCGTCACCTCGCAGTTCGAACCGATTGATCAGCACCCTCATCGCGGGCATAAGCGAACGCCTTGCGGGCATACACCACCGCGCCCCACGACCATATCGCGAGCAAAGATGCCTCCGAAATAGAGACGACAGACGGACAGGCGATCAGTCGAAGACTCGAAGGAATAGATCCTCGCCGTGGATCGTTCGCGGACCGCTCGTGGGTCAAATGGGTCGGTGGGTCGGTTACTACTGTACCGAAACGAAACGAAACGAGACGAACGAGACCGCCGGGTACGGGAACGCCGGAGGGCAAGCACCACGAGAGAGGATAGGGGGAAGGGGGAAGAGGGAGTCGGGAGACTATGCTCGTGACACAGAGTCATGCCCAGGCGGGCGCTCAGCGTAATCGTACAAAGTCAGCGCCAAGTCGGCCGCCGGGTCTCCATCTCATCTCCGGAAATTACGGAAATTACATGGCCGAAGAGAACTAAGGCACAAAGCCGGCGGCTTGGGACTCGGACTCGCTCCCATCGCAAGGGGACGATGCGATCTCGTCCAGTGTATGAAAAGCGTCGGTCACTGCTGTCATGATGGAGCAACGAGTCAAAGATGAGTTCGAGAGTCATGAGAGCAGGGGAGGGTGTGACCGGGAAAGAGGTACTGTCATGTTGTGAAATGCCCAGAAATCATACCGAGGAGCCCACATATGATCACCACGAGCGAGACACCACGAGCAAGACACCAGGAGCAAGATATAGGGTGAGCTGGGGTTTGCACGCATGCAGGGTGATCCAAGGGACATCTCATCGGACAGGCCTTGTAGGATATCATGTGCATCGTTTATGTATACGACAAGCACACCACCAGGCGCACCGACGAGACGACAAGTCTGTGAATCGTCTCGTCTCGTCACGTCCCGTCTCGTCACGTCACGTCACGTCACGTCACTGCTGCTGCACCCGGCTTCCTCACCGGCCGACTGGGTATTTCGGGCGGTGCGGCATCTGCCGTTGACCTCTTTGATTTCTCTGAGACCGTCTCGATGCGACCGGTGAGGGCTTTCTCGTGCTGCGAGAGGGGCGATCCGTGGCCGTGCTCGCTCCCCTGGGCGGCTCTCTGCTTGCTCCACTTGGGGTCCACCCACCGCCGCAGCACCCGTCTCGAGGAGAGCATCACTGGCCACGTCGCGGAGATCCCAAACAGGATCACGACCACCAGCAGAGCCGAGCGGGGGAAGGTGTCATGGCCTTGCTGCACGCCGTAGACGACACACGGCCACACCGCGAACCCACAGACAGCCGTGGCGGTCACGGCCGCGGCGAACTTTGTGTGCTTTCCCTGGCCTCGCAAGATCATGGCAAAGTAGGTGGGGAAGATGGGACCTTCGAAGAAGAAACAGAGGAGAAGCATGGCCAATACGCCCTTGCTTTGAGGCAGGACCAAGACGAGGACCGCCGTCACGAACCCACCGAGCATGCAGACCGCGATCGCAATCCGCGGCGGGATGCCCAGGAAATAGAGCCCGGCAGCGAGGAAACGCCCAAAGCAGAGGAGCGAGAAGCCGATGGTCTGGCTCCAGAACGAGTCGTACCCGGGCTTGATGGCCTGGGTGAGAGGCGTCCAGAAGTAGACCACCGCCTCTCGGTTCCCGCAGTAGAACCACATCGCCAGCACGCCCGACCAAAGGACGAGGTGTCGCGCGTCGATGCCGAATGCCTTGACTCCGGGTTCAAGGTCAGCGTTGTAGAGTCGCTGGAGGGCCATCGCCTCGAGAACGTCATCATCGGCCTCGGATAGGGGTACGAAGTAGAAGACCATGGCGAGGAAGACAACAAAGAGGGCGACGGCGAAGTAGCACCACTGGACTCGGAGCAGGTCCTGTACGTCGATCCCGGGGAACAGCGCCACCTGCGCGACGATGGGAGCAACCATCGCGCCGACGCCATTCATCCCCACGCCGAAATTGAGGCGAGCCTCGGATAGCTCTCCGGGACCAGCGAGGGCGATGAACGCGTCCGAAGCGACCTCGAGACAGGAAACGCCGAGGCCGATGATAAAGTTGGACACGACAAAGCCGGCGTAGGACCGCAGCACGGATGACGGCCAGAATGACAGGGCTCCCGTGGCGAAGATGGCGAGACCGGTCATGAAGGTCACCTTGAATCCATGGCGGGTGAGGACCCAGTACGCGATCAGCAAAGGGCCGAAGAGATAGGCCCCCCAGTAGCTCGCATGAAGGGCGATGGTGCGCGAGGTCGGGTACGCGAGTAGGTTCTGGATTTGGACGTTGAGGCTGCCGACGAGACCGTAGGCAAAACCCATCAGGAAGAGGATGACAGACACTGGGGGGTCAGCCGTGGCGAAGGGGGACGGGGGACGGGGGGCGGGGGACGGGGGGTGCTCACCGAACATGGTTGGCCACCAGGCTTCCTTCGCGCTCAGCTGGGTCAGCGGCACCTTGCCCTTGACCTTGACAAAGTCGAAGAAGTTCTGCGTCGGCTCCTGTGAAGTAGACGCGTCGGGCTGCACAGTGGGCCGGCGTTCGCTCAGGATGGTGGAACGTCTCGGGGCGGAGGTGCGGCGCGTCGAGCCCTCGAGCGGCGGCCAGGCGCCAGGGCCTAGGGGCTCGGCGGGCGGCTCGCTGGCGATCATCTCGAAGAAGTCGAGTGATTCGCCTTCATCCTCGTTATCATTGGTCGATCGCTCCGGAATGACGGAGAGGCTGTGCTTCTTTGAAAAGGGTGACACGGGCGAGAGGGGTGACACGGTTGTGAGTGGTGACACGGGCGAGAGGGGTGAAACGGGTGAGAGTGGTGACACGGGCGAGAGTGGTGATACGGTGTACTCGACCTGGTTTGACTCGGGGGCTCGCCATGGGACAGGCATTGTGGCTGGCTGAGTGACCACAGCCGAGGATGGGCCGTCCCCGAGGTGACCCAAATCACTGCACCGCCCGTCCTCGGACGTGTTGGAACCGAGTAACGGGTCCGGTATTTCGCTATGAGATAGACGTTTGTGAGGCGGGTGCAGCAGCCTTGGCATTACGCGCATGACGAGCGGCTTGAGCACGAGGACGCAGCAGCACATGATGCCCACCGATACCTCGACGGCGGACCACATGAGCGAGAAGCTTGCGTGGTAGGTGTAGTTGGGCGGTGGGGTCGATGCGGTCACGGATGCGTAGGGGTTGATGAGAAGCTCTTCCTTGAGGGCCGCTTGGAGGTACACGACCCTCACGACGTCCACCACGGTGGCGAAACCTCCCACGATGAAGGTCGTCACGAGGATGACCTTTTCCTGCAACTCCATTCTGAGCGAGGTGAGGATCGGCAGCGGCAGGAGGAGGATCGCGAGATTGGTGAGGATCGTAATCGGCATCGAGGAGAGGTAGAGTGCGACAATGTCAATGCACGTCCCGTCGACCACGGAGAACGCGGCGTCGACCGGGTTGCACTGGAAGATGTAGATGAAGGTGAGGACGATGCCGGCGATGTTGATCATCGCCATGACGAGGAGCGAGGCATAGCGGAGGAACGGCTGGGCCACCGCGATGCGGTAGTACAGAATCAGGATTGCCGTCTTGGTCGCCATGAGTGCCGGGTTGTACAGCACGGTGAAGGCGTAGACACATTGCTTGAGTGGTACGACCCACTCCGGCTTGATCTCTACAGGCCAGGCTCAGCGGAGTCCGACGCCCTAGGGTGGACTGACTCGTTACTCACCCGAGTCCGGCGCCCCCAGCCCCACCCGGGTCCCAATCATGATCGACACCGAGAGCCCGACGGCAAACATCCAGCCGAGGATGATGACATAGTCGTCGGCGTTGGCCTTGCGCGTCACGCCCCACTTGGAGATCAACCGCAGGACGACAAACACGGTGGCCAGGATGATGATGACGAGCGTGACCACGAACACGGTCGGACCCCTGTCGTTGAGGACCTCCATGGCGGTGAGTTGGACCACGGGCGGCCCGCCGGCCGCTCAGGTCATGGTATCTTGTCACTGTCGGACCGGAAAGCTACGATCGCGTGTCTTGGCCCGTTGCCGAGAGGCTTTGGCCCACGGAAGATGATGGAGGCCTTGTGGATTGCAGTGGTGCGGTGAGCTTGAAGCAGCGAGGCGGTCGTGCACATGAGATCAACATGAGAGTCGATCCCGCCCCTCCCTGTCATACAACCTGTCATTGTACTCAGTACCCCGCCTGAATGGGCCGATCGCGCAGTGGAAAGGAGCGGAACGACTTCGTCCAGAGATTCGAACTCAGGAGGGGCGGGACCCAAGGCCGAACCGGGTACCCGAGAACCGCTTCTGCCTCCGCCAATGCGCGTCTCGCCTCGCCTCGTCTCGGATGCATAGTTGCTCCTCACTCCTCTGGATTTGGGAGACCAGGTGGTACAGTCAAGGTGAGATCCCGGGCAATGCTGCATTGACGGGCGATGCTGCCCGAACCGAGGTGCCTCGACTTGGCCTTGAGCGCACAGTTCACCTTGCCCGTCCGTCCATCCACCCCAGAAACCAGATACCGCAGGCTCCCGCCTCGAGTCGCTAAGACCATGCTTTTTGAGCACAGGGTCGATTTGTGTATCTCAGGCAATCTGGTTGGGATCATCCCCCTACCGCCCCGGTCATGTCTGGGCAGGCGAGTGCGCGATGGCATCTAGCTCGCCTACGCGGTGAGATGAGATGCTCAGCTACAAGCACATCGAGGTCCTATATACATCACTCCCCACGCCCACCCAACCACATCCTCTCCTCCTCGCTCGCGACGGACCACCTCCCTTCCTCTGGCCTCGCCGCGGTATCCAGCTTCTTCTTCTTCTTGCCTCCTCCATCCCTGACCACCTCGCCTCTCTCCCACATCCTCATTTCCTCCCAGGAACACTTGACCCATCGTATCGGCTCGTTCCCAGACTGCATCTCCTCGTTGTCCGTCTCGGCACGTCCCACCCGCCCAACTTGCTCCGACCGAGATTGTGTCGACAAATGCCCCTCGAGAGCTGAGGACCGGCGGACTGCAGGCCGGACCCACTCGAGAGTCTTCCATAGTCGGTGATACAGCCTCTGAATGAGCCGGGTGGTGAGTAGTCGCGGTGGCGTCCATATCCTCGGGTTTTGGCGGGTGCTTCTTGGCGGAGGCGGGGGCGGCGGGGGCGGGACAGTGGACCTCGAGACGGGGTTTCGGGGGAAGATACGACGGAGATGGGGAGGAAGGTGGTCTAACGTTGGTAGCGGTGGCAGAGTTGATGATGCCGACGTCCGGCTCAGTTTATCCTCATTGGTGGGCATTTCGTGATTCCTGGTGGTGGTGGTCGAGTCGGAGTCCCCGCGCGATCGCCGCGGTACGAGCGGCTGTGATCCCTCCGATCCCGCCGTCCCCTCTGATCTTCCTTCCAATCCCGCCAAGATCCTCAACGATCGCACAACGCCTCGCCTCTCCCATCCCGTACCCACGGTCACTGCCCCAGTGCCGCTCCCGCTCCACACTCGCTCGCAGTTGTCCAGATCCACATCCCGCTCCCCAGGGGTAGGGAGCACCAACGGCGCCTTGACGAGTTTCGTTTCCCTGGTCCACGCGCGTTTCTCGGCTCGGCGGATGGCTGTCGGAGGAAGCGTTCTGCGCGCGCGTTGTACCGGTTGCGGGAGGACTGGATCGGGACGCAGAGGGAGGAGAGGCGGAGGAAGTGGTGGTCGGCCCGTGAGAGGGGGTTCGCTTGTCGCCGAAGGGTTGTGGGAGGTGATGCGGATGTGCTGAGAGGTCAGTGGGCTGCTCACGACAGATAGGTGTAGTTTTGCTGCAGGTCTTTTCTCTGCATGTCCCGTCACGGTACATCCCACCGGCGCGCTGCTCACATTGAGTAGTTCCCAGCGCACCGGGCCCCTCTGCCCGTAAGCCTCCTCGAGGAGCCGCGAGAACGCATGCGGATGGCATCCCACAGCCGCGCGAAGCTGTCTCAGCTCCTAATCACGATCAGCACCGTCTTGACCGTCCTGACCGTCCTAACCACACGGCCTCGACCTCGATCTCGACTGCGCACTCGACCTCCACCGCATTCTCGTAGTCGACCTCTCACACACCTTGTGAGCCCTTTTGAGCCGCCTTGCCCTCCTCAGCTCGCGATACGCCGCCTGCGCCGAGCTCTCAGCATGGTTTGAACTGTATCCCGAGCTGTTGCCCTGGGTCTCCTGCACCCCTGCAAATGGACCGGCCGAAGCGGTGGATCGGTTCACTGTGACCCCTCTGGAATCCGGCTCTTTGGGGTAGGTGAGAAGCGAGCGGAATCGCGGTATGAGGACCGACCAAAGGTGCGGGTCCGGTATGAGCCGGAGGTGTTGGATGTATGAGCGGTACAGCTGCCTGGGGGTCGCTGCGGTGGTCATCCCGCGGCGACGAAGATGCAAACGCAAAGACTAATGCAGCAGCATCTCTATCTCTCTCGTCCGCCGAAACGACCGAAACCGGCCACGTGGAATGTCACGTGATCGTCGTGTGGGATGTGACGTCGTCGATGCGTCGTAGTGGCGGAGCGGCAATGACAACGAGACGAGTGCTGGAATGACCTGTACGATCGGAACAGAGTGACTATGCAGAGCATATAAGCAGGACGTCATTGACTCGTTCCCGATCTCTTCTTCTCCATACTATAACGCACATACCAGGTGAGTTGGCTGTACATTCCCTCAAGCTGTTGAAGGAACGAAGTGTATGCATAAGCATGTTGGAATCGCTTGGTGTGTGCACTTGGCCGCACAAACGGGGTGAGCACGAGTGCAAGCGTGCAAGCACGGTCGCAAGTACTCGGATCGTACAGGTGGCTGGCTCCATGAACGACCGAGTCTCTACTCGGCGCGTTACTCATCATTTCATCTTGCCCTCTTCGGTCTCGGTTACCCCCGCTCTGCAGCTCATCTGCCCCGCCTGGCCTCCTCCCCGGCCGAGCCTTCGACTCGAACTCGACTTGATTACTGCAGGCTCGGGGTCTGCCTCTTACGAAACTGTTGTCAGTCGGTCGTTGTCCACGGCGGAATTGCGCGGCGATCCCGTCCGAACCGTCGGTGTCGGTCTTTGCTTTCCAGGCACGCGCCAACCCAGTGACGTGGTTGGACAGCTACTTAAAGCTGGTTCTAATTTACATTGTCGCACTTCGCATTCAAAACCATCTCTTCTACCCAATCAACCACCTCCAATCTCTCACTCAGCATGGTCGCTCTCGTCCGCACTGGTGTCCGCGCGGCGCTCCCCGTCCGGGGCGCACTCATGGCGACGATGGCCATGGCCAGGGGAAAACACACCCTTCCCGACCTGCCGTACGGGTACGACGTGAGCCGCGAGGGATTGGCTCGATATCTGGTGTGGTATGATGCTGATGATTGGTGCTTCTTCGTCGAAACGTCGCTCTCCGCTACATCTACGCCCATCTCATGCTCCACGCGATGATCCGGGATTGGCTCGACACTGTGTCTTCTTACTCGTCGGCCCTTCGTCCCTCGTCCTGGCTTCTCGTCGACTTCCCCCTCCCGCCCACCTGCCCCCGGTAATCTGCCTTGTCCGGATGCTGTTCTGCCCTTCCCACTCTCCCGCCCCGATCCCCCTCGTCGCCGTGACCTCTTTGTTTGGCGCCACTGGTACCGCTCGTTTCACCTGTTCCCGTTCTCACCGCTCGCTCCACTTGTTCCCTCTCCCTCTCAATCGCTGGCTCCCTCTCAATCGCTGGCTCCCTCTCAATCGCTGGCTCCCTCTCAATCGCTGGCTCCCTCTCGAACCGCTCGCACCGCTCGCTTCGCTCATGGTCCTCACGGCGCCCGCGCAGGCCCTCGAGCCCTCCATCTCCAAGGAAATCATGACGCTCCACCACACCAAGCATCACCAGACCTACGTCAACGGCCTGAACGCGGCGGAAGAGTCGCTCGCCAAGCTCACTTCCGAGGGGAACGTCAAGGGCGCGATCGCGCTCCAGCCGGCGCTCAAGTTCAATGGGGGTGGTCATATGTGAGCGATACGGCGACTAGGGGTGGGCTTCCGGGTGGGGCGGGGGGGCGCGGCGCCGAGGCCTTGGGGTTGTAGGGAAGTGGTTGGGGAATAATGGACGAAGGGGCAGTTCGCGGTGGAGTGTGTGCGAAGGCTGGGTGGAGTCGGGCATCGTAACCGAATCGAGAGAATCGCGTATCGTCTCGCTGACTCGTACCGTTTCTCGACGACGTAGTAACCACTCGGTGAGTCACGGCTCACGGCGGACGTGCCATTCCTCCTCCTTCGCCACTCCACACTCCCCTGTTCGGCCGTCGATCCTCAGGCCTCACTCCCGACCGTTTCATTCCTTGCTCCTTCCTCCTTCAATCCTCGCTCCCCCTCTGACCTCGGACCTCTCCCCACCGCTCACTTCCCACTGCCCACTCCTCATCCTCACTCAGCGCCAACCCCTCATCCCTCATCCCCGTCCTCTTCCCACCCCTCCGCGTACCTCTCCTCATCGTCTCCCCACTAACCCCCACAGCTCTTCTGGAAGAACCTCGCCCCCTCCTCCTCATCCTCCACCAAGCCCTCCTCCGCGCCCACCCTTGTCAAGCAGATCGAGGCCGACTTCGGCGGACTCGACAAGTTCAAGGAGCAGTTCAACGCCAAGACGGCGGCGATCCAGGGCTCCGGATGGGGCTGGCTGGGCTGGAACAAGGAGAGCAAGGTCTTGGAGATTGTTACGACCGCGAACCAGGATCCGCTGCTCTGTGAGTGGAAGTGGACGGGGGCGGTACGGCGTTGCCGTGATTGCTTTGCACGTTGCGTTGCACTGCGTGTGCGGGTCCCCCTCACACCTCTCTCTGACTCACGAGCGTCCGTCCCCCGAAGTAAAGTAATGAGTGGTCATTGGGGCAGTGGAGGGTGAACTGCGGGGACGCGTGACGCGCCACCGTGACCCTTCGCAGGGTGCGGGTGGGAACCAGGAGACTCGAGTCGTCCTGGAAGCTCAATCTATCAGCCTCCAGACGAGGAGTGCAGAGCGGGTTCTGCCCAAGGGATGGAAGACTCGGAAGTACGAAAGCGCTCGCTGACACCACGCCCAGCCCACGTCCCCATCATCGGCATCGATATCTGGGAGCACGCCTTCTACCTCCAGTACAAGAACGTCAAGCCCGACGTGAGTGATGGGTCCGGACGACGACTCGTGCACGATTATCCCCCTCGATTCGGGCGTCTTACTCCCTCTCACTGCTCTTACTGCCTCTGAACCCCCCTCTCTCCCCCTCTCTCCCCGTCACTGCGTCCCACTGCGTCCCACTGCGTCTCATTCCACCTCGCTGCCCCTCATCCCTCCTCCCATTCACTCTTCGAGCGCATATTGTCCACGACCGTGGCGCAAATCCAGCGCGAGATCGCCCGCGTCTCTGCCCCAATCGATGCCGCTCGGCTCCACTGACGCCTGTCCAGTACCTCAAGGCCATCTGGGACGTCATCAACTTTGAGGAGGCCGAGAGCAGGTTCAAGGCGAAGTGAGATGCGGCGAGTGAACGCGCGCGCGCCTGGTGGTGTCGAGTAAATATGATCAAAAGAGATGAAGCTGTCGGTGACTGAACGGTGGTTAGCACTGAACGGTGGTCAGCGGGTCGTTTCGTGTAAGGGAATCCGGCGTGACAAGTGACAAGATGTACTGGCCACGGTGCATGGTGCATTCCGCATCGTGCATTGCCTGTGTCATCGTCGTGCTCATGTCCGGCTGCATTGTCGTCCCGGAAGACAGCCTGCCTATTGCTGAGCTCATCGGCGGAAGCAAATTGATCCTGGTCGCGTTGTCGTTGCCACCCAAGACATGAAATGTCGACAACGACAACAGGTTCGTTTGTCCATCTTCGTCTTCGACATCCTCGCCTTTTGGCTAGTTCTCAACCCACTTCCAGCTTCTTTCCAGCCCATCACCAGACGCATACTCACCCGCCATGTCGTATTTCATGACCCAGTGAGTTGGGTTCCTTGTTGCGTACCTACTCTGAGCCACGCGAGTCGATTCGCTGATCCTCGCGACAGCTTGCATTCCGGCTGGCATGTCGACCAGGTGAGGTTTCCTCCGGTTCTATGACCCGCTACCTGTTCTACCTCTGGATTCGGCTGTCCCCGGTGATGACCAGGGACCATTGTGTTCTACCCATATTCGACCTTGTTTCGCGATCGTGACGCCCGATCCGAAGGACGACGTCTCTGTCCAATTCCCATTCCCGTCTTCTCATAGTCTATCCCTCCTTGTTGGCCATTGCCTTTCCTTCCTTATTGGCCATCGTCTATCCTTCCATATTGGCCTCTCCCCCCCCCCCCCCCCCCCCCCTTCCCTGGTGTATCCGCTGACGCCGCCCAGTCCATCCTAGTAGAAGAAGATCGCGTCGTCTGTATCCGTTTCGGACACGACTACGACCCGGAATGTATGGCCATGGACGAGACGCTCTATGGCGTGACGGAGAAGGTGCAGAACTTTGCGATTATCTATCTCGGTGAGTCGATGGGCTCGACCCGGCTCGGCACGTCGTGCTCGGTGTCGGTGCCGGTATAGGTGACGAGGGCGAGGGCGAGGGCGATGGCCTTATTGGTGCCGGCGTGGACGTCGGACGATCGGCTCGTGCTGATACTCGCGCAGTGGACATCACCGAGGTCCCAGACTTCAACAAGATGTACGAGCTCTACGACCCTTGCACCCTCATGTTCTTCTACAGGTGAGTGGGGTTTCGTCGGCCTGCTTCGGCGTGCTTGGTACGGTGCTACCCGCCTGGGCTTCTCCTCCCCCGCGTCTAGCGGGGTGTTCGTCCTCGCGTCGTTTCCTTGACGCACTCCTCGCAATGATGAACCCCCGCGTCGTTTCCTTGACACACTCCTCGCAATCTCTCAACTTGTCTCTCCCCCCGTCGCCTGCACCTGCATGGCGCTTGCGTCGACTCGGTCCTCCCCTCCGCATCAGACCCGTGGTACCGAAACCTTCTCTCTCTTCCGCCTGGGGGCGGAAGGAGGAGGAGGGTTGTATCTCCAGATACATGGTCGCTGACTCGATCAGAAATAAGCACATTATGATCGACCTGGGAACAGGTAACAACAACAAGATGTGCGTGGCTCTGTTTCTGCGTCCGCCTCTCTCTCCGGCGCCCACTCCTGCGTCCACTCTCGCCCCCACTCCCACTCTCGCCCCCACTCCCGCTTCCAGTCCCGCTCCCAGTCCTGCTCTGCCCCAAAGCCATCGGTGTCGGTGCTCCTGGTCACGAGTCACCGTGGCTCCGTAGACTGAATGCGTCGACGGCCCATGCTGATTGATCACCGCAGTAACTGGGCCATCACAGACAAACAGGAGGTGAGCTCGGAACTCGTCTTGCCTTGAGGCGGCCACTCCACCTCTCTGGGGTTCGTGAGTCCCAAGCTGACGATCCTCCAGATGATCGATATCATCGAGACGGTCTACCGGGGAGCATCAAAAGGACGAGGTCTGGTCGTGGCTCCAAAAGGTATGTGGAGCATGCGGTACCCATTTCAACGTTTCCCCGATACCCCTTGTCCTTGTGTAGGCATCTGGAGCGAAGCTGATCCGCGGCTGTACAGACTACTCGACCCGACACAAGTACTAGACCCTTCCCACGTAGATCGTTATTGTATACCATGCATATACTCGACTCCGCATCCGATCCTCGCGACGGGGCCGGAGGCAGCAGCCATATGCCTCACACCTCGCTGTTTCGCTGCCTGCTCCCGAACGCCAGACACGGCAACCCGCGTAACCGCACAAAGCAGTGCATCGCGTTCGCTCTCCCCGCTCCTTTCTCCTCGCTCGTTGCTCATTGCTCATTGAGAGCACCCCGGACAAGTATGCAGGGTATCGTGAATGTACAGGTCGCAATCGCCGCAAAAGTCATTGGCGCACTTGACGCATCTGCACGGGTTTGTCAGTCTCCTGCAGGTCACCAGCAATCTGGGGATAGATCGTTATGCGAGAAGAGAGACTGACCGATATCTCCCCGTCGGACTAACTCCTTCGGCCTGAGAGGCGACGCCGAGGTTGATCCCAATGTCTGACAACTGTTGCGCATCAGCCATCATCCATAAACGACTCCAGGCCGGCGGATGAGAATCCGAGCGTGCGAGCTCGAAAGCAGGTGAAGGCGGCGGCACACGCACGTCTGGAAAGTCCCGATCGCAGCCAAAACATGTCGGCGCAAGCTCGTGACTGGGGTCCGAAGCTATTTCCAGGGGCAGTATCGCGTAGTTCGCCACGGGGAAGAGGAACCAGAAGCTGGACCGCAGAGTCAGCGAGGTCTCGCTCATCTTCGCAGATCGTTGGCTGAAGCAGTGCGATCTCCTGTGCGGGCCGTGCCGGACTCACCTTCTCGCGAGATGCGGACTGGATACCACCATGAGACCGCAGACTTCGCAGTCTGTGGGTACGTCGCACAACTTGCTTCCGCAACGGGGACACAGATAACCCCCCTTCTTGAGCAGACCATGACACGCGCACAGCGTTTCTCCACCCTGGGGCAGCCGGACCGGGAATCCCATGACCATGAGATCGCCCGCGGGTGGGGGTCTGCCCGCCCCACCTGGTCTCCCCCCGGCCCGCCCCCCTGCGGCAAGAGCGTTCCGCACACCCATCGTAGCTGACGGCGCGAGAGTCTGAGCTGGAGGGGGTATCGTCTCCCACAACAATTCCCGGAGATGCTCCTCGTCTATCGCAACGCCGAAACGGCCGCCTGTACGCTCGCAAATCTGTCGACAGATCTTGATCTCGCCGGAGAAAGAGATGATCGTGGTACGCAAGCGCGCCTGGACGAGGTCGGTCAGGACTTGATGGATCGATGTGGGACCGTCCGGATCGGACGTGGAGATGGAGGAGAAGATGACGAGAGCTTCGAGCGAGGATGTCGATGGGAGGTGGCTGCGGCGGGTCTTAGCGGAGGCATCAACAAGATTCAACTCGAGGGAAGATCAGAAGATCAAGATCCTCCAGTGCAGGGCGACCCAAATTCTCCAGAGCACGGTGACCCACCTCATACCGCCCCGAGCCATGACGAGGCCATTCTGCAGACTCGGCTCGCCGGAAGGTTCCAGTTTCCTTTTATCAGCCAAAGTAGCGAGGATCTCCTGTGGGTTGCCTACGCGACGTGAGCCTTTGCGCTCTTCGCTGCGTTGTGCTCCGTACCGGAGCAGCCCATCATGTCGAAGACAAGAAACACCAGCTCACCTCCCATCGGTACCAGCACCTCGGAAAGGCGGTCCCGCATCAGGATGATCCCCACTTGTCCTAGAGGATTCTGGTCGAACCATTCCACAACGTAGCTCCGGAGGTATTGGAGCGTCAACTCGAACCTGGCGTCCATGTCAGCTCGACGACGCCTGCTTGCGCGACGCAACCGAAAGTGTCGTTGAGGGTGATGGCTTACCTATTCGGACGAAAGTCCTTGTCTCTCATCGAATCTGACAAGTCGAGGATGATGAACATGTGTCGGATGATGGACCGCCTCAGCGGAGCCTCCGACATGAGTGCTCTACGCATGGCGTCAGCACGGCGACCCCCTCTGAGCCGAGTTGGTTTCTCACCTCTTCCTTCTTCCCCTGGCTATCAGGCTATCCACCGCGGCCTGCAGCCCCCCACCTTCATCCTCCTGCACCACGTCCCACGAGCGCTTGTACATGCCCTCCCAAGCCTGCCTTCCATCCTCGCCCTTACCGCCTCCGGCCGCACCGTTCTGGCCCTTGCCCCCGCCCTTGGCGCCGGCCCGACGACGGGACGGTCCCGGGCGGTCGTCCTCGTCTTGGTCCTCGGCGTAGTCGAGGTCGACATCGTCCGAGGCGGGAGAGCGGGCGGGAGTGTAGTTTGAGTCGGTGGCCATGGCGAGGGGCTGGGGAGGAAGGGACGGGGAGGGACGGATGGGTGGGTGGGTGGGATGGATGGATGACAGTTAGGCGTCGATGGTGACGGGGATGGGTGGAGGGCGAAGGCGGAATCAATTTCAAACAGCGGCGGCGCGGCGGCGGTCACCGGGGGGTGTGATTGAGTGTGTGTACGCTGTGTGTGTGTGTGTGTTGTCCATCAGGCACGGGCGCCGGCAGAGGAATTCAGACGAGAAATCCGTCCCATGCCCGGGGGGCAAACAGCTTGGGTTACAACAGCACATGCAGCTCTCACAGGCCATAGCAGCAATCAGCACAGCGTATCACCACGTATCACCACCGCACCAGCCCCAGCCCCCAGGTGCAGGTGCAGGAGCAGGTGCAGGTAGTCCGGGCCGAGGTTGTCCGCGGTAGGAACCACTTCAAGTCTAAGGCTAGGGACAGGACCGACGCCCGACACCGACGCCACGCCTCCACATCTCGCATCTCACATTTCACTTCCCGTTAGACCCCAAGCCCCGAAGAAGGGGGGTCCCACCCTCGATAATCAGATCCACATCCACGTCCACATCCACCCACTTTTATCTCCATCGCACCCATCTGTCAAACACGCAGGCGTCGAAGCCGAAGCCGAAGCCGAAGCCGAAGCCTTCGCCTTGGCCGTGTCGTCTGGTCCGGAGCACGCACGAAAACGCCAAGACGAAACGAATCGAAAATGAGGAGACCCCGACTGTGAGACGAGACGGCACAGTTTCGTTTCCCACTGCGGAACTCTTCCCGGGGTTTTTTTGGGTGGGTGAGTCCTACGACTGCGAAGGGCATACATACATGCTCCACTCCCCATAGCACTTGTCGCCGGGTCCCAGGGGGTTGGGTCGCAGTGGTAGCTGACTGGCTGTCTCTGCCTTGCTCAGATGACAACGGACCGACACCACACCGACCTCGGCAAAGTAACTCGACGCCGTGCATGGTTTGGCGGATGCGGACCGGCTCAAAATCGTTTTGCAAAAGTCATCGCTGCCGACATCGCGCACACATCAGCAGCAACCCCAAGCTGGGCTAGACGCACGTCGGATACGTGACCAGAGGAGACTCTCGGACTCTCGGCGCTGCTTCACACCGGGGGGAGAGTTCGACAGGTGGCTCGTAGCCTCAGACGTCCGCTCCCACCGTCCCCATTGTGTCATCCTGTCCCATCGCACCACATCGGTTTCAACCCCCGGTGATCACCTCCCCTTTCCTCTCTGCGTCCCCTCCGCCTCCCGTTCGCCCGCGTGAACACCCCGCACGCCCCCTCCTCACCTCATCATGTCCACCTCCACTCCGACCGACCTCCAGCTGAAGGACCGCAAGAAATCCGCCCACTGGTCCGACGCCGACACCGATATCCTCATCAACATCCTCGTGCGGCACAAGGACGCCGGGCGGACATCGGACAATGGGTTCAAGCCCGAGGTGTGGAGGGAGGCGGCGGGGCTGTTTGAGGGGACGACGTTTGTCGGCGGTCCGAAGACGGCGGATGCTTGTAAGAGCAGGTGGCAGAGGGTGAGTGGGAATCAGCGGTGGCAGGCGATACCGCTGTTGCAGGCCCGGGTGTTTGTGCACTGGGAGTCTGGTCGGGAGTGGAGCACGGGAATGTCGTGAAGCGAGTCCCGAGAGCAGCTGCTGCACCACGGAGCTCCGCGGTGACTCGTGGGGACGAGTCCAGGTTGTGGCAGGATGGGGCGCGTCTTGTTGCTCGGAATGGAACAGTCTCTCAGAAACTGAAGAGTGGTGGAACGTTACACTATCAGTTGGGCTCCGGCTGACCGTGCAGTTGCAACGCGACTTCCGCGCCGCCAAGGACATGGAGGCTCTGCCCGGGTTTGTGTGGGATCGAACGGTGCACCGTCTGTCGGCGCCTCCCGATGCTTGGGAAGCTGCAGAAAAGGTGAGCAGGACCGATTCCTTGACATCGCATCTGCCCTCTACCAGCTCCGTCCTGCCGCCGGCAGGTCTCACTGCTGTCTACCAATGCCCGCGCTCCCGGCTGATCGTGCTCGTAGCACATGGACCCGTACAAATACCAAAAGATCCACCTTCCGTGCTACGACCTCCTCACCCTCCTGTGCCCTCACGAGACCCCGCGCAATCGTCTTCGAACAAGTACGGGCAACGGTGGTCGACCACGCTCGTCCCTCGCCAACTCGACTGTCTCGGAGAGCAGCAGCATGCTGTCCCTGGGGGTATCTGGGTCTAGCGGGTCGACCACCACCATGCCCCAGACGCCGACGCCGGGGGGAGGGCGGCCGCATATGGGGGGCGGCCCGCATATGGGTGGGCAGATGGGTGTTGGCATCCAGCATCCCGGCGGGGCGAGTGCGGGTCAGGCGCATGCTTCATCCGCTCGGCCAGGACAAGGACAAGGTCAAGGTCAAGGACAAGGTCAGTAGTGCTTCGGAGGCATCGGTGGCAGTGCGCAGTGCCGGAGCGGTATCCCGGCGTGGAGGATCTGATCCAGTCGCTGATGACTATGTGCGTAGGAAACGGGTCTGGGCTAGGGCAGGACAATCAAGACATGCGACTAGCTCTCAGCCAGTCCATGTCCGGTCTGACGTCGGGCCAAATGAACCATGGTCACACTTCCCAGCACGACGCCCCACATGCCCAGTCGCATATGATGAGCGCGCTGGGGGAGGGCGGGTTGATGACCTGGGGCGGGGAAGGCGATGACGATGGTGATGGGGACTTGGATGCGAGTTTTGGAATGTCCGGGGTGAGTGAATGATTCTCCTCATACTGCTCGGATTTTGGATCGGTCTGCATCGTCTCATCGCTGCACCGCTGCACCGCTTCATCGCTTCATGGGCATCTGACCGTGGACCGTGTTGGGTTGGTGTCGTCGTCGGTGTACGCATCGCCTGACGTTGGCAGAATTCGCATTTCACGCTTCCGTCAGGCAAGCGCATGTCGTTCGACCCGTCACTCCTCGCCGGTCCGACCCAACCCCAACCCCAGCAGCCACAACAGCCGCAACAACCGTCGCAACCGCTGCTACGGCAATCCCCGCCCAAGAGACCTCGCATCTCTTCTCGGCCTGCGCCAATACCGCAGCAAACCCACGTCCCGTCGCATCCACATTCCCATCCGCAGGGTCATCCCCCACCCACTCCCACCTCGAGCGGCAATCCGGGCCAACACCAGGGCCAGCCGCCACACCAACAGCAGCAGCAGCAGCAGCAACACAGTCATGCACACGCTCCTGGGAACGGTCAGGCGACGCATGGTTCGCAACACCAACAGCAACACCAGCACCAACACCAACACACGGGATCGCAACATAGCCATACGAGTATGACAGGATACCACATCCCGCTCGGGCGGTCCTCGTCCGATTTCCAGGACTCTTTGTTGGATACGGCGACCCTGCTCAACTCTCCCTCCACGTCGTCCTTCCACGTGCCTCACAATCAGCACTCCTCTTCTTCCCATCCGTCCCATCCACCCCACCCCTCTCACATACCCTTACCACACGCCCATGTCCAACCGCACACTGTGGCACCTTCCTCTGCGCCGCCCCTCACTCCCCAATCCCAAACCCCCTCCTCCACCTCCCTCCCGACATCGTCCTCGCTCCGTTCCTTTCCACCTCTGCCCTCGCACCCGAACCCCAACCCGAACCCGGCCCCGACCCCGCCCCACTCTCAATCCCAATCCCCAAACGCCGTGTCCCCGTACGCCCCCGAGATCTCCGCTGCGGGTCTGTCCGACGCGCAGAGACGCACCGAGGCGATCCTCCAGCTGCAGGAGCGCGAGACGGACATGCGAGACGAGGACATCGTGGAGGTCATGGCGGAGTTCGAGGGGAATGTCGCGGCGGCGGATACGTATCTGGCGATAAAGAGGGAAGGGCTCAGGAAGCTGTGGTTGCAGAAAGTCGTCAAAAGGAGGAAGAGGTCGTGACGGGGAGCGGCAAGGGTGGTTTGGGGAGGAGCGAAGTCAGTGCGGAGGTCAAGCAGATGCTTCGGAAGCGATTGATGCGGGACAACGGTCCGGGGCGGTGGGACTGAAGAGGGATGAGGGGGAGTCGCAGTGCTGAGAGGGACGAGCCAGCCAATAATGAAGCGAGCAGCGAGGAAGCGAGGAAGCGCGGCAGCAAGGGAGGAAGGGAGAAAGGTAGCAAGGGAGCAAGAAAGTGAAGAGAGTAAGGAGTCAAGACGCAAAGCGAAACCAAAAGTTGCGGAACAAGCAACAGACAAAGGATGGCTCAGGAGGTTATACTCGTAGACGATCGGTACACAACTAGGGTTACTAGGGTCTCTTGGTTTCTTGGGCTCCGGGGATCACTGCGCACAGTTCGCGCAGAGGTCGCAACATGTTTAGTCGTTGTAGGATGATATGCTACGCCGCTGATACAGTCCGCGTGGGGGCATTGCTCCGCACCGCACTCCGCGTTGCCGCGCATTACATTGCCTTTGCCAAACGAACACTATACGCCGCGCCTGTGCCACGGCTCTCGTGCACGCGCCAATCGTCCCAGGGCTCGGCTCCAAGCACGTCAGTAGCGCACGACGCGTCAAGAGCTGAGGATGTAATGAGATGTGACGTGCAATGGCAGATGCATACTTCAGATTGCCCCCTCTTGGCAGATAAGACCTCAAAGATTTCAAGCCTATCACCCCGATTCCGGCGCCCTGGTCGATGAACGACTGCCAGCCCACTCCGCAGCTCTACCCGCCCGCCTCGATCCGCCCGTGTCTGATCGCCTTCCCGCACAGGGTCGAGCCCAGGCGCCGGCCCGCTACTTGGTCCCTCCCGCCCTCGACTTTCTGCCAGCTGCTCACGCCGAGCCGTTCGGTGCCTCCCCAAGCGCCGAAGCGATGTCGTCGCACACCATGAGCACTGCGCCGCGGGGTTCCATCTTGGAGTAGTAGTCGTCGATGCTGTCCTCGTCAGCGGGTCTGGACCGGCTGGATGTGTCACTGGACTTGGCGCGTCCTGCAGGCGTATCACGCTCGCGCATCAAGCGCATCAAGCGCGTCACGCTGATAGATAGACCAGCATCTCTGGCCATCTCTGGTCGTTCACTCGTTCGACCCCAATCTGTACTTCCGCAACCGCGGGCCAGAAGACCACACTGCACGAAACTCCGCACAGTCCGCAAAGAACACCTCGGACCATTCGCACACCACGATCCAGATCCACTCACGTCTCAGTCGCCTTGAACCCCAACCGCTCGTAGAACCGCTTCGCGTCCTCGTTCCCCACCTGGACATGCGCCATCGCGCGGCTGACGGCCTTACGCGCGACGACCGTGATCCCGCCCTTGCCCTTCCCGTCGGATGGGAGCAGCGGGGGAGGCGCTGTCGGGTGCAGTGCGGATCGGAGGGCGTTGAGCAGGAGGGCACGGCCGAGGCCTTGGGAGCGGTATGGAGCGAGCACGCTGGGGCGGGGGTCAGCATCGGAGGACAGTACGGATTGGCGTGAGCACACTGCGGCGACGGCACGATCGACCAACTCGGTCTGGGCCTTTAACCCTGACTCGACGGTTGATAGTGGTCGAGTGACAGTGGTCGAGCTTGACAGTGGTCAAGAGTGACAGATGAGAGGCGTGGGGAGCGGAGAGTGGGAATGAATAGTCGCTTCGTTGCGATGCGTCACTCACGCAAGTGTCAGGATGACCAACGTCGGCGGCTTCTCCTTGCTCGACGAGGCGAGGTTCTCAAACCGGCAGCAGCAAGCTCCAACGGGGATATCGGCGTAGTATACTGGCGGAGAGGAACGATCAGCGCGAGTCTAACGGGGATTCCAGGATTAGCGCCAGCACCAACACCGACATCGACACCAACACCAGCGCAGCGCCAGAGCCGGCACCAGCACGGGCACCAGCACCAGCACCAGCGGCGGCACCAGCGGCGGCATCACGGCGACTCGACGTCTCGACGTCTAGTCTGAGATCGGCATATGGCTCTGTGGACGCGGCACAGCGATCGGGAGGAGGCGGACTGGAGACGAGCAGTGGGGACTTCGCCCCGCGGTGCGCGTGCGCGACGTACTCAGCTTGTTGATGTCGTCGAGGGATGGGTCGAGGACGTCTTTGTAGAACTTTTCGGAATACACGATGGGTATGACCACCGAGTTGAGCTTCCTCAGCGTGCCGGACTGGGAGGGGTGTCAGCGGTGTAGCGGCGTAGCGGCGTAGCGGTGTGAGCGGGTGGGTTGCCCCAGCGAGCCAGGTCGAGTTGAGACGAGTGCAGACGAGTGCAGACGAGTCTCATGCGGTGTGGTCTGAGCACAAGTCCGAATGAAATCGGGCCAAGGCTAGCGGCCCAGTCGAGTAGGAAGGAGAAGGAACAGCTGCTCGACTCTACTCTCACGCTCGAGAGTCACAGAATCGGATGCGACGTCGACGTCTGTTTCCCGCACACCTCTTTGACCTCGCCGCGGCGGTACGGAAGCACAGAGTCATCCATCACCTTGCCCCGTGGAAATGGGAATCGAGCAAAGTCTCGAACAAGTCTCGCACTCGACCCGACGTTCGGACCACTCACATTGTTCACAGTCAGACTCGTGAGCGTGACCTTCGGTTTCGGCCTGACAGTCCTCCTCTTCCCCGTGCCGTTCGCACCCCCATCCCCATTCCCGTTCCCGTTCCCGTTCCCGTTCTCGAGCGAGACGGCGGAATACTCGCCCCGCACCGCATCGAGGTCGAGCGGGGAGGAGACGGTCCCGGCGGTGGAGTAGGTCGCGGTGGCAGTGACAGTGGGCGCGGCGACCATGTCGGCGTATACAGAAGAGGCGAGCGGCGAGGAGTGCGGGTGAGAGTGCGGGTGAGAGTGCGAGTGAGAGTCGGGGCTGCAAGTTGAGAAGAGAAGAAGGATTGGTCTGATGACACGAACCAAACCAAACTCGGCTCGGCTCGACCCTCGCTGTTCGCTCGACCTCCACTCAAAATGTCGGTCGACCGATTTCGCATCGATTTCATACCGCCTCGTCCTCGTTGCTCCTTGCTCCTTGCAAGTTACAACTATCCTCAAGCTGGTAACCAGTCAGAGTCCAGCGCTAGGTCCATTCGCCCCGTCATGAGCGCGATCAGAGGAAGCAACATGTCGAGTGAGTCGGCTACGGGCTCTGCGCTCCGCTCCTCATGTCGTACCGGCAAGCTCGAGCTCGTCCCCAATCGATGATATCGCAACCTCGGGCCCGTACTGACCGCGATGCTTCTGCTTCTGCGTTGCGTCGCATATAGGTCTCGTCCAACCCCTCGCCATCGCTCTGGTGGCCTTCGCGGTCGGCTACCGAACGTCTACATACCTCACCTCTCGATCCCTCTCCACCACGCCTTCCTCGTCCAACAAGAAACGCAAGCTCTCCGCTACCTCTGACTCGGGGTCCACGTCGGGTCGAGCGAAAGGCGACTCGTCCGCCCCGCCATCCGACACCAACGAGGGTGAGGGAGCAACCGACACAGATTCCGACGCAGAGGACGAGGCCGCCGCGGCAGCGTCGGACATCGCGGGCGTCCGCGCGAATTGGACAGAGGAAGTGAAACTCGTGTTGGTCGTGAATGATAGTCTCAAGATGCAGAAGGGCAAGATCGCGGCGCAGGCTGGACATGCGACGCTGGCGTGTGCGCTGATGCTCAAGGAGAAGAACCCAGGAGTGAGCGAGCGAGCGAGCGAGCGACTGCTCAGGTCGTCTCGCATCTGTTCATGACAAGAGACCTCGGGCTGACCTAGGTGACCATTCTCAGCTATACAAGCGCTGGCAATACCACGGGTGCGTATCGTCCGAGTCCAGTCTCCGACCCAATCCAAGCCACTCCGACCCATCCCAGCCCACTCTGCCGCTCCTCATCTATATCGTGCCCATCACCACGACACCACGATTCCAAAACCCCTCATCCCTCGATTCCACCAAGAGCACTTGTGCTTGACCCCCCCCCCCCCCTTTCCCCCGCCCGCGCTGACTCCTCAGCCAACCCAAGATCGCGCTCCGCTGCGCTTCCACCGAAGAGCTCGACTCGCTCGCTGCGCAAGCACGTCGTCTGAATCTCTGCGCGCGGACCATCCAGGATGCGTAAGTCGCCACGCCAGACGGCTCGGGCCAATACGATCCCATCCAATCCAAATCGAGCCAAATCGATCCGACTCGATTCGATTCCTCGCACACAACTCTCCGCGTCCACGTCCATGGCTGATCTCTTCTCTCGCAGTGGCAGGACCCAGGTCGCCCCGGGTTCAAAAACCATTCTCGGTATCGGACCGTACGTCGTCTCTTCGTGCTCCATCGACCCCTGCCCCTCCTTGTTCTTCTTGGAATGATTCCCTTCCCGCCGCCCCCATTCTCTCTGTCGGATACACCGCGCTGATGCGCCGCCAGAGGGCCAGCGAGACTCATCAACACCGTCACTGGCAAGCTCAAGCTGCTATAGACAGCTCCACACCGGGGTGATACAGAGCGCAGTCCTATGACAGATCATGGCTTGTTCCTCTTGCTCGCACCAATTCCGAGTCATTCGGGCTAGTACTCGTAGAGTGCCCGCCATTCGAGCATCCAGCGTTTCTTTACGGGGATGACTCAAACTGGTGTGCATTGTCCAAATCGTCCCTCGCTTGCTCTCGGAGTATCACGGTACACGAATGCATAAGCTACAATCGACGTCTCCACACCTATTCTTCGATACATCTCGTTGCGCTTCTCCATGTCTCGATCATGTTGCGTGCGCGCGCACCCTACAAGTACAGCACTTTAATCGCAGCCTCCCAACCAGTACTTCCCTCCTTCGGTGCACGCCAGCAGAACCACAAGAGACCGTGTCAAACAATCATCTCCTGCACCTTTCCCTTCGCATCCTCCCCTCGTCGTCACCTAAGCACTGTTGGACCATTCACCCTCGTCCTTCTCGTCTCCCTTGTCACTCGGATCCTTGCTCATCACCTTCTTCTTCCCCTTGCTCTGACTCGCAATGCGCCCTCTCCCCTGCTCCCTATGCTCCTCCATCTCCTCTCCCATGTCAACGTCCTCCTTCTCCTTTTGAGCAGCTCCTGCTCCCACCAAATCCATCTCACTCGACAGATGACGGGCTCTCTCCATCGGTTGGCTTGATGGTCCCGGGATGGTATCATCGCCGTAGGTGGTGTAGTGGTCCCCGCCCGTCCAAGGCGAGAACACCGAAGGCGGGCCGTACTCCTCAAGCCGCATCCTGCTCGGGGCAGACTCTAGAATGCTCGAGGATCGAGATCGCCTGAATCTTGCATAGCGATGAGCGCCCTCGGTTCTCTGTGGCGGCGGCTCTGTCGTTCCCCGAGCCCGTATTGGAAGGAGGTCACGATATGACGTCTGATTTAGTACCAGCAAAGGCGTGGACACAGAAGGTGAGGCCGACACCTGCCACAAAAACCTGCTCAAGGCTCGAGATCGCCTGATCGTCGCATCCCATGTTGAACGCAAGTCGCGATTTGGCGCCTGGCGAGGAACCGAAGGCGAGGACACGAAAGGTGAGTCCGACTCAGGCGGACCCGACATGCTCGAGACAGGCTCTGTCGTGCTCGAGGCTCGATATTCCCTAATCGTCACATCGAATGAAGCGTCTGGAGGCATCTGTGCCAGCTCCGGCGTCCCCCCATCCGGCGCTGAGAGCGAACCACGAGTTGACGTCTGCTCAGGAATAGACCTGTGCCGCGTATGATGTGGGCCGATCCCGCCACTCGTCATTCTGGGTCTCTTCGGCACGGGCCCGCCCGACTGCTGCGACCCGTTCGCGTCGTAAGGCTCCTCAGAGCTCATCCTCGTCGCCGGTGCCGAATCCGGACGCCGAACGGTACTGCTCCTGCCGACATCATGTATCGCTCGGGGTTCGCCATCGCTGACCCTCCTGGGCTGTTGCTGAGAAGTGGCTGGCCTGCCCCTCCGAAGCTGCCCCACGCGAAACGGAGCCACCCTCCTAAGCGGGAGATGGTACGAGTTTCCTGCCCTGTTCACCTGGACGTTGACTTCCTCCCCGTCACGGTTGTTTGTGGTGGGGAGAGTCCGAGGGCTTCCTTGCTCGAGGGCATTAATATCGAGGTTCCTCAGGGAATCGAATGAACTCGACAGCGAGGTTGCACGTCGATGCTGCGCCGTTCCGGTAGTCGATGTTGCCTCAGCTCGGGGAGAATTGCGGCTCGAAGTAGATCGGCTCGACGCAGACCTACGAGTGCGTGGGTGTGTACCTTCGCTGGACGTGCCAAGACGCGACAAAGGACGGAGGTGAGCAGGGAGGCCGATCTCATCCAGGACAGTGCTGAGCGAAGGCAGGGTCATGGGCGAGGGAAGCGCTTCGAGAGGCTGGAAGGTCGTCGAGGGTATGCTGCCCACCGAAGAGACGGCCGAAGAGGCAGACATCGAGGCCTCAGCCAATTCCGCGTGCGCCTCGGCGGCAGCGATTGGTAGTAAAGTGGGAGTAGGAGACCGGCCGTCTGATGGTGACGGCGGGTATTGCGGCAATAAGACTCTGCCGACAGGTAATGAAGAGGCCCTCCTGCGAGACGTCAAGTTGCCGGGGCGTGCTTCCACACTTTCGTGCTGGTTCTGGTGCCTGTCTTTGGAACGGTTATTCTCGGTCTCGACGCCGCCGCCGCCATGGGCGCCTTCGATTGCGACGTCGTTTGATCCACCAACGACCTCCTCGGTGCGTCCTTCGGCAGATGGTGACGGGTCTGCGCCGTCCGATCTCGGGTTGCCAAAGGTATCGCGGCTCGAGGACCTTCGCCGGGTGTGCGAGCCCTCGGGGCTGGCATCCGGATCATCGTCTTTACCCTGCTGCTCCATGTCATGGTCAACCGACTGAAAGTGGTTACCATGATCCACAGCCCCAAGGCTGACTACTCCGACGACATAGTTGGGTGACGCGGTATGACCACGCTCGACCGGTAATTTTGCGTCCAGCTGCGACTGGCGGGGCGCTCTCCAGAGCCCGGGTCTGTAGTACACCCAGTCCACTTGCTCGTCCGCCTCGCTCGTGTGGCTCGAGTAAGCAACGAGTCCCGAGTCGTAGCCGGGGTCCGAGGTAACCAAGTCCTTCGGTGGAGTGCTGCCACTTGAGGACGTAGATTCGGGATTCTTGAGGTGTCCTCCAGTGGACTGGCAGGGCGCTTTCGGCCCAGTTTGCTCTCGTCGAGCTCCGCCGGCGTCGTCGAGACTTCGGAAGCAGAGCCCATCGTCCTCGAGCCTCTGTCGATAGTGTTCATACAGTTCGGCCATGTAGAGCCCGACCCACATTGTGAGATCGGATTGCGGTGGCAGCGGTTCGTCGAGCGGATTTTCGAGATAGTGCGTGAGGCTGTTTCGCACGTCCAGCAAGCGTTCTTCCCCGCATACTTCCGCCCACTCTCTCTCGATCTCCTCAACGGCGTCCACGTGGGCGGAGAGAATGAGCTGCTCGCACAGGTCTTGAGAGTCCTGATTGACCTGCATCGCCGACGACGCCATAGCGGCCTCATTCGGCGCGTACGTTGCCGGATAACGCTTGGGGTACGACTTGCGACGGTCTGTTTCGCACTCATCGTTGTAATCGATGTCTCGGAAGTTGGGACATGACCCCCCGGGTGATTGTACGCTCCTCACGTGTCCGCGAGGAGCCCATTGTCCGGCCGTTCTGAGCGCCTCCTGCGAGGCGGTGGGAGTGAAGTGTTCGTAGAACCTCGAGCCGTTATCGAAGAGCACAGTCGCACTCGGTCCTGCCGAGGCATCGCTGCCATCATCACTGAGGCCAGACAAAAATTCGGTGCTCGATGTTTCGCCTGTGTCCGCACTGGAGGATTCCCCTTCGGAGACGGGGGACAAGGCGGAGGAATGGCCGTTGATGGACGGTCGGGTCAAGGGATAGATTGGCTCGACACCGAGGTTGGGAGATGGGCCAGATCGAGGGCGTTGAGGGTCGCCGGTGTTGCGCGGAGCTGGCGGAGTCGGATGAGTGCTTGGTTGGACACGCTGGTCCGCAGGCGAGTCCACATCGTAGCCCTGGACGATGGCATCCGGGTCGTCCGGGCGATGTTCGACGGTTACCTGGTTGAGTGGCACCCCGCGCTCTCCCTGACCTTCACCACCGGCGTCTTGACTCCCGTCTTGACTCCCGTCTTGACTCCCCGAGGAGTCGACCGCCGTGTCCGGCCCAGACATAGAGAATGAGACGTGCCGGTCATTCCTCGTATCGTCCGAAGATCCTGCTGCGTGCAGGATGGAAGGTCGTCCAGACGAACGGAAGTGAACCACTTCGACTCGCCCGTCGGGCCGAAGCGCAATATATGGCACATTTGAGTCTCCTCTCAATATCCAGCTGGTGGAACTTGCGGGACGAATGTACAGCGTACCACCCAAATCGGCATTGCTCCCAACCAGCGTACTGGCCGGGGAAGATTCGCGAGATGCTGACGCCGACGGCAACGCCGAGGCCGAGGCCGACCTCTCGACCTCGTCAACTTGACTCGGTTGGCGTTGGGTGGGCTGACGATCGACACGTTGAGAGGGGAGGAGAGCTTCGCGGAGTCTCCGCCCAAGTCGAATCAGCGGTTCGGTCACATCGTCCCGAAATGGCCGAAATGCTGACCGAAGAAGTCCTCGGATCCTTCCGCGTCCAAAGAAGGACTCTGGATTCTGCGGCGTAGCGGGTGGAACCGGATTCGATCCAGGAATTCCGAGTGATGGCGGTGGAATTACATGGCTTGTTATTGCAGGATCCTCCTCCGAGGGAGTTTTGGATCCTGTGTCGGCAGTTCGATCTTGATGATCCCCAGTGTCGAGCGGATCTCTCGAAGGTTCTGTACCTGCTCCCGCTTCTGCTTCAGTTTCACGCTCCGGAAACAGGACTTGTGGAATCTCTAAATGACCCCGGCAAGGCGACTCAGGGCTGTGACCGCCACCTGGCGAATCGCCTTGCGGTGGACGTCGACGAGGCGACGGCGATGGCGGGGTGATCTGGAATCTGGGTCCAGTTCTGGACGTCGACGCTTCGTCGTTGCCACGACCGGCAGCCATGACATTGGGCGTGGGCCCGCTTGGACGATCTGGGATGTTCCAGAACCTTGTCTCGCCATACCTGTCGCGAATGTCGTCTGAGACGGGCGAGTCGGATCTTGGGCTTCCCGGCGGAGTAGCATACGGCGAGGAGAGAGACTCGCCTCGGGAATGCATACGGCGAATGAACCGCTCGGGTTCCGCGGTTTGCGGGAGACCCAGAAGGGAAGGCCCACTTGGAGGCGTGACAGGCGGGCCAGCGGCTTGGCTCGAATCATCTTCTTGTTCAGAACTTGCGCCGCGCGACAGGGAGGGCGTCGAAGCCTGGCTGGGGCCGAGGTCCATCTCCGGGGTGTCCGTTGGCGGCGGATGGGAAGGACGAATCAAAGGCGGTTCCGGGCGATCGGATGATAGCGTGGAGCTCACGGTCATTGCTGGAGAGTGGTCGCCGATAAGCGGCCTCTCGCTGGACCTTGACACCGACCTCGATCTCTGTCGACCCGCGGAAGGGTATAACGCTGATCGGAATCGTTCTTCTTCGTCGTGTTGGAATGCGATGATGGCCCTCCCGGCATCGTCCACACCGAACCTGGCGTCGGGCTGAGAATCGGCCCTCCTATGGCGAGCAGGTAGGGAGTTCCTTGCGGGATTGGACCTTGTGGCCTCCGGGTGGCCCTGGGCAGGTTGACCCGGCTGTGCCTGTTGACTGGGAGTCGGGTCTGGCGGAGTATCGCCAGTGGGATGTCCACCCATCGTTGCGGTAGCAGGAGTGACAGTTGCCCCGCTGGAGTTTCTCCTCCCGAGGAGGGCGAGGAAGGGCGGCCTTGGGTCCCAGAACGCCAGGCGGCGACTGCGTTCGGCGGTGGGCACGACACGTCGGGTGTCGGGGGAAGAGGATTCGCTCTCGCTCTCAAGTATCGGAGCATAGCCAGAGGAAGAGGAGTTGAACAGGCTTGAGCGGATATTGGACGTATGTCTCGAAGGCGGAGGTGTTGGCGCTTCCCTTGAAGGTCGGCTAGGGGTGCGGAATGATGTCCCCGTGGACTCAGACTGAGCTTGAGGAGCAGGTGCCCCGTCACCGCGGGGAGAAGGTGAGGGGGGTGTGACGTCTTTGGCCTTCGGGGTGGTGGTGGAAGACATGGGCAAGGCAGGAGAATGCGACCCTTCGAGAGCAGGAGACGAAGAATTGAGAGCCGCCTCAGGGGATGGGGGTGAGGTCCAGATTATACCTTCCTCTTCCTCCACCGTCTCCAACCGCGCCACCTCCCTTTCGGGCGTTGCCTCACGCGGATGATTGTGGATGATTGCTTCCGACGTGTCCGAAGCAGTGATCCCCGGATTGGCGTCCTCCACCATCGGAGGGGGATCGTCTGACCCTCCATCCTCCGCCACCTGGGGAGGATGGAGCGCACTTAGCTCCTGGTACTCTTGGGGACGCGGAGGAGCTTTCCGTTTCTTCTTGAAGACAGATGAGAGTGACCTACGAGTGGTCAGCTCTCAGTGATCCGACTGTTCGGTGCAGCAGCTCTGCGATGTGTGGGAAGGCACCCGAGCCCCCACACCCAAACTCTGCCCATGTGAATGCAAGGGAAGGGAGAAGATGAGTCAGGGACAAATGCGGAGGCAAGCTCACCTCGTAGGAGTCGAGTGGTTGTTGCCCATCGCTCGCCGCCGACGGCCAGCGGCCGTTGAGTCAAGGAACAAGAAGGAGAGGTATCGAACGGTAGGTCGACTATGAGATAGGGCGAGCGACTTAAGGAAGTCGATTAAGGAATCGTGTAGGAGTCTAGAGAACGACGAGAGATAGGGTGGCGGCTAGCCACCTGTCTAGGGAGGGGGAGGGGATTTGAGGGATCTGTTCACCGAAACAGTCAGTTTTCGCGGCTCAAATGTTCGAAGGCAGGGATATTGGACAAGACACTCACGGAGGGTAGTGTCGGAAGGTCAAGAAGGAAATGTACAGAGGCGGAAGGAGAGAATTGGGGGAAGAGGATTGGAAAGAAGAGACGAGGAAACAAGAGAAATCAGGCGCATCGTAGGGTGGACGACCTCCACCGGACCCGAGCCGAGGCTGTTCGTGGCACCGCTCCAACTCCGGGGAGACGAATAGCTCTGACTTCTGACATCCGCGCGTTACCTGGCTGGACGGCTCGGAGGCATCAAGGGGACAAGTCGCGAAATGAGATACATAGGAACAGAGTTGACACGAAACTAGAGCGGACTGTCCTCGGGCAGACGATACACAGACGAGAAGGCGATAGATACACTAAGCACAAGAACAAGAGGCGGGGAGGATGGGATTTGCCACGCACTCGAGGGAGCGAAGGGCATGGAATGGGAGTTGGGAGTAGCGGGGAAGGCCGTGGAGTGAGACTGGTGATTAGGCTGGAACTGGACGGACTGCAGCACTAGGACAGGCGAAGCACAAGCAAAATCGAACAGAGTGGGGGAAGGGGCACAAGCGCAGATCGAGAGAAGAGGGGGAAAATGTCGTGTTTACTCGGCGGACGACAGGGGGAAAGCGGAACATGAGGAGGACTCGGAGGATTAGGAGGATTAGGAGGATGAGGAGGACTAGGGCGAAGGCCATCGAGCCCACTCGGCGTAGGTCGATCAGAAGCGTATCTCACACTTCTCCTCGAAGGGGCTACGAAGACCGCCCGCATCGATCACCGCCCCAGCCACAACTTCATCGAGCTTCCTCCTCCTTCGAGGGCCCCCACCGGCTTTGATCTTCTTGACGACTCTAGGGGTGGTGTTCGCGCTCTCGTCCTCGCTGTCGCTCCACCCGTTGGACTTGGGTTGGTTTGCAGTCGTTGTCGCAGTGACGTTTAGATGGAACGGTACCGCGAGGGCGGAACGGTCGCTGGTAGTCGGGTGGTGGGATAGGAACGTATCACGAGAGAGGTGCGCAGGGTGAGCGAGATACGTGGATGACTGGGAACGCGTGAGGCGCGGCGACGTCTGAAGGGCAGGGACGGGGGGTATGTGTAGGCTCGGAGTGGAAGCTGGAGAGGTGTTGTTCGGCGAGGCAGTGCCGGTGTGGTCGGTTTTGGTGGGGGACGAGGGAGAAGTCGGCGAGTCAGGCTGGTTCGCTTCGGCCTGGAGGTCAGAGGCAGTGAAACTCCTGCCCCGCTGGAGGAGGGATGGCCGAGCAGGGCGAGAGCCGCCAGAGTTGGATCGAATCGAGCCGCGACGCCGCATCGGCTGCGAGGGTGGGTGAGCGGGGGGAGAAGCGGGAGTGAGTGTAATGGCTGCGATGGAGGGTGCGTTGGGGTGTTTCGCAAGTGGAGCAGGGGATTCTGATAGCGAGCCCACTGTGTGAAAGTCAGCGAATGCCTCTCGAAGACAAGGCTCAGCTGCGCTAGGGATATGTCTCACGTGAGGGCGAGCGAGACATGCCCAGTACCAATTCCGATTTCGACGAATTCTGCAAGCTGGTCGATAGCCTGTGTATGGGTTAGTCCACCGCCTCTGGACCCCGGCCCATCGATCCCGAGAAGAACCGTCGTGTCACCCACCTCAGCGTCCGCCCGATCGTGTCCGCCGGCCTTTCCTCCTCCTCGGCCTGATCCAGGAAATCCATGCTGTCCACCCTCCGCAGCCCAGGGCGTGTCTGCCTCTCCGCGCGGGGCATCCTCCGGTCATACGCATCGTGTCCGAACTTGCTTTCCTCCAGTGCTAGCTCGAAGAGCTTCTGCCTCGTCGCATCCCATGAGTGGGTCCAGCCGTCCGGTCTGTTCGATGATGTCTCGGGACTGGTGCCATGACTGGAACATTCTTCAAGCATGACCGAAGAGGAGAGATCGAATTTGGAGGGACTATCTGGGGGTGACGATGCGGGCTGATGGACGACTGGCGTTGTTCGCTTGACGGGCGATGAGCGGAAAGCGTATCGCACGATTTGGTGGGTGAGCTCGTCGAGGGCGTCTTTCGGCGGAAGCTCGCCGGGAGGGTAGTGTACCGACAAGGGCCGGAAGGGATGAAGGAGAGTCTGAGAATGATCAGTCACTCCCTTGCGGTAATCCGCCCCAACGTACTGCCTGCAATTGACCGACTTCCTCCTCTGTCCACACCTGCTCCACAGCTTCCTCTTCGTCTCTTGTCCTCTTGATGCCCACGCCAGAGGATTCATCATCCATCAGCATCGAGACCTGTATCCTCCGTTCCTCCACATCGGGTGAGAATTCCTGTTGAAGTCAGATCAGCCCTTTGATCTCATCGCATTGGGCGTGGCGTCCCATGCTTGCATCAAGGCGGCAACCGCAGCGTGAGGCGATCGCGATCACTCACATATTCGTATGGTGACGGAGTGTGGGGTGACGGTGTAGAAGGCGACGAATCAGAGCATCTATTCTCGATCAGTCTCCTCCGCACCAGATCGGGGTGTGGACAGCAAATTTGAGTGGCCCGAGTCCGACGTACTGTGACAATGCGAGGCTGACGCGGGGGGGCAGGGCGATGTGCATCCCAGCAGGCTTCTTCCGCGGCGACATGGCTTTGGCAACGGCGACGGAAGTTTCAATTGCTTGCAGGCAAGGTTGCTTGGAGACGAAAGCAGAATACCAAGATGAACGAGGTTGACGCGGAGGGATGGATTCCAGCGAGCTCTGGGTTGCCGTGGTCACGTCGACGTCACTGTGAATTGCTAGCGCAAACGCAAACGCAAACGCGAACCCGAACCTGGTCGTCGTGGGAACAGCGTGACTACCCAGGTGGCGATGATCAGGGGGGAGGTAAAAGAGGGGGGCGACGAGCGAGATGGTACACGACAAGAGCAAGGACGAGATGGATGCAATGGAAAGCAAAGTAAGAAGCAAGATGGAGTTGGGGGATAGGGTGAGTAGGGTTGACGCGATCCGAGGGAAATGGTAACTCGGGTGGGGGAAAACGCCCGCTCACTCATGTTCGACAACCAGCTGACATCGCTGACATGAGAGTCGAGACATCGCCCTCATCGGACAGGGTAGGAAGCCAGGGGCATCCGTATGCTCACGCTCATGCATCGACAAGGAGTGGCGTACTGCTTATCCCCGCGACCTCACGAGGGCGAGGGCAGGCGGGTATCGGTTCAGCGCATCGCTGCCCACTCTACCCCTAGTGAACATCCCCCGCCCCCACAGCCTGATGCCCTGGTCTACCTCTGTCTCGGCATGCCTACAGATCTCTACGTCAACGGCTGCTGTGCCTCTGCTTATACCACTCGTTGGAATGGCCCTACTTTCACGTCTCTCGTAAACAAGCAAAAGCCAAGCGGTTACAAGGCATCTGGCTGCGAGACCGGCTTTGTCTCCCCACTTGCCTGTAGAGGTGGGGACGACCCTGAACACGAGAGACAGGGACGCGTCGTAAACCCTAAACGCGTCGAGCACGCGTATCAAATCCATGTCATCGTCATGGTCCATGTCAGTGGTGGCGGAGGCGCCGAAATGAGGCTTTCGGGCTTTTGACTGGGCTGAACTCTCGTACGGAGGTGAGTCAATCGGGGCGGTACGGGAGACGAACAGAACGAGCTGAAGGGAAGCTGGATGGCGGGGGCATATGTCTGTATTCCAAAGAGARGGGGGGGGGGGGGGGGGGGGGGGGGGTTCCAAGGACAGCGGGCTCATCAACACACGAGAGGAGGACAATGTGGTTTGCAAGGCCGAGCTGCGACCAGGTGAGATATGACGATTTGGCCATGACTCCAGCCAACAAGAGCCCTGCTCACCACCGCAACTATTATCGTAGGGCGACTGACTGTAGGTGAATCAGTAGCATATATGCAAGTGTAGATACAACAACATCCAATTGCAGAGTTCGGCGTCCTTCGGCATTGGCCAGACATGGTGTCCGATCGATGCCCAGAACCCTGATTCCAGCGAAGTCGATCGCGCATCCATTCGATCATTCCCAATCCCATTGAACCCCGCCCCCTCTCCCCACGCCTTTGCTCACCCCTCCTCAGTCCACGTCCCGCCGTCATGGTCTGCGATGGTGCGGATGCCTACCAAGCCTCCGTCAGCAAGCCACCGTGATAGAGGTCTCGATAGAGTCGTCGACAGAAAGAACATGTCCTCACCTCCACCGCAAGCCCAACATGTCAAAGATCTCCTGTTCCGTCCGACTCGCCACGATGTGTCCTGCATCCATGAGCGCTGCACGCAGCATCAAGTGGCCGAAGGCGGCAGATAGGCGATAGATCAACCAGTGACAAGTGTCGACCCACCTTCAGTCACCTTGAGACCGTCCTTGCCCCTGATCACTCCCTTGTACAGTCCGCGCTGGTTCAGGCTGTAGCCCATCTTCCTGGCATATAGCCGCAGAGAGCGATTAAACTGCATGGTCAGACCACTTTGCAACAAGGCGACGGATCGCGGACGCGCGCCGGATTTCCGGGCGGAATGTCACTCCATTCACTCACAATGTCGTTGCCTGGGTGTGAGGTCAGCGGGGATCAAATGCTCGACATGGAGATGTTTAGAGCTCTCACTCACCGGTAAAGTAGATGAGGGCAGCACCCCACTGGTCAAACGGTATGCACAAGATATCTCCGCCTTGTCAGCCCACGAGGAGGCGATCCATCCACGCTCGGACATACCTATGCGGCGATACTTGCCCTCTGGTGTTGCCCTACCGACTCCCATCCATTTCGCCTCCAACGCCCGCCAATCATGCGGTTGACTGAGCTGTGCCGCGTCAGTCGCTATCCCGTAAACCCATTGTAGAGGCGTCGCATCGCGCTCTGCCGATCTGCCCGACACAACAAGAATCGAGGCTACGCCCCAACCCACCTCATGCGTGATCACCCCTCGTTCTCTCAATCGATTCACCAGCTTTCCCATCACACCTGCATGACTTCCCCCATCCTCCGTGTCCCTCGTGATGAGGAAGTCGACGTCCCCGCTCGTCTCCTGGCCCCGGCGATACGACCCCGTGATCTCGATCCAGAGTTTCGGATCAATGGCCATGGCTTCAGACCGAACAAGGTCGTATATCGCCTTGCACTCCTCGCGAGGTATGCGGGCTCGGAGGTCATCGTACAGCTCCAACCCCACCTGATGAGATCTCAGCGCATCGCTCTTCTTCACAGTCGGACAGAATTGCCAACATGAAGATGAAAGCGGCTCACCTGTTGACCGGACGTCAATCCGTATCGCTCTGGATCTGCTCGGAGATCATCGATGCTCCTTGCACCGCGTTTGTACAGCTCATTCGCTTGCGATTTACCTGCGACGCGTCAGGCATGCGAGATGTACCAGTAAAGCAATGACTAACCAACGCCATAAATATCCTTGAACGCCGCTATGGCCCTGGCTTGGCTCGTGTCCTCGTAGAACAGCCTGCCAGGGCGACCGGAGAGAAACTCGTCGATCCGCTAGGTATCAGCGCCTTCACAATCAAGCGTTGGAGGATGTGCTGTATGGGTAGAGGTGACCTACCCGCTCAGCAAGGTTCGCGCCTATCCCTTTGATCCTGGCCGCATCTGCGCCTTTCGTGATTGGCCAAGGCGTCCCTGACAGCATATGAGACGGAATCCAACCGAGAACTTGACGATACACAGCACCCTACACTCACTTCGCATGATTCCAGCAGCTAGTCTCCGTCAGCTCGATCAAGATCCTGGAAATCTCGGCCTCCCACTGACCCATTCGATAGTTCCTCACAGAGAAGAAGTCCTTCCCCGCGACTCCCTGGTACAGGTCATACATCTCCTCAAACTTCTTCGCGAGGTACTCGTTTGGACTCTTGTCGTCCGCGCCATCGTGGTTCTGCCCGCATTTGAACTTGTCCGCGACGAGGCAAGGGTTGACTCCCTGCACCGGCGGATCAGCCAAAGCCTAGGCTCGCGACTGCGATGTCAAAGTTGCGCGACAGCTCACTTCGTTTTCGTCGTCCGCGACCTCATTGGCGTTGTCATTCTCCCTCACCGATTCCTAGGACCGTCAGACGGCTCGACGCATGCAGGAGACCCCGCCGACTGACATCCACCTCCACCTCCTCCCGGATCGTCCCGTCCTTCAATCCCGAGATCAACTCGTCTAGCCCATCGCCTTTGTTGGCCGATGGATTCTCCCATCCCGGACCTCTCCCGGCCTGATGTGTAGTCGCATTGCTCTTGTACGCCTTGTCTGGTGCAGTCGGTGCAGCGTCCGAAGACCTCTGCGGGACGGGTTTCGGCTGCTGCTGCTGCCTCTGAAGCACCGAAGGTGCTGCTCTTTGTTTCTTCGGCGACTCTGTCTCGCTGTCTGATGCCGAGGGTTCTCTCCGCCTGGTGACATGTCAAACCAATCCCAAGATAACAGTATGGTAGGACCAACACGAGGACTCACTTCGTGATGCTAATACTTCGGCCTCTGAGGAGATCCATAGTGATGTCCCGCATTCTACCTCCCTCTCGAATCGCCGCGTTTGAGGAGAAGGCGCGGTTGAATGCGGTCTTCTGAAAGCTGAGCCACGGTCCCGTCTCGAGTACCCTGTTCTGTCCCAAAGTCAAATCAGCCATCTGTGTTTAGCAGTCGGAAAGAAGGCCAGGGCACAACCGCGCTCACCGTCATCTTGCACTTGACGACCCAGTCCCACTTGACGCATACGGTTCCCTCTGGCAGTTCGGAGAGCGTGTCGAGTCCCAGTTCCCGTGCGAGGAGGGCGGCAGAACGGCCGTCGTAGATGACGTGGGTGATCGCTGTGTCGGGACGGATGACGACGGTTCCTCCCATCTTGGCGATCTGCTCGCCGTAAGCGTTTACAGTCACACACGATCACCTGGGACTGGGTTCAGATATGGCAGGGACAGGATATGCTTCGTTAGGCACTCACGATATCCCACCATGACTTGTGCTTGCTGACCGCTCCGATCTCTGGAGATATACAAAATCTCAATCCGTCAAACACCTTGCTCCCCAGACCTAGGCCGACCTGCCCCGCCGACCTCGCCTTGCCCTTGCCTTTCCGGTCCGTCGCTCCACTCTTCTCCGCCGCATGATCCTTCGCCACGCCCTTCTCAAACGCCTCGAAGTGTTTTGTCAGCGTCTGCAGGTCTTTCTTGCCCTTAAGTCCCCCCATCGCGCCATTGCCAAGAGGTACGGGCGTACCGGGCGGATCTCGCCTTCCGCGACCTTCGCCTCGAGAGGAAGCGGATGCAGAGGGCGTGTCGATGGGGGACGCTATTGGAGGAGGGGTCTCGAGCGTACGGCGAAGAGCGTGGAGAGCGGAGGTCGACGCGCGGTGCGGTGGTAGCATGGGCGGGGCTGGGAGGGGAGTCGTGTGATGACTGGGAGTAGGAATGGCGGGGAAGCTGGCCGAGTGGGGGTGTTGTGGCGTGGAAGTGTGGATGTCGGCAGGTCGGAAGGACGGAGCAGGTGGTAGCGGGCCGTTGGGATCTGGTGCCTCCAGCATAGCACTTGCACCCATTTCAGCTGGCTCGTCGGTGACGAGGTTTAGCCCAAAGTCAAGCTCTTCGCCGTCCGAGCTCTGTAAACCACGCTGCGACGGCTCGACTGCGTGAGCACTGAGTTTTGCTGCAGCCGGACTCGATGAGCTCGGATCCGAGGTATCTGCTGCAGGCAAGTGCAAGCGCTCTTTCCATTGTATTTCCTCCCTGACGCGCTTGTCAAACGCCTCTGCTGCCTCGTCCGTCTCGACCAAGTCGCCCGACCGATCCGCTTCGTCCAGCGACGCCCAAAAGTCGACACGTTTTCGGGTCGAGCTCGGGCTCGAGCCGGAGCCCGGGCGGGTGGGCGGCATTGTGGAGGGGCAGCACGTGCTTTGTGCAGGTGAGTGTATGGTGTGTTATCTCATGCTGCTAGAGAGCGAAGATGATGTGGAGAGAGGACGTAGGGGGAACAACTCAACATGTGCAGTTGCAGTAGTTGACTGGACTGAACTGGCAACGCAACAACAAAGTCGGGTCATGGATCACGTGACCGCCAACGCCGCAACTCGAAACACACCCGAGACAGACGACCAGACGCGTAACCAAAACCATCCCACGTATCAACTTCCTGCGCAACCATCTCACAGCCGTCACTCACATCTCTCGCACCCACGACATGGCCGACAGACGCCGCGCCGAGATCGAGGAGAAGCGGGCCAAGCTCGCCGAGCTCCGTCGGGCGCGGGACGAGCGGAAGGCGCTTCTCGCTCAAGCTCAGTCGGGAGGGGGAGGGGACCGAGCGGCCGATGTGGGTGCAGTGATTCGTCGATTTGAGTACACCATGTGGTGTCTGCTCGCTGACGCTGACTTGTACTTAGGCTGCACCACTGGCGACATCTCGACGCGACGTCAATGATCTTGTCGACTCGTTGCTCGCTCCTCGGCCTGGATCACCGGCGATATCCCAATCACGAACCATCCCGTCCGCGTCAGCTGCGGCCTCAGCGGGAGGACGGGCCACACCGCCTCTGTCCAGCAGCGTACCTGGTACGCCGGGAGGGAGAGTTAGTCGGCTGAGCAACGAGGGGAGTGTGAGGGACGGAAGGGAGAGCAGGGCAGGCGGAGCGGGCTCGGGCTCGGGAGTGGGGGTAGGGACCGGGATTGCTATGGGAGTAACAGGGTTACCTGGTGCAGACAGGTGAGCCGGGTTTAATGATCGAGCAGGTGAGAGGGAGCCGAGAGCTGATTGGCGAGTAGAGAGACCATGTTCTCGCCGATCCCGGGTGGCTCTGTCGACTTTGTGGACATGTCAGCAGAATTGTACGAGTTGCCAAGCAAAGTGGGGCGACTTTCGAGATTATGCGTACTTGGCCGATCACTTTCCAGAACAAGCTGATCCCGATATGTAGGCTGCAAAAGCACCACCTGTGACCTACTCCAAAGGCATTCAGACATCTTCTACGGGGGTGGGAACGTCCACGGATATAACACTGGAGGATGACGACGAGACGAGGCCGCGGGACGGTGGGAATGGGCGAGAAACCGAAGATGAGATGAGGAAGCGGATATTGGAGGAGCTCGAAGTGGAGCGGAGCGCGCTGGAGAAAGAGCTGCGGGAGATCAAGGAGAAGGAGGAGAAGCTGGCGGGTGAGTGTCCGACCTCGGCGTGGGCGCCATTCTGTTAAGCGGCATGTCTCTCGACTTGACTGCTCATCGACATGTCAATTTCAACCCCATGAGCAGTACTGATGCCGTCGCAGATCTGAGCAACGAGCAGAGACAGGCCATCTTCGCCGCCCCGGATTTTACGTCTTTCATCGAAGAGTCAACCAAGATCGTGCAGCGAGCGCTGAGCGACGGGTATGACTACATTCGAGACTATACGGTCGGTCTGGAGGGGGCCTTGTAAGTGGACAATCGCGGGATCTCAATCACGACGAGGAGGGTATCCGGCTAATCGGGAACAGTGACGACGCAGAGGGTCAAAAGGTCAAGCTGTTCTGTGCATTCTCGGATGATCGATGGACCGCAAACCGGTCTGTGACCGACCTCGACTGGTCGCCCAAAGTGAGCAAGTCACGTCGCGTGTCGGTGTGAGATGCAGTTTTGTCATTGGGCGAGTACTCACCTGCACGCTCAGTTCCCGGAACTTGCGGTGGCGTCATACAACAAGAATCTGGCGGCGCCCAACGATCCAGATGGGATCGTGGCTGTTTGGAATCTGCACCTCCTCGAACGGCCGGAATTCGTCTTCCACTCTCCCGTGAGTGACCTTCCCCCACTTACCCAGCACATGTCCCCCTCCCGTCTGGTCGCATCTGACATGAGCGCCCCAGTCCGATGTCCTCTCCGTGACGTTCTCTCCGTTCCACCCGACCCTCATCTTCGGCGGGTCTTACTCCGGCCAAGTCCTCCTCTGGGACACTCGCGCAAAACACCTTCCCGTGCTCAAGACTCCGTTGTCTGCTGCGGGCCACACCTACCCCATCTACGCGATGAAGATGGTGGGCACGCAGAATGCCAATAACCTCATCTCGACGAGTACGGACGGTCTGGTGTGTTCATGGTTGGCAGATATGCTTTCCCAACCACAGGTGAGTCGCAAGGTCATACATGACCTGCTTGATCCTGCTCCTAGTGGCAGAGTGACAGTGTTGCAGTGACGCGGCTGATTCTGTGTAGGAAGCATTGCCGTTGACCGTGACGTCTCACAACAAGTCCGACGAGGTATCGATCACCGCACTCGATTTCCCGGAATCGGAAACCTCGACATTCTGGATCGGGACAGAGGAAGGATCGATCTACCAAGCGCACCGATACGATCGCGCGACCGCCAAGGCCGGGTTGAACGCCGACGAGGTGTATCGCGGCCATGCGGGACCGGTGACGGGTCTCGACTTCCACCCCAGTTCGGGCAACATCGATTTCAGCGACCTGTTCTTGTCGAGCTCGGTGGATTGGACGGTCAAGCTGTGGCGGACTCGCGCGGCCAAAGCGAGTACGAGTGGGAGTACCGTCGAGTCGCGGACGCAAGAGCGGGATAGAACCGCGAGCGGGAGTGGGAGTGGGAGTGGGAGTGCAGCTGCAGGTGCAGCCGGTGGGAGTGGATCGGGGAGGTCCGCGCCTCTTCACAGCTTTGAGGAGGCGGATGATTATGTGTTTGATGTCAAATGGCATCCGCAACATCCAGCAATGTTCGGGAGCGTGGACGGGACGGGGAAGTTTGACCTGTGGAACTTGAACCATGACGCCGAGGTGAGTGGGCGATGGTGCGATTTGTCAGCACGCGACACATCACACGATATGTCCTTCCTGGCAGCCCGGGTAATCAATTAGGGCCATCAGCTTGGGCGGAAACCAGTTGTTGCATACTAATGCCGACCAGATCCCCATCGTCTCCACCTCGGTATCCGACCGCGCGCTGAACAAGCTCGCATGGGATCGCACCCCCTTATCCCGCAAAGTCGGACTGGGAGGAAGCGACGGTAAACTATACGTGTACGACGTGGCGGAGAAGCTCGTCTCGCCCAGAGACTCCGAGTGGGCAGAGATGCAGAACACGGTGGCGGGTCTGGCGGCGAGGGACGGGGCGGGTCTAGGGGCAGTGGAGCTCCCGCCTGTGCAGGGGAGGTACACGAGTTTGAGATGATGCACCGGCATGCCGAGGGTACATGGTCAGGTCTTACGGCCGCATACCTGTATCCCATACCATGCCTGCACTCGGAATGTCGGGGGTGGGCGACAATCCTTCCTGCCGTTTGCTTCACATTGCATGCGCGGACTCTGGGCGGGCCTTTCCTGGGCGGACTCTGGGCGGAGCGCGCCGGGGCTAAGTTTCAGAAGCACTCCCAGGGTACGCCCAGCTTCACCTCCTGGGCGGACTCTGGGAGGAGCACCGGGGGCTATGTTTCAGAAACACCAGTCACCATCACCATCATCACCATCACCATCACCAGGACCAGCAGTCGTAGCCACGACCGCTTCCGTCACCTTGGTCTGTTAGTCGCCGTGACTAACTCAGAGTCACATTATCACTGCGAGAAAGGACCGCCCAGAGTCCGCCCGGGAGAGGGCGGACGTCGGGATACGACAGAGATTGAACATGTACGGCCGTGCTACCCGATTTTTCTCTATCCGTTGCCGTGTGGGAGCTCGCAGGGTTCGAGTCCCCTCGCACGGCATCACGATGAACAACCAGATCTCATGCTCACTCATGCTCACTCATGCTCAATCAGCCAACAAACCAACTGATCTCTATGAGTTCCCGTTCCCTCAGAACCAAACTCCTACCTCCCCGCTCACTCATCCCAAACTACTGTAGCCCCCTCTCGAACCCCCGCCGCCCCCTCGGACGTTGTTGAACACGTGCCCGAACAGATCTTGTACGAGCACAGGGAATTCTCGCCAAAAGTCCCGGTGGGGCACGAGGTCCCATCCTCGGGCAGAGTATTGTTGGTGATTATACAGGATACCTAATGAGTCAGCGAGATGGGCGAGATGGACCGGGCCACGAAGTCATCCGCTGTGATGGGGTATCGGCATTGTAACGCCAATAGCCCAGACCGCCATGTCGCTACAGCGGTCTTTCGGTCGGTCGCTCCTGTCCCTGCGCACCTGGGCGGCGCTTTGGATCCGTCCGAAGTGCTCCAATAGCCCAACACAACTCTCCACACCTCCTTCGTGTAACACTCCCAGCTCGCACAGGTGATTGCGAAGCCGCACTCACCAATCGCGAAATACAGAACCAAGCCGACCAACCCCACCCAGAACAAAAACTTGATGAACCCAAAGAACCCGAACCCGCCTCCACCCCCACCACCTCCACCGATGATGCCTCCGGAGCGGGGACACGCGTCGGGCGTGGCCCATTCGAGAGACAGCCGGCCGGGCACGTAGGACACGAATGTTGGGTCGGGATCGGTCGCGGAGGTGGAGCAGAGGAGGGTGAGGTTGAGGTTTTGTTTCGTCCTGTGAGCGCGAAGAGTGGAGGGGAAAGCAAGAGAAGATTGCAGGGTCGCAGCGCGCACAGCGGCAAAGTTGTCAAGTGACGGAGGGTGGTATGTGAGAAGCAAGAGGAGCGAAGGGGGAGTGGCGGACGGCAGGCGACAGACGACAGGCGTCAGGCGACATGGGACAGATTTGCCGTCGAATTGGGCGAGGTAAGGCCAGTCGAAGGAGATGAGAAGCCATACGTCAGCTTGATGCTCTTGGTCCACCAAGGAGATCCAATCGTCTGGGGCTCGTACGTCGCCACCAGCCGCCCACACAAAGCAGGTCGATGCAACCTCTCGGAACACGCCACGACAACTCACCCCGCATACTCCGGCCCCTCGACCCACACCTTCAGCCCCTCCTGGCCTTTCCTCCCCATCGGCGTCGTCCAGACGTTATCGTCCGGCGTGGAGGTTGTCCAGAATGGGATGACGGATATGACTCGTTCGGCGTGTGGGGGTTTGTGGTTGATCATTCGGAGGCACACTTTCGTGCCGGGCTCGCACTGGGTTGTCAGCGGGTTCGGCGATGTGCGACGCATATTGACCCTGCGAGGTGGCGGGGCATATCCTCGAGATATTGTGAATGGCGTCGGAATCGATTCATTAAGATGTTGGTCTGTTGCCGTCTGCAAGGCGTTCCGACGCGCTTCGGACATGCCAAGCGAATCGGAAGTCGGACAGTGCGGTGAACCAGAATCCGAGCCGCCCGCCTCACCTGATCTTCCTCCGGCACGCCTTCCTCCACGCCGATCCCCTCTCCACAGAGGTCCAGCTCGACCCTCGCCTGGCTCGTCGATGGAGGGGTCGACGAGTCCCGCCCTGTCCTCCGGAGACCAGAGAGCGGGCTCAGATCGTAGCTTATCGACGAGGCGGTGAGGTCGCATGTCCATGCGGCGGCTAGGGGGAGGCATAGGAGAAAGGCGGGAAGGCCACGCCGGGGGTGCATGGTGCAGCGATGTACGCGGGGGTGCGGCGCTACTGGTGGACTCGGGTGTTGATCCGCAGGAGAAGTGAAGAAGGATCGAAGAAAGAGAGAGAGAGATAGTGTCAGTAGTGGGTTAGAAACGGCTGCGTGCCCGGTCGGTCGTCATCACTGAGACTCGTTTCCCCGCGGGACAATTTGATCCCGTCTTCCCAACGACGAGCCTACAGTAGATAGATCTACCACAGCGACGTTGACCTCCTCTCACTACAATCACTACCTCCATCTCGCATCTCGCTCTTCGCGCCCGCCTATACCGAGCCGGCGTCCCCCGTCGCCACCATGGCCCTCGATGCAGAGCCCATCGCCGGACCGTCGACCGCGCCCCTCGTGCCCGGTCCATCGGCGTACCACGAGTCCTCCCAGTTCCGGCACTGGCGGTACTCGCCCGCACAGCTCGACAAGATCCGTGGGGAGCTCAACCAGAAGTCGGTAGAGGTGGTCGCGAGGAACCAGGAGCTGGAGAAGGTGCGTAGGCGTCGAGCCGCACCTTTGCTTGTGCTGTTTGCGCGATCGGGGATCGTCGTGACCCGATTGTCGACATCAATGTCGTCGTCTGTGGTGGTCTTGCTCTGTTCTCCCGGTCATGTCAGAAGGCTGTATCGAATTTCTACAGCGCCGCAGCCGGCTAATCGCTTCGTGATTGAGAGAAACCCCCACCCGCTGACTCCCCCGCAGGAAGCCCAGATCTCACTCGGCCACGAGTTCACCGCCCCCCCACCGGCCTCGACGTACCTCAGCGTAACCGACGAGCTCCTCCTCCTCCACTTCTACATCTCCCAGGCGTCCAAGATCTGCCGAGGCGGCTTCGGCCTGCCAGAGGTCGTGGAGAGCACGGCGATCAGTTATCTCAAGAGGTTCTACCTGAAGAACAGCGTGATGGAATGGCATCCGAAGGTGATCATGTGAGTGGGGCGGGGTTTTGATTTCCTGTGTCCGAAAGGCCAGGCAGCAGGAAGGTCGCACAGATCAAGGTGGAAGGGTAAAACACCAGTTGCAAAGCGCAGGCTTGGTTGTTCCGTGGTCTGAGACCCGTCGGGTGCCCTCTCGCCGGAACTCGTCCGCTCGAGTGTGGAATGCAAACCGCTTCCCTCTATCTGCTGTCCCATCACGCCAATGGCCAAGCTTGAGAAGCTGTCAAAGACGTGTCACATGGGTGCTAGATGATCTCGTGCTAATCCCAATACAGGCCCACATGCCTCTTCCTCGCCGCCAAAACCACAAACTACCCCGTCCCCATCGACGTGTTCGTCCAGAAGATCGCCAAGCTCCAGCCGTCCGACGTGCTTGACACGGAGTTTCTGGTGGCGCAGTCGCTGGCTTTTGAGTTCTGGGTGCGGGGCGCGGAGAAGGCTTTGAGAGGGTGGGGGCTGGAGTTCCAGGTGAGTGCGGCGGGTGGGCGCGAGCGTGCGCGAGCGTGCGCGAGCGTGGGCGAGTGTGGGTAAGATGTGGCGGAGGCGTCGGCAAGGCGTCGGCTTGGGTCATGGATCATGGATCGTGCATTGTGCGGAGCGGGAAGGCGTTCTGGACGCGTTCACTGTCGTGGGGACTTGGCGAGACAGTCCTTACGATGAGAGCCTCGTCTCGTTCGGACATCCCGCGACGGAAGAATGAGCGAACGGACAATTGATCGTTCAGCCGTCACCGTTGCTTCCGCCGTAACTACAGCTCCCCGAACCTTGCGCTGACATCTTTCCCTCGCCGTAGGAACAACCCACCCTCAATCTCGACCTGCTCCAGCAATCCCTCCCCGCGGCATCCGCCCACCTCTCCGCCTCGCGAGGGACCGACGCGGAATTCCTGTATTCCCCATCCCAGATCGCTCTTGCGTGCTGGTATCGCGCCTCGCCGGGGCTTGTCGAGGGGTTTCTGGAGTGGAGATATGGGTCGTATCGTCCTTCCGGCGACACACAGGGGATCGGAGGCGAGACGAGAAATGGGATCGACTCAGCCGGGCAGAGTGGGACAAGCACGCCTGTGCCGATACCACAAGAGGAGCAGAATGAAGACACGAAGATGGTGGACGAGCAGAACCGGGAGAAAATTGTCTATGGGATGGAAAAAGAACGACTGCTGCAGGTCGTCGCGGAGATCACGGCGCTGATAGATCGCGTGGAGGAGGTGGAGATCAAAAAGGTGAAAGAGGTGGATAAGAGGTTGAAGGCGTGTACCAACCCGGAGAAAGTTGTCGGCACGGCTCTGTGAGTGGTTTCGGCGTGTCGGGTTGAGGTGGTTCTGCGGCTCTGCGACAGCGCGCTCTGCGGCTCTGCTCTTCAATCTGGCGCCTCTGTCTTTTTCTGTTCTTCGCTGTTTATCTTACCTCACAACCACCCTCTTCCACGTATAACTGGGCCCAACGCCGACCCATGTTTTTCAATCTTTCCGCCTTGCGAACCTCGGTCTTCCTCCTGGCATTCGTTCCACTGCGCAGAGGAGGACCGAATCGAGCGAATCGCTGACCCCCTTCTTCTTCACCAGATACATCAAGCGCAAGCAGGAGCGCGAAGCCTCCGAAGCCTCCGCCCGGGCCGCCAAGGCGTTGAAAGCGCAAAAAGAGATGTCCTCGAGGGAATCGATCTTTGGGGATATCATCCAGGCGCAGCAACCCAGGAAACCTCTTAGTCCGAGAGTAACGATCCCGAGCGGGTTGACCGTTCGAGAGGCGAGAGAGGGGCAAGGGGAGGGGCCTGATCGAGGGCCTGATCGAGGGATAGGCACAGCGGGGACGGGGGAAGGGGATGGGTTCATGGAGCCCAGTGGGTTTGGAGTGAGGGATGAGGCTATGGGGATGATCGTCGGTGGGAGAGGGCTCAAGGATGTGGGGATAGAGTTGGAGGAGGATGATTAGGCGGGGCCAATCGGTTCTGATGGAAGGGCACCGCGCGAGGAGGGATCAAATCATACATGGGCTGGAAGACTGGAAGCCGTGACAGACGAGCTCCCGATCATCAGCAAGTCGTTAGTCCCAGACAAAGCGCGCTCGTTTGCGCGGGCTGGCCTGTGCTTGCATGTGTCTTGTCACAGATGCATGGCATGATGGCGTATGATACAAGCATGGGCGCCGGGGAGTTGCATGGGCGTGGCGCATCGGGGATGGGCGACGATCTGCGGGAGGAGAGCATACAATGGCGAAGGCATGGGGTCGATGTGTGAGCGTATGTACAAGTACAACCACTGTATCTGGGCAGGGTGTACAGATGGTGTGCAGGCATGGTGTTGTGCGCTGGTATGTTACAAAATGAGGTCGAGGTGGTGCTTTACAACCTGCGAGGTGTGATGTAGGGGAGTACGCGGCATTGATATGAGCCGGTCTTCGAACTGATCGTCTTTGATAGAATCGCGAGAGAGTGATTAACGCCGTGTCGTTAGAACGAGAGCGAGGCGGTGAACTTGAGGATGATGGTATCCCAGGGATCAGGCTGGTCGACGTGAAGGATCTTCTTGGTTGCGAGGGCTGCGTCGTCAGCAACTTGCCTCTGATCAAGGAGGGAACGCGCGTCGTCCTGAGCCGCAGAGCTTTAGGTAGCTTACTGAGACAGTTGTACTGTATCGACCGCGATCGGTCAGTATGATATCTTCGCGGAAGTGTGGAAGAGCAGACGTCACGCACGAAAGCCGCAGCAGCGACCTTCCTCGTGCTCTCGAACGACACCAACTCGTCAAACTCAATCTCGTCCTTCCCAAGCGTGTTCATCGCGTTCTCGACGTGCCTGAGACCCAATCAGCTACTGCACCTGATCCCCTCTCTCCCTACCATGCTTGGGGGGCTGAGTGAGCCAGAGGGCGGCAGCTGAAGAACGGCACGCACATGAAGAACTTGCGGCATGACTTCTCGAGCGTGGCGAGCATCTCGGGCTTGAACGCCTCGGGCAGCTGCGAGGCGTATGGCGGGCCCGGAAGATCATCGTCCCCGCCGTCGTGCATCGGCACTGTGAGGATCAGCATACAACCCAAAGCTGAAATGCGGTGGACCGCCCAACCCACGCTCAAGGTCGTCGTCTTCATCACCACCAATGAGCATCTCGCCTGGCCCGCCCCTCTCGCCGAGGACGGACCCGGAGCGCGATCGTGGTGCTCGCCCCTTGATGGACGAGGAGGATTTGCGGAGGTTGCGGATTCTAAGGCGTCAGGCGGCCTTGCACAGGCTTTCACCGGCAGCAGCAGAGCTACTGCTGAGCAAGTTACAACAGGAAGGCTCGTCACCAACTTGATCTCCTGGGGAGTCATCATGCTCAACTTCAGGCTTCCCGGGGAGAAGCTCGAGTTGGCAGCTCCAGCATCGAAATGATCTGGAGCGAACATCAGCTGCTACACCTCATGGCTGAGTGCACGCTGCCAAGCACCGTCACAAGGCATACAAAGTAGCTGAGTGCACGCACCGTCCTCATCGCCATACTTCACGTCCCACTGTCAAATGAGTCTCTCAGCATATTGAGCCTGGAGCCGAGTGTGGAACATCTTGCACTTACCGGATGCTGCGAACTCGGCTGCGAGCCGCTCACAAAGCGGCCCGTCTCGCTTGGCAGCTGAAATGTATGTCAGCCATTCCTTGCTCGATGTAAGGCAAATCGCCTTGTGTGGTGCGGACATAGACTCACTTCACTACCACGACGCCGGCTCTGGCTAAGCTCGGGCATGGGCATCTCGACGTCATGCGCCCACTACGATTCTCAGTCCAGTTGGCAGACCGCTTAGAAGGCGCAGAAAACTGACCTCCTGCCACGTCTACGCACGAGCCTGTCAGTGATGTACCCCATCGTTTAGCGGCGGGAACTACAGACTCACATTGTCCTGCTGCATCTGCCCGTCCAGACCATCCGCGAAGAAGTCCGGCTGCACATCGAATGAAATGTCTCCTTTACCGTTTCTCGTCGGCTCAGGGTTGGGTGTGTACCGACCGCCAGTTTTGTTCGCCGCCACATCGAGCTCCCATTTCCACTTGTCGACTTTTGTGATGCCGGCGAAGAAGAGCTGCATCTCGGGGTCGAAGACTAGTTGGCACAGCAGTGTCAGCAGCATATCAGAAAAGCACAGCAGGGACGGCTAAGCGGAGGTGGGACTGCGCTGACTCACATTCGAGGAAGCCTCCACCGCTGTCGACCATCTCCGTCGCCTTCTGGGCCAGCACCCGGCTCTGCTCCTTTGCGCGGGCCTCGCGGCGCTGCTTCTCCATATTACCAGCGTAGGCCTGCATTGCCTCCTGCTGAGCTTGGGGGAAGAGCTCAATGTTCTGCTTTGTCAGTGACATCTCCCTCGCGCTGTCGATCCCAACCGTGGTCAAAAGCAATAGTCGAGTAAAGGTACATGTATTGATTAGTGCTGTACCCACCGGATCGAAAGCGACTTTCTTGACTCTCTTGGTCCTCTTGCCCTCTAGCTCCTCTTCCACTTGCAGCACATCGTCCTCGCTTCCTTCCGGGCGAAGCCTCTTCTTCATTGCTGACTTGATGGGGCTCGCTCCCTTCCTGGCGGGTGTGACCAGCGGATTGTTAATTCCCTGATCCTGGTCCGGACCCCCAAACGGTATCGCACTGCCGCATGGTCAGCTACCCGCCTTCCGCCTCGTTGGGGGTTGGGTGTAGAATAATCGCAACCTCCACGAGCAGTGGGAGGAGAGCGGACCTACAAATCCTCGTGAAACAGATTCACCGCCCCGTTGATCTCCTCGGGAAGCTCAATTGCGGGACGAGACGGCTCGCTGAAGCTCGTGTCGGCCGGTTGATCAAATATGGCGTCCAAACCCAGGTCGATCGGCGCAAAGTCCTCTTCGTTGTAGACAGGGCGGTCGACACTGGTCCGTTCGGATCGACGGGGAATGTTGCTGCCCCCGGTACGGCCCATGAAGGGGGAGGAGGTCACTGGGCGCCTATAGTCAGGGCTCGTCTGGTTTGATAGAATGTCTGAATACTCCTGAGAGGGATAGTCCGTGGAGCAAGAAGCGGAGATGGTGCGATATGAATGAGTCAGTGCTCTCCGAGAAGCACTCACACCGCTGGCGCTTCGTCCTCGCCACTACATCGTCGTCGTCGCTGTCTTCGCTCTCGTCCTCGTCCGTTTCCTCCTCGTCGACAGACTGCTGGGACTGGCTGGCGAGAGAGTCGAGCTTGGAGGTGGAGCGAAGCTTGCGACGGGGATCACCGGGGTTGGACCAGTCCTGCGCGTGTCATCAGCTATTGGACTCCTCCTCTGCTCCAATCTCGATTAGTCGATGGAGAGATGTGAGGCAAGCAAGCTGGCTCACGAGCAGGAGGAAATCCAGATCCAAGGAGGCTTGCCACCCCGCATCCAGACCTCCGAAGGTGATAGCGTCGAATCTGAAGAATCAGTACGGCACGCAGTAGAACGTCACAGCTTGAGGCCAGCTGTGCTCAACAGGCCGGACGTACTTGCTGGTTCCGCCTCCTGGGAGGTCCAGGCTCCGGACTTCGCCTGAACTGCCCCCAACGAAGGCCGAGTCGGTCATGATGGCGCGACGGAGCGTGGAGTGGAAGTTGGTGACGTCCTACAGTATAAATCGTGCGTCAGAACATGTCGGATCCCCTCCCCGTGACTGGAGGATTCTACCCGCTTAGCTGTTCCCCTCCCAATGAAGTTCGTGCAGCTCTGATCGTCACATCGAGCTTGGGAGCCTACCAAGTCGGGGGAACGTACATTGTAAAACTCCGCGTAGGTATGATTATACACCCTGCTGCATCAGCTACAGAGCTCCCCCACAAGACGAGCCATATCTGGCGCGCTGTAGGCCCTCGCACCATGTAGCTCACCTGGCCACACCGACGAGCAGACACCCGCTCAACCTCAGCGCCATCGGCTCGGGCGGTTCCGCGATCAGCTCGCATGTCTTGCTGAGGTTGACGCTCGCCAGCTGGCGTTTGGAGAGTTTACGGATGTGCTGTCGTCCTGGACCGAGAGTCGCTGCGAGCCTGGGGAGGTGTCAGGAAGGTGGGGGAAGGATGGGGCTGAGAGAGGTGTGGAGAGTGTGAAGACGAGGGGAGGGGGGCTTGGGGAAGGGGGGTGAGAGATAGGGAAAAAGGCTTTGCCCGTGGCGGGAGGGAAGAGTCGAGAGACGAACCATATGATACCAAAGCTGTGAGGGTAGAGAAGGGATCAGCATTGACTCGCACTGTCGGGCTTGTTCGACGCGAGGAGCGTTTGAGAGACGATTTATTGGGAAAGACGCGCCTGAGACGCCGCACTCACGAGCCTTTCTTGCTCGTGAGCAAGTCGTCTGAGAAGAACATTGGGCGGTGTGGAGAGAAGACGGATGAGAGGAAGAGGGAGAGAAGGAGGTGGAGAAGAGAAGAGAAGAGGATGGAAGGATCCGATACATGTACTGTCCCCTGCGCGTGACGGGTCCGCGTCAACTCGACACGAGGCAGCCAAAGGACGTCGGGGAACGTGACGTGACGGTGATGCATTGATGGGTGAGGTGGACAGGGAACGTCTGTGCGCTGCCACTGCCGCCACGGTGCCACTGTGCCACGGTGCCACTTTCCCACGGTGTCATTTGCTCCCTCTGAGTGGCAACAACCCCCCCGACCGGTGGAGAAGGTCCGCTCGACCAAGGCCTTCCGTTGTTTGCACTTCTCCCCGCTTTAATCCATTCCCACTTCTGATTCAGCTCGAAGGCGGAGTCTGTTAGTATGGCACCTATGAGCGAGACGGAGAGGCAGAAGCTCCTCCTCCAGCAGGAGATTGCCAAGCTGTCAGGTGGGTCCTGGGTCCGCTCGCACGGTCTTCTTTACCGTCGCATCAGTCAGCGCTTCTGACGCAGAATGGTCGGCTGGTGATGTTTCCACCTCATCTATCAACTCTGCTCTGCTCAGATCGAAGCTGACTGATGGACCTCAGGCGCAATCTCTCGACATGCCACAGCCCACCATCCAACATTCCACCCTTACCGCCCTCCTCGCGGCTCGTCCACCCGAGGCAAGCCGCCCCGAGGTCGTGGCCGAGGCGGATCCTTCGCGCTCGACCTCCGCGCAGCAAACAGACTCGCCCAGACCACCACAACAGCCACCGCCTCGGCTTCGTCGGCGGGCAACTCGGCGGGTCCATCAGCCGGCTCGAGCAGGGTGGCTTCGCCTTTCATACTCGCGGATCCTGCGGGGAAGGAGGAGAGGGAAGCTGGCGAGGTGACTCCGAGTCCGCCTGGGTCTGTGTCGGGCCACGGCCAGGGGAAGGGAAAACAACAGGCACAGGTGGTGGTACCGAAGTCCCAATCCTCCGCAAGCTGGGTGAAGGGAACGAGCAAAGGCGGTAATATGAGTCTCATGACGGTCGAGAAGAGGTAAGCGCGCTAGCTCTGTCGACTACAGTACGCTGCACGCTGCCCAACTGCTCGGGGCGTGGTGGCTTGCCTGGTTCTGGTGTCGGTCCTGCCGCTGATACAACTGCAGCAAACACCTCAAGTCATTACCGCCCAAACCGCGTATCCGGAAGCAACGCATCCCGCCGTCCATCCAGGTCCTCAACTCCAAGTCCACCCCACAAGGGTCCCAGCGAGTGGTCATTGACGGGATCATCTTCCAGTTCGAGCCGGGAGGGACGAAACTTACCCGTATCGGAGGTGCGTTGGCGGCGGGACTTTTCTCGAGGAGCTCTCAGATGCGGCAGCTGCGTACTTGTAATCACCGCTGACGCAAGTGTAGAGCTTGAAGGGACCAAGGCCGTCGCCCAGGGCACACCGACGAGGAAGAAGCTTGATTTCGGAGGCAAGCAGTACCGCCGAACCAGTCGGGGGAATCTGGTCACATCGGCCTCGAGGTGGGTCAAGTAGGGCCAATCACGGGGACGCCTTCAAGCGCTCTCACCAGAGCTACGCTGATCGACCCCTGTGGTGGACGTCGCTCACGCACTCAGGGAGGAGCTCGCCAAGAAACCTTGCAGATACTACACCAAGACGGGTGGGTGGCGCGACAAGCGGCGGCGGACCACTGACGCGCTGTTCCGATTCGTGTTCCATTGTCCTGGGCTCTCTCGACTCTGAATTCCCAACTCCCAACTCTTGACTCTCGTACATTTGACGCCATCTCGTCTGCTAATCGAATCGTACTAACTGCAGGCCGGTGCAATCGCGCGCTGACCTGTCCGTTCGCCCACGATCCCAACCGACTAGCGATCTGTCCTCGCTTCCTCCGCTCCACGTGTCCTCACGACGCGGCGTCTTGTCCCCTCTCACACGAACCCTCCCCACACAACACCCCGAGCTGCGTGCACTTCCAGGCGAGCTCGTCGTGCCGGAACGGGACGAACTGTCCTTATCCGCATGTAAAAGTCGCGGAGGACGCGCCGGTCTGCGACGCCTTTGCGAGGGATGGGTGGTGTGACCGGGAGGAGGGGAGGTGTCCGGAACTGCATGTCTGGGAATGCGGCGAGTGGAGAGAGACGGGGAAATGCAGTAAGAAGGGCAAGTGCGGGTTGCGGCATGTCCTCAGAGCGGAGAAGGGTAAAGGGAAGGGCAAAGGCGACGCGAAGGGAGGTCAAAAAGAGGCGAAGAATGAGTGGATGGACGTCGACGAGGGTTTGGTGGACCATGGGGATCGACGACCGGGAGGAGTGGAGGTGCCGGTAGAAGGCGGTGTGGGAGGGTTCGAGGAGCAGTCAGAGTACATTGGGTTCATGGAACAAGGCTCTCCGGGGGAGATCACAGAGGAGGAAGAGGAAGAAGGTGACGAGGAGGCAGTGGGCGGGAGCGGGAGCGAGAGCGAGAGTGAGAGCGGGAGTGGGAGTGGGAGTGAGGACGATACTCGGAGCGATAATGGGGATGCGGACGGGGAAGGGGACGCGGCGAATTTCGGTAAGCCGCTAGAGGAGCCTTTCCCTACCTCCACGTCCGACTTCGACATGCGCACAGATGAGGAAGACGATGAGGACGGGAATGGAGAGGGGGAGGGGAGCGACGAAGAGGACGACGACGAGGCGGATGAGGAGACCGTGCTCGGTGTGGTGTCGTAGCGCGGAGAGAGCGAGGTGGTCTGACCACTATTTGGTGACACCGTCTTCCTCGCGTTGCTTATACGTATCTCTATCTGCTCGTAATACCTTTTCCCCAACCTGATTTCGACTTTGCGCCTTTTAATGCGGTCAAAAATCACGAGTACACATGTTTAATCGGTCAAACATGACCAGATGCATAATGTGCATGACAACCCACGAGCAGAAGCGGCGATGCAAACCTATGTAATGAGTCAGAGTCGCTGGGCGAGATGATAGGCGAGCTCGATGTCGATGAAGCGCGGAGTAGCAACCCGTAGGACATACGCTTGGGCAAGGATCAGACTCGGCGCTCCAACAGCTCCGACTTTGCCCGCCGTACGGACCACTCCGCCTCGCTATGTCTCCGCGCCGACTCAATATCTCCTCTCATCCCTCCTGTACCCTCCATCATCCCCATTCCTCCCCCTATCTCCTCGATCTCCTCGATCTCCTCTATCTCTCGGGGTCCAAGCGTCCCCTCCGCCCCCTCCGGATCGCGCGGCAGAAGGTGTCCAGCCCATATCGCCCTGTCCGGCCGCGGGGTCGTCAACGGCCTTGCGCCGGGACACGCGCTGCGAGGCGTGCAAGGACGAAACGAGGGATTTGGTGGGGTGGCACAGGTGCATGAAGTTGCAGAAGCTATAGGGGTTAGCGGTGGCACGGGCACAGGCACAGGCAACGACGAAAGAAAAGCCGACGTGGAGATGTAAAGAGGTGAGGGGGGAAAGCTTGACGTTAGAGTTGATATGGTAAAGAGGTGAGGGGGTAAAGCTGACGCAGAGATGTGGTTGAAAGGTGAGGGGGGGGGGGGGGGGGGGGGAACAGTAGGAAACGCAACGAATCGAGGTGAGAGGGTTGGTGTGAGAAGCGTGAAAGCTCCGCATGATCTGTAAGAACCACGGAAGCACGGCGAATGTTTCGCAGGACCTCGAGGAGGCCGCACTATGAGCCAGAACGGCTTCCCCCAAGGTGCCGTGCGAGGAAATGACCGTAGGCGGGAGGGGAGAATTGAACAACACGCAGCGCGAAGGGGAAGGGAAGGGATGGACACGGGATTGGTGATCAACCTGATCATGTCGAACCGTCCACTCACCCTTCTCTCGTACAAGTGCCAAGCTCATTTTGACGACAACAAGCCTCCCTGAAATCGCTCACGGGCGAGAGCTCGCAGTGGAGCGGCTTCATGGCGTACCACCGGTCGTTGAGCGCCGAGACGGCCTTGGCGGCTTCGGCCTCCCATTCGTACCGCGCGTAGACGTTGCCCATGAGGTGGTCGCCTACGTTGTCGCAGACCTAAGGGGGTTAGCATGTATTGAATCAAGCGAGATGGAGCGGAGCGGGGCGCGAAAGAGGATAGCAGGGACAATGGTGGAGGATGGTAGGGATGCGGTGGGATGGAGCCGAGTGGGGGATGGGTGCAGGAAGAGAAGGTGGTGAAAGAGCACGGGGAGGAGCGCGATGACGATACTGCGGCAGCCCTTCAAGAGAACACCACCACCTCCTCCTCCATCACCACCACCATCGCCACCATCACCACCAGCACTGACGATACGCAACAGAGGAGAGGAGGTAGATGAAGGGGAGTTGATGAGATGGATCCAAGCCAGCCATTGATTGCAGCCAAAGCGCGCGCGTACTCACGTGCATCTCCAGGAGGTGCCCATACTTCGCCAGCTCGATGAAGAAGTCCTCGTAGAACCGATCAAAGTTCGCCTGGAGCTCCTCGGCCGACATGTTCTGTCCCTCGGGGGTGTGGATCGGGTTGTTGTACACGTTGGGAAGGAGGATGGTCTGGGAGTACTGCGGGTGGATGTGTTTTCGCGAACAGCGGTCGCCGTGTCGACAGGCACCGATCTTGAGGTAGAAGGAACAGTTGACACGGTCCTGCTCTGTCCCGCTGAGACGGGTTAGCAACGAGTACGAGGAGAGAGGGGAACATATCATGCGGAAGTATCACTCACAAGATGTTGGCGAGATGGGACGCCATGGCGGGCAGGCGGCTCTAGGGCTGGGTTTGGAGGGTCGGGCTGGAAGACAAGACTGGCGGGGGTCACTCCAGTTGATAACGCGTGAAAGGTGTCCGGATCTGCTCGATACAGTCGTGATTGTGTGTACGCAGGAGCTGAGTGAAGCGATGATGATGAGAGGAGGAGGATAGAAAGAGTCGGCCTAATGAATTGAGTACAATGGTCGCCGTTGCCATCTTGTGCCGTCGCCGCCACGCTGGCTTAGTCAGCGGCGATACGAGAATATTCCGGGGCCACGGTGGCTTGTGCTGACGTAATGCATCCACTGACCGGCCGGTCGTCATCGGCGCCACCGTGTTGGCCGTCCGTCGTCTCGCTCTCGCTCTCGGCGGTGTCGTGTCCAACCTGGATAGTCATTCATCTTCCTCATCGCTCACTTCAGCAGCTCCAGGCCGAGGTCAAACCACCTCGCACCTCGTAGCTCTCCCAGCCCCGCACATCACCTGCAACCCATAACGACTGCGCCCCGAGGCTCAGGCTCAACACAACCCCTCCACTCACCATGGGCAAGTCCAACGCGGAAGAACACCTCGCCAAGGCCGAGAAGAAGGCTTCGTCCACCGTAGGCTGGTTTGGCTCGCAGAGTTCCAAATGGGAGGAAGCGGGCGATCTCTTCGCGCAGGTGAGCGGTGATGCGGCACGACTCGACATGACTCGACTCGAATCGACTCCGTTCAACTCAGCAATCCAATCCCATCACATCTACAGCACCTATGACATTCTGATCTCCTCTCGGACTATTGCCCTCCATCGCCCGGAATCTTGACGTTGCCTTCCACATCTCCACCCCATACTTTGGCGTACGCTGCAGCCGCTGACGCGTCTACCCCACTCAGGCCGCAAACGCCTTCAAAGTCGAGAAGAGATGGAACGAGGCCGGCAAGGCGTTCGAGCGTGAAGCCGCCTGCAGACAAAAGGCAAATGAGAACAACGACGCGATGAACGCGTTCAAGAACGCCGCGAACAGTTATAAGAAGAGCAACCCGGAAGGTGGGTGGTGTGATTCCATCTCCTGCGTATACGCACACTTGCACCCCCTGCTCTCATACTCCTACCCCGATATCGCGCCTCTCGTCCATCGCCCATTTGCCATCGGCATCGTCTGCATCGAGCCGGTACCGCACTGCGAGCAGTGTTCGTGCTACAGGGAGCCGGGCAACGCGACGCTACATGCCAGAGATGAGTGACGGCGGCTGACCATATGCACAGCCGCCGTGTCGGCGCTGCACCAGGCGATCAAGCTCCTCATCGACGCGGGCAACTTCCGCCAAGCCGCCGATCGTGAGAAGGAGGTGAGCAGCACCGGCGTCATATCCTCGTCCTTAGCTCAATGGCCGCCGCCGATGGCGGAATGCTGACCTTTGCAGATCGCTGGGATCTACGCGCAGGACGGGCTGGACGTCGCCAAAGCCCGAGACAGCTTTGTTCGCGCTGGAGACTGGTACAAGCAGGAGGACGCGAATGCGTGAGTCAGCCGGACACTCCGTTGCAATATGGCCGTCTTGTTGGCTGTTTGCAAAGCGCGCTCTGACGCCCTTGTTAGCACCGCCAACCAGTGCTATCAGCAAGCAGCAGAGCTCTCTGCCGAGCTAGGCGACTACCAGCGCTCGATGGAGCTGTACCAGACCGTCGCGGACTGGTCGCTCACGTCGGCGCTGACAAAGTACTCTGTGAAAGAGTACTGGCTTCGCGCGGCGCTGTGCTCCATGGCCATGGGCGTGAGTTGAGCGTGCACTCCCCTGTCGAGGATACACACCCTTCCGTAAATACTGCACGGATCGCCGAGAATGGATCCAGAACGCCGGACTCCTGCTGACACGCCCATGCAGGACCTCGTCACCACCCAGCGTCTCCTCGACATCTTCGCGCAGAAGGACGTCACCTTCCCCTCCACCCGAGAAGCAAAGTTCGCCCACGAGCTCATGCAGGCGTGCGAAGAGGCGGACGTGGAGAGGTTCACCGCGACGGTGTATCAGTATGATCAGGTCACCAAGCTGGATAACTGGAAGACGGGGGTGTTGCTCAAGATCAAGAAGGCACTCGAGGAGGACGAGGGGGGATTGACATAGTGTGGGGGCAGAGGGGGGCTGGCGTCAACAGCAGGAGTCGATCTGGGACGTAGCGCAAGGATGTTGGGGTTTGAGTTGGCACATGTGGGAGGGAGGTGAAGATATTCGTGACGATCAGTCAACCGCCGAGGGATGCGCGTCGGGACCGAGTCAGGTTAGAAGCGTCTGTGTACTCCGTACCGTTATGTGTCTCGATGCACGTGTGCGACCAACTCGTGGGGGAGCACACGGCGGTGTGATGTGATAAAGTGCATGCTTGGATGAGGACGCTATGACTGTGCGGGCTCACCGCCATCTTTCAGCTGCGGCTGCGACTTTGGTTTCTCGGCCGCTTCGGACTCTGGATGCGCTTCTGGCAACTCTGCTCCTGCCACAACGTCGTCTGGACCCTCGACGAGCTCCTTGCCTTGCGTGTCTGTGACCACCTCGCCCTCGCCGGTCGCCGTTGCGGTGGCGGTGGACCCCTCGATCTCCCCCTGCGACTCGGTTGCGGCATCCGCAGCCGCATCGGCCGACAAGGACTGGACCAAGTCCTCGGCGATCTGCTCCACGTCCCGTCCCGGCCTTTCCATCTGTTTCGACAGATCGGCAACCTCCTTCGAGCCGAACCCAAACTCCTCGTACTCGTGGACATAGGCCTTCATGCCGACTCCTCCGATACCATTGCGCTTGAGATAACGGAGCCAGAGATCCACGACGGACCGATCCGTGTCCCACACTTTGATCACTCGGCGATGCGTCCTGCGCTCAAAGTTCTCCTGGGACTTTTTGTGCACGAACGGAGACTTTATCACGGTGTAGAGCGAGGTCGTGGTGGGTAGGAAGGCCGGGTTGGACGTGGGGATACCGAGAGAGCCGGCGGCGCGCACGGCGAAGGAGGAGTAGAGGTCGAGAGGGTGAGGGTGGTGCGAGGCGAGGTGGAGGGTCGCGACGTGGATGCCGTGTGTGCGGGGCAGGGGCGTGTACGGAGAGAAGGAGAGGTGCTGCGGCGAGGCAGTGGAGGGGACGCCGGAGGGAGAGGGTGCCGCGGACGTGGAGGCGGTGGTGCTGCCGGAGAGTCAGCCCGGTCAGAGGCAGTGAGACGGAAAGGAGGAAAGGAGGAAAGGAGGGTCGATGGACGGGGCGATTCTGCAACTCACGCTATGCACCGGGAAGAGGACGCCGAGGATGCGGTGGACGAAGCCGAAGCAAGGAGCGGCCTGGTGAGGGCCGACAGTGCGGAGCGGCTGGACGATGCGCTGGACACGGCCATGGCGTGGTGCGGCGCGGTGCGGTGTAGTGAGCGGAATTGGGCGAGCTGTGCTGGAGGACTGATGATGGGCGATGGCAAAGTGGTAGTGGTGCAGTAGGAACCCTCTCAATTTCGACGAGGACGGGTTGCATCGCCACGTGTTTTAAAGGCGGAGGCTCTGGACGGCAGCGGGATCAAACAACGACGACGATTTGATCCCGTTCCGCGGCTGCCCATGACAATGACCATGACATCACGTGAGCTGCGGTTACCGCCTCTTTCTCTGTAAACCGGGGTGGCTTCGACGACAACCACAACCACAACCACACCGCTCAACTCTATACATCGCTTTCCGGCACTGTACTCACCCTAGACTCCGTGGCCTCGCATTCCTCCTTCCCCTTCACAACTACACAACCACAACCTTGCCCATCGCGTTCTTGTTCTCGATACCAACAACAACTGCTCGTGCTATTCCCATCTCTCAAGCCAATCGCTCATCGCCTGCGCTTTCCCACACCCCCGATTCCGCTGGACGAATCTTTTCACGAAGCAACCACGTTAACGTTTCACCTTGCCAGCCTCATCGCCTCCAGCCGGATCATCTCGCAAGGAACACGAAAACCAACTTCCGGTCTTCTTCCCCTGCTACCTCCTTGGATCGAGGGGCCTGTTTGTTCTCTCCCCCGGCCATATATCAACGACCCCATCAACGGTCCCCCCGGCGCGGCTCGCATGATCCATCGTCTGTGATCTCCTTTACACCCCAGTGCGGATCTCCAGTCAAGGGCCAACTCCGCCTTCTTTCTAGGCAAGGGAACGCCAGTGCCAGTGCGAGATGACCGTGACGGGAGCCACGACCGCCGAACTCGCATCGGCGAGCTACACACCGCCATACAAGTATGTCACGTCGTATGCCGCAACGCCACTCGTCACGGGCACACTCACAAGTGAGTCGACTGCGCACGTCACCGGCATGTCGTCCTTTCCGAAGATCGTTCTCTGGTTGTGCTCATCCCGCTAGGTGCTATATCGAACAATCCCACCGTTGCGCCAGGGACAAGTGATTCGCAATATGTCGCACAATATCTTCTTGTGCACCAGATGAGGTGAGCCATCGTCGTCGTTCCGCAACACGACAGCAACGAGCGCAGTCTTGCTGACGATCGACGCAGTTGGCCGTCATACCGGTACGCCTACCTGTTGTGGATGGTGTTCGCCTTCATCGCGCTCGTGTATGCCCTCGCACACCACCTCCGACTGTCGGGCGGCTCGTTTGGCGCGGCGTATTCCAGATGGGGCATGAAACGGAAGCCCATCGGTCGGAAAAGCGGGTCGGGAGGAGCGAGGGCGAGGGCTTTGCCTAGCTACAGCGTGATGCTCGCCATCGCCCTGATCAGCGTGGTCACAATCATCCTCTGCCTGATTGGCGCCGACTACATCGCCCCTTCCTCGGCGGTCCTCAACTTTGGCACGTCGTTCCGGAAACGAGCGAGCGACTCTGCTCCGGGATACACCATTGGCAAATCCTTTTGGACGTCGGGATCCCGATTCGGCTTCATCGCATTCGCACTCATGCCTCTTGTGGTGATGTTTGCGCTTAAAGCCCCGCCTTTTGCCGTCCTCGCCAATCGGTGGCTCACCCACCTCTATGCCGACAAGCTCGCAACATTTCACCGCGCCTCGGCGTGGCTAGTCTGGCTGATCACGACCGTCCATGTCGTGCTCTGGACGGTGCAGCTGTTTGAGGACCAGAGGAACGGCAAACCCACATGGCTGGTCATGTGGCTCAGCCCCAGGTTCATCTTTGGAGTCATCGCCTACGCGGCGATGACAGCGGTCATGGCCTTGTCACTCAAACCGATCCGCAAGCATGGATACGAGGTGAGGAGCATGGATACGAGGCGGCAATTCCAAGGCTGATGCATGCGCAGTTTTTCTACATCGCTCATGTCACCTTTGTCCTCCTCACCATCATCGCGTCGGCGATCCACCATCCCATTCTCTGGTGGTGGATGGTCGCAGCCCTGGGATTGTGGTTTGCGGAGCGTGGCTTTAGACTGCTACGCATGGCGCGGATCAATGGTTTCTTCTCCCGCGGAGCCAGTCGACGTTCCGGTGATGTGGTCGCCGGTACGCCATACAGCAACGTCCCCCAATCGGACAAGGATGGCTACGGCATGGCCGAGCTCAAGAGACCGGCGCACGAATACGGTGACGGCGCGTTCAACGGGATTGACAAGACCCTTCCTCGGCCTCCTGTCGGTGCAGATGCGCTGTGGATGCACACTCCCGATGACACACCGCCGACGTCGTCCCAACCGAACTTCCCGTCGGAGTTTGGGAGTGCCCAAGGGAATGCGGGTAGTGCGGGTTACTATGACGAAGGATCGCTCCAGCCGCTTGGAAGTTACGAGAACCGGTATTCTGGCGACTTTGGCAGGGATGGATACCCTCGAGACGCGTCTGGGCGGATCGATCCCTACGCCTCGGACCCATACTCGCCGTATGGCCAACCGCGGGATCTTCCGCCCGTCGAGTCGACCGCCGCAGCAGGATACGGCGAAACGGCCAGAGCCCCAAAGCATGAGAGAGGAAAATCGTCCGTTGGGACGATGATCTCCTCGGGGAGCGGCCAAACCCCTTTCCAACCCCCTGCACCACCTGCCATCCCGATCGGTTACGCCCAGGCTCAACTGCTCCCTTCGCGTACCATCCGACTCACCGTCCGCGTCGCTCGGCCGTTCAAGTGGGCGCCGGGCCAGTCGGTTCTCCTCTACCTGCCCGAACTGTCTCGCATACAATCCCACCCGTTCACCATCACCAACAATGACCAGCAGGAGATTGTGCTGCTCGTCAAAGCCCGCAAGGGACTCACCCGGAAACTTTTCGAGCACGTCAGACACCGGAACCTCGCGGCGCTCGGGATCGTCGACGCAAAGCACAAGCGATTGTCACTTGCCTCGATGCGCGGCGGGGAGAACCAGGTGAACGTCCCGCCCGTGTTTGTGAGGTGTTGGCTCGACGGTCCGATGGGTTCGGCCGGAAGGATCAGATGGGGCGAACACTCGACAGTGTTGATCGTCTGCGGTGGTTCGGGAGTCAGCTTTGGCATGGCGGTGTGCGATTACGTGGTGTCCAAGATTGCGGAGCAGAGGGAGAGGCCGAAACGCAAGTGGAAGACGCAGCGAGTCCGTTTCTGCTGGGTCGCGCGAGAGTACGGTGAGTGTCCCGATTGTTTCTCCTTGGTGTGGGGCGCTGATGGAGTGCAGCGGAGATCTCCTGGGTCGCTCACCAGCTTCGGCGTTGCCAGACGCTCGTCGGCGCCGCCCAGCTTCAAATCGACATCTTCGTGACCAATGCCAACAAGATACGGGACGATTTCGCCCCTCCTCGACCTGACTTTGCCAAGGGTGGAGGTGGAGGTCATTCGCGCCGAGAATCCATGGAAAGCGTCGCGAGCGAGATGTCGGCGGACGAAGGTGGCTTTAGTGGCAACAACACCCTGGACGATGCCGCCGGCAGCGATATCTCGTCGAGCTACGCGGACGTGATCGATTTGACCAATTATGAAGACGAGGAGGACGTGAACGATCCGGCGGAGCACCAGCTGAGCGACAAATTGCAGCAGCAGGGCAAGGTCAGGCGGGCTCGGAGCAGAAAGGCCGCCAAGAAACAGGCAAGGGCTCCGGGAGGCGGCGGGGGCGGCCGTGTTCCGAGCGGAGGACCCAATGCAGTCCCGCAGAGAGGCATGGCCAAGTCGACCTCGGCGCCCGGTCTGAGCAACCAGTCGTCGTACCAGAATCTCCGGGCGGGCGCGTACCCTCCCGGACGATCGCAATCGGGTTTCGATTTCGACAGCCAGGCTGCCGACGCGGCGTATGCGGCTGCGGCGAGGGGATCGCAATACGATGGTGCCCCGGCGGCCCATTATTCGCCTCTCCGCGCCGGCGAGCCCCAGTCGCAATACAATCCCACTGCGAGGGGACAGGCCGGCCACCCGCTTTCCACCGTCTCGCACGAGCGGAGGCAGTCGTACCGTTCCTTTGCCGACTCGACGTACGGCGCGTACGATCCGTTTGGTCCCAGCGGCGGAGGTGGCGGTGGCGGTGGCGGAGACAGCGGCAACATTCTGCGTGGTCCAAGTCCCGGGCCCAGCATGTTCTTCGACGATGCTCATTCGGTTGCTGGAGAGTCCACAGCGGGATTCTTCAGCCGAAACAGCAGGACCCAAAGCATGGTCCTTCTCGAAGATGCTGGGCAGGATCCGGCGGGCGACGCGGCCCTCTGGGTCGACCAGGCGGATTACGACAGTATGGCCGTGCTGTCCGAAATGGCTAGGCCGGGAAAGCCCAAGCTGGCCCACATCCTCCAGGAGGAGGTGGATCAGGCCCAGGGAAGCATGATTGTTGCGAGTGAGTCGGAACGCAGACATTGGGCTGTGGTGGTTGAAAAGTACCCTATGCTGATCACCGTAGCGTGTGGACCGGTCGCGCTCAACACCGTGGTGAGGAACATGGTCTCTCGCCACATCTCGCCGGGAAGGATACGACACGGCGACAGGCGTGGACACATTGCGGTGTACAGCGAGGACTACGAGGCGTGAGCGGGGCGAGGCATGAGGCGGCGTGGCAGCCAGGACATTGATACGTATCGGGTTTGTTCACCCCGGCTTAATGATGAGCGATCGTACCGTAGGAACGGCTTGAGGCCCGGTTGGAGGTCCGCGATGGACGTTCGCTGTTTGATGATGTAGCGATTTAGCTGTGACTCGGCTCGCGGATAGGTCACGAGTTGATGACATGTGATGACATACCTTGATGCGGTGTGCTGGGCATCTGTGCTCCGAATCTGATCAAGCGCGAGTTGACACTCGAGGGATCGTTATGAGTGTAGCGGGCAGCACTGATACTCGAATACATCACCCTCCACAGTGGCACAACAGGATGCGGCATCACCCACACGCTACTGGTACTCGTACTGCACGCCTCCTTCCTTGGTAAGAATATACTGCAAACGCCCTTTCCTTTCTCCGAATCACGCCATGTCTTCCTCAAAGACCACAAAGTGCCGCATCAAACTCACGGCGGTGGGCATCCATATTCCAAACGCACCCTTCGAATCTCTACCAAACTCAGGGCTCACCGGTGAGATGCCCGTCCAAGCAGGCTTCACGTTCAGCGAGGCGAGCGCTGCGCTCCAAGCCCAAGCTCTAGCCCAAGGCCAGGCAGCTGCATGCCAGGACATCGAGATGACGGAGTTCACAGAGTTAGGCGGATCGCAACAAGAGACAGTGATGACGGACACCACCGAGCGCAGCAAAAGCACCGGTGGCACCGGTGGCACCGATACCACGGACTCGAGTCTGTTCCAGTCGGGGATCGGTGCCGTCCACAAGAGCGCGGGGTGGTTGGCCGGGCAAGCCCACCACATCATGAGAGCGGAGAAGACGAACGAGACTGAGGAAGATATCCGTACCTTCATGAACATCGCGGGAGGCGCCGGATCTGACCGCACGACCACCCTCTTGCCTCGACGTATCAAAGCGCTCTCAGCGCTCAGCTCGCGAAAACAGGACCATAACCGAAGCCGCGAACCGTCACATGCGCAGACCTCGCAGGCGTCGCAGACCTCACAGGCCTCGCATACCCCGCAGACCTCGCAGACCTCGCAGACCTCGCAGGTCATTGGGGTGAAGCGTCAATGGGATGAAATGTCACTCGAAGATCCCGAGCTACATGCGGCGTTTCAGAAGATCATGGCTCAAATCGGGGACTTCGGCTTCGAGGACGCTTCGGACACGGCTGATGGTAACAGAAAGAGACCGTGTGAGAACGTTTGAGAACGCGTTCCCGTCCCATCTGAGCCGTCGGGAGACTTCGTATGCTGTAGCCTGCTTCCGGGGCATGGTCACATAGTACAAGCACGCAGTGTTGGTCCCACATCGATTGGCCGCTCCAGTGATGCACTCGCAGCCTGCGCCTCTGGATCGTGGCAGCCTCGGATCGTCCGGGGCGACACCGCATTTGAGGAAATACTGTACACTCGACACATCCATTCAGATTTGTGCTCATACAATGCTTTGCGCCCAGCCCCCTCCGTAGCCCTTGTCCTCCACAGCCCTTGCCCTCCACAGCGCTCCTTGATCATGCTGATCCAGCTCCTTTGGTCTCCCTCACTCCGTTCGCGGCGGTGTTTCAAACACGACGAAGGCGAGGCCAAAGTTGGAATACGCACAGTAGGCGATGGAGTCGGATACTTTCACTGAATAACGCGTGTTTCCAGACAACTTGACTCGCACTTCATCAGTTCCCCGCAGCACGGACAGACGAACAGACACTGTAGATCTTTCCGAACCATGTCGTATCAATCCCTTTCGACCAACGCAGCAAGAGAGCCTCTTTCCGAGCGGACAGACGTGGACTCGCAACTGCAAGATCACCTCCGCACGATGTCCGTGCTAAGCTCGGCGTTCGTCCAGGCGCTTCAGCAGTCTCACAACGAACCGACTAGTCCGTGGTCAGATGCCTGGGGACAATCCGGCAATAGCTCCATGACCCTCGATGTCTCCCAATCGCGGGAAGACTTGGACCACAGCGAGAGCGAAGCCAACTTTGACATCGACGTTCACAGGGAGATCGACATTGATAACAGCAGCCAGAGCTCGGACAAGGAAAATGTCAGACCAGTGTTCGACGAGATACCCTTACAGCGCAGGCAGAATACCGATGTCGGTGTCGATTTCGACCGCCACATCGATGCTTGGCTCGACTCGGTGGGCAAAGTGATCCCCTTACTGGCGACCAAGGCGGTCAAGCGCCAGCGTGGTCGTCACCTCACACAGCCCTTCCTCGGAACAGCAACCTCAAACCCTGCTTCACTTGGCGGCAACGATACAGGGTAACATTGCACAGTTTGCAGACGTGTGGAAGCGGTCGTTGGCTCCGGATCCTGCCGAGGCTGAGCATGATCGCATGCAGGACTGATCGGGCAAAGTGTTCCTAGAATGATGCAGCGGGCCATCCGAGATCAACTGTGCGACTCGATTCCGACGCGATACAGAATGCACACCCGTACCGTTCGCTCGCGTACCGTCCAATCATGACATGCTCGTAACAGTGTAAACCTATGATATATGCAAAAGAGACTTTCGATGCCCCATCAAGAGGTCTAGCTGGAGTAAGGGAGGATGCAATTGATACAAGGCGGGGGTGAGAATACCGGATAGGTAGATGTGGTGTTTCTGGCCGTGGCAGGAGAGGGGCCCTCGACCTCAGTTGAGGCTGGCTTTTGTGGGCACCTTGGCGTCAGCGACGACCATGGTGTCGGGACTCACCATCAAGGTGCTGTTGCGCAGGCTCGTGTGGGCGAGTCGATTCGAGCTGGAAGAGTGTCCCATTCGCGGGGCACTGGACGGCACGGCCTGACTCGGCTGTCTCGCCATGAGCGGCGTGGGCGGTGAGATCAGCAGACTCTTCTTGTCTCGCTGACTTGACCCGCCGCTGCTGCCACCGCTGTCATTGTTCGCGAGGTTGCCAATTGCTCTGATCGAGTTGCGGCTGGATCCGAGGAAGCTGGTGGACGAGCTGCGTTGTGACGCGCGGTCGGGGATGGACGGAGTCGGCGCCTGCCGGCGTCGGCTGGCGAGGATCCACGGATGTCGCATCGCTGGCTGGGGCTTGAGGCGCTTGTCGGGATCCCACGCGAGGCACTTTGCGATGAAATCGACAAAAAGCTCATCGTCACACTTGAGCACGGCCGCGAGCGTCTTGGTGCCAGGGCGGCGGCGTCGGCCTTTGGCGTTGACAAAGGGGCGCGGGGCGCCAGTGGCGTCTGGTGATTAGCGACCTGCGACGGTGGTTTGAACCCACCAAAGAAGTGCTTCCTCCTCGATGCCTTTTCGATGATGTACCGGTCGGGAACACCGAGGACCTCCATGATACAGGCGAGCTGCTCCTGCTCGTTTTCTCCGGGGAAGATTGGTACACCAGTGTAGAGTTCGGCGAGGATGCATCTGATGTCAGCGGGGTGCAGAAGAAGAACCCACCCTAAGCTCCACATGTCGATCGCCATGGCGTAGTTCATGCCCAAGATGACCTCGGGCGAGCGGTAGAAGCGGGATTGGATGTAGGTGTACACTGCATGTCAGCGGCAGCCAACGCCTCGACTCACCCTTCTCCGTCTCGAGACAACTCGAACCAAAGTCGATGACCTTGATGCCGCTTTTGCACGGATGGCAAAGGAGGATGTTCTGATATCAGCCAGCGTCCCAAACCGCGCGCCCACCTCTGGCTTGAGATCGCAGTGGACGATGCGGTGGCTCCGCATGAGCTGCAAGCTCGCCAGCATCTGCACCGTGAATCGCCTGATGAGCACAGTCGAGAACCCGGCGAATTGGTTGGCTTTGATCAGCTCGTAGAGGTTGATACTGAGTAGCTCGGTGACGATGCAGAGGTGGCCCCGGAAGTAGAAATGATCCGTCATCCGGACCATAAAGTGCTTGTCCTCGGGGTCCTACGGTCTCAGCGCGGCCGGCTAGGCGCACTCACCCATTCCACCAACTGCTGCAGTATTTTCACTTCGACGAGGGCCTGGGCGTGGAAGCGCTTCTTGTTGCGGATGATCTTGACCGCCACGTTGCCACCCGTCTTGTGATCCCTGCAGCCGAGGACCTGGCCGAAACTGCCTTTGCCGAGCACGCCCGTGACCTCGTACCGGTAACACAGGTGGTCTCCTTCGACGACCAGGTAGTCTCCTCGCTCGTCGTCATAGCCGTGGTTGTACTCGCCACCGGGCTGTAACGGTCGGATTATCCGCGACTGAGGGACAAAGTAGATTTGGTCAAAGTCCAGGACCTCTTTGCGCTCAAAGTCGGACAGTCGCGCGAGGTGTTTCGAAATGAAGGCTGTGATGTCAGCGCGACGGTTAGAACCCCACTCACTCCTCTGCGTGATTGGCGTCGCAGGCTCAATGTCCTCGGGAAAGTCGTTTACATCCGCCAGGTCATCCTTTTTGTTTCCGCTCGCTCGCCTCGCCCGCCTGCGATTCACGTACGCGACCATCTCGGCGTCCGCCGCGGCTTCGTCGTCCTGGTCCGGGCTCACACTTGGGCTCTCGGTCACAAGGCTGCTTTTTCTCAAGCCGAGACCGGGCGCTCCTACCGAGCTCGATGATGGGATGCGGGGCGCGGCGGCGGGGACGGAGAGCTTCGAGTGGAGGGATTTGGACGGTTTGATGGTGGTCGCTTCCCCAGAGCTCGATTCCTTGTCGCTGGGTGTGTCCTTGCTGCCGCGGCGGGAGAGGGGCGGTCGCATGTCGCGAGAGGTTCGCTTGGCGGCAGCGGAGACGGTCATGGCGGTGACGGTGGACGGAGGCTGAGGGAGGTTGCGTCGGGAGGGAGGCATGTTGCCGGGCTGATCACGTCGGACGGGGATCTCGGCGGGTCTTGCGAACTGACGCTTGGGTTCTGGGCGAGACGACATTGGCGCGAGCAAGTGGTTGCGATGAGCGCCGGAAGTGGTTTGTCTAACGCCCGCACCGTTGATGGCGCCGAACTCGGACAGGCGGGTGAGGTCGCCGATGCTGCCGGTGTTGGAGGTTGTTCTGGCGCTCGCCGAGGCGGTGGAGAGATGGCCGCGACTGGAGGGTAGAGGAACAGCGGGTGGGGGCATGGAAGGGGACGCCAAGTTTGTGCGACTGCTGACGATCCGCGGGATCTTGGTGGGAGTCGCCGACGGTGGAACAGCTCTCAGCGACGTCGATGACGCTACCGGCCGGACCGAAGGAGACCCAGCGATTGCTGGCAGATTTGGTCGGCTCGAGCCGTTCACGGTGGACTCGGAGTGGTTTGACGAGACCGACGCGCGGTTCAGCCCGCTTTCGACGGATGACTCCGCGTGGTCCGTGGTTTCTGGCGGTGCGGAGACCTTGCGAGGGAGACCACCGGAGATGGACAGGGTCTGGAGTCAGCGAGACTTAGCGGGGCCACACTCACCTTGCCTCTTGCGCGTCCCTTCCAGCCGAGCGAGGCGGAAACGGGCTCGGGGCGGGTGGGTTCCGGGGCGGGCGCAAGCTGCTGCGAGAGACCTCGCTTGCTGTTGCTTCCTCTCAGCATGCTCGGCAGGTGCATCAGTACGCTCTTGCGAGACTGCCCACTCGAGGGGATCTTGGACGGCGCCGCTGTCCTGGGCGTTTCGGGAATCGAAGCCTGGGGGGGTGTTATCGACGACGCCTTGCTTTGAATCGAGGATGACGAGGCGCGGCGGAAAAAGGGGATACCAGACGGGGTGAGTCTCTTGGACGACGGCTGCGCTTTCGGAACAGCGAGGGCCGCAGGGACCGGCGTGATCGACTGCGAGTCGTGCCGCGTCATCGCCGAGGATTCTGACCGTGGCGACCCGAGCTCCGCCCTCTGGATCTCGGACCATGGTGTGGACGGTCCAGGTTCGAGAAAGTCGGACGGCGCTGCCGATGGCGAGGAGGGTTCCCTGTGAAGCTTGAGGTTGAGCGCGGAGGAGAATGACCATTTCTTGTTGATCTTTGGCTTGGTCGAGCCATCCGAGGTGGTTGACATGGGCGGAGACGACAGCGGGGTGAAATCGTTGGGCGAAGGCTCTTGGAGCGGGATGTACTGCGCCTGAGCGAGTCCCTGTCGCATGGAGACGTAACCCTTTGGGAGTGGAGGGACAGGCGGCACGGCGAGCTCGCCGTCCTTTTCGTACGAACCTTCGGGGTGGACGGAAATGTCGCTGGTAGCGGATACCTCGCTCCCTGCGGACGTGCGGCGGGATTTTTCCTTTGCAGAGGACGGCGTTGTGGATGTGGTGGGGAGAGATTCGCGCGAGGTCGGTGTCCCGACGAACGAGGTGGATGAAGACGATTCGCGCTTCTCGGCGTCCTCGCCAAAGGACTTGAGTCTGCCGCGAGGGGGTACCGCCGGGAGGTCCTCGGCGATGTCGATCCAGGTGTTGAGAGGGGAGCTGGATTCGTGATCCGATGCCACGCTCTGCTTGCCGGATGGTTTGTCGGACGTCTTTGACTTTGGCGTCCCAGGCCGGCTTGACGGACCCACGGCCGACATTCTAGCCTTGCTCTTGTTCTTGGGTGTGCCTCCAAGACCGTCTAGCTTGCGGAGGGCCTCGGCGGTATCGACGTCCCGCTTGGCCGACCTGAGCGCGCCGCTGTCAGACCGGGCAAGACGGGTGGTGGAAGGTGAGAAGTAACTTTGCGCAGAGTTGGCAGGCGGAGTCCCCACAGAGGCAAAATTGTTCACCGACCCAGAAGCACGGAGGAACTGGTTGATGGAGGCGCTCGAAGGGCTGGGAGGTAGGTGAGAAAAGTCTTTGGGGGCAAAGTGTTTGATGATGTCGTGGTGGGAGGGAGACGAATGGTGGCGGGCATTGGAGCCATCGCGGTCCTTTGCAGGGGGCGTCTTGCGCGACTCGCGTGATGATCTGGAGAAGGTCTGCGAGTCGGCGGAGCTCGGCGGGGTGAGCTTTGCCCTCGCTGGACTGGGCAAGGGCGCCTGTGCCGGTGCAAGGTTTGCCTGAGCCGCGGGGAGTTCCTGCGCGGACGTCGGAGGGCTCGTCGCAGCGAGTTGTCGCGAGTGTCGACGGGCATAGATTCGCTGACGGGCACTGCCGGGTGAGGGAACGCCAGGCTGAAGTGCTGGCTGCGGGAGCGGAGCTGGAGGAGCCGACGTGAATCGGGCGGCTGGAGGCATCGGCGCGGTGTGAGGGACGTCTTCGAGCGACATTGTCGCCGCGAGGGCGGCCTCCATCGTCGAGTCGAATGTGAAATCGCCCAGAGCACCGAGGGACAGTATCGAGGCGCGCTCGGTGGAAGGTGTTGGGCGGACCGAGTTGTACTCTCTCGGTTGCTGTTGAGCGCGCGGGGGTGATTCGTGATGGGACATTGAGCGGTGCCTTGTCCGAATCTCCCTCTGAGGGCTCTCCTCGACTTTCTCCATGACGCCGACGCCGACGCCGGAGCCGGTGCCCACGCCCACGCCCAGACCCAGTCCGCTCTCGCCCTTGACCCAGTGATGAGGGGCCGATCCCACGTGCATCGACGCAGGCGGCGGCATCGGCGGGCTCACGCCGAAAGTCTGCGGCACGCTAGGCGTGCGTAGATGACCATGGGCGCTTGTCCATCGAGGGGTCGACAGCTCGCCGACGCCGATCAACATCCGGCGATCGAGCGTCTCGGGGTCGGTTTGATCGGGCGTGGTCGGCGAGAGCGTGGAGTATGGGTTGGGTGAGAGCTGGTCGTTGGTAGATCGAGAGGAAGCACGAAGGTAGTATGAGTCGAGGCTGGGGTCAGCGTCGTCCATAGGCGGGTGACTCACGATGGACGAGATGGATCGTCGCTCAAGGAGAGGATGTCTCCGGCACTGTCACGTCTGGACCCATTTCCCACGGCGGACAGCGGAACAGCTGGTGGGGACGGGGAGAATTGGGCCATACTGGATGACCGAGGGGGAACGTACGCCGATGGCCCATGGTTGGACATGTGGGAAGGTGGTAGTGTCGGGGCGGTTTCTAGGTTGGACCGCGGCTGCGAAGGGATGGCGGGTAGAGGCCTTGACGAGCGCTGCGTCGGGGCCTAGACATCAGCGACTGTGCACGACGGCCACTCACTTGTTCTACTGGATCCGTCACCACCCTCCGTCCCTCGGGTGCGGCAAAACCGCCGGACGGGGCGTACTTCTTCTCCTCGATGGGGTCCATTCGATAACGTTCACTGCTAGGACTGAGATCCAGAGCCGCGGGCACCGGTGCCCTGCGGCCGCGCAGGCTTCCCCCGACAGAAGTCATTGACGACGAAGAAGGGAGGCGGTCGCGCGGGGGTGTGCTCGTGGAAGGACTAAAGGTGGAACCGGGAGGTGTTGTGTAGAAAGATTGATGGGCCCCGCCGGTGGGATCGGTGACAGCGCGGGGATGCGTAGGGGGAAGTTGAGGGGGTCTGAACAGCTCGTTCTCGGACACGGCGTCGAGGAAACGATCACCGTCCGAGACCACCGGCGGTAAGGGGTGAAAGTCGCCATCCGAGTAGCCCATGCTGACGGATCGACGATGCGAGGGACCGGCCGAGGGGTACGGTCGCGCAGCATGGCTGAACGTCATTGTGGAGTTCGCCGGTGTAGGAGGGCCGATTGGTCGAGACGAGGAGATCGACGTGTCGCTCGTTGTCGGCGCCTTGACGTCTAGCGGAGATCACAACCGCGGACACAGTTCCCGGTGCGCCATGTGCGGTGCGTGGGAACGGTCGTGGGGAGTGAGGTGGGCGAGTCGCTGGGGGCGGGACGTCCCCTCGGATGCTTGCCCAAGGATGTCTTGGGGGATCGAGGTTGGCGACGGGGATGAAATGTCGATGTAAAAGTGAACAGCGGCCCTGTGCGGGTTTGATCGACCGAGACGAGCGCGGGGAAGAGTCGCAACGTGCCGGGGAGACGAGGTGATGCCCGGCGACGTGCAGGTGGCGAGCGGGATGTGACGAGGGAGCAGCGATGGGCGACGTGTGACGGTGACAGAGACGAGTGGAGAGTAAGGATTGGTACCCTCGGACGAATGCAAAAGAGTGTTTGGTTGTGTGTTGGTGTGGCCGAGCACGGTTGTGGATGTGGTGGACGCTGCAGCTGCCTGTCCCTGACTCAACTCAAACCTCTCGTACCCCTGGCCCCCACCAGAAACAACATTACCCGTACAGCTAGGAGGAGGTTCCACAGCGATGCATCCTCACGTTGCATGCATACGCTCACACCGACAACGGTCTATGCATCACGGGCAGGTTTGACCAAGCCTTGGTAGTTGGTACCCATTGCGACGAGCGCGTCCTGGTTGGTTTCAACTCGCGGCTAAGCTGTGCGGGGGGCGGGGGGGCGGGGCGCGGACCAGGCAATAAGAGCGGTCTGACGTGGACTATAACCGCGTATCACGAGCCGTGTGGCGCCGTGCATAGCCATTCCTCTACGTGCTAGCTACCGTGTCGATTGCGCCCGCCCCTCACTTCTTCTTCGACCGCGTCCCCTGCGACGGCTGCACCGGCGGCGTCGGGTCCTCGCCGTCGTAGAAGACCGCCGTGATGGTGATCTTTGGCAGCTTGATCTTGAGGGGCGGCCTTGACCCCTCGATGACATTGCCGTGGTGATCCAAGTTGAGCTGGAATCAGCACGGCGACTCGGGCTCGGCCTCACCTGATGATCCTTCATGCAGCTCTTGTTGCCGTTGGGTGGATCCCCGCTGGGACTCGGTGAGATTCGCCGACCGTCATCTCGAATGACGACCAGACCACGATCCCAACGGACGAACCTCTCGTCGTCGTCATTCGCCGTCTTCTGCTTCTTCAGTGGCCTCGCAGGTGTCTCGTAATCCTGATCCTCCCCAGGTCCCTGTTTCCGGATAATACGCTCCACGACCGGTCTCTCCACAGGCTCTTCCTCTCCGGCCCGCCGCTTCGCCCGGCCATCACGACTGTTGCGTCGCTCGTCGTCTTCCCGATCGATCGACGTGCGCAGCTTCGAATCGGGTGACGGAGGTCGAGGGCCCGGAACGCGCACGATCTGACGGTCCATCGCGAACTGGCGAACTTCATTCTTGGCCGTGTTGAGGTCAGTGATGGCCTTGAGTTCCTTTTCCGAGATGCCAGGGACGATGGAGGCATTTGGCGGCGCTCGTCCCCGAGCGTGACCTGCAGGTTGCTGGGGCTTGGGTGGTCGAGCAGCCCGCTTGGGTCGTTCGTTCCGCGTGTCGAGCTGCTTTTTAGGGCTCGAGGTCTCGCCACTACGCCGAGTGACCGCGTCATCTGAAGTCCGCTGAGCAAGCTCCGTCTCTTGCGGCGAAGAACCCTGGTCCGACGAATCAGCCGGAGGAAGAACAAACGAAACGTCCTCGACATCTTCGCTTGATCCCCGTTGTCCAGATTCCCCACCCTCCGCCGAGCCATTTGCAGCGTTGGCAGGGCCGTCCGATCTGACCGTCGGCCTCTCGATGACAGCCTGGCGGTAAGCCGGTTTGGTGGTACTAGCTGGAATCGGAGGGTGGTTAAACAACGTGCCGATAGCGAGGGGCTTGAAAGAGGACTGCTTTGGCGTCCCTAAACGCGAGGGAGTGCCAAGCTGTCATGGCCTGTCAGCGGCGATCTTGATATCCGAGCTATCTAGAACAACTCACATTCAAGAATCCGGATCTCACCGGCGTGCCGCGCACGTCGGGCCGACGCATGAGTACGGACCTTGCAGGTGAGCGACTTGGTCCAGCGGGTCTCATGCTGGTCTCTGGGAATCCGACAGAGAAACCACCACTCAGGCTGGAGCCGCCAAGAGGTACAGGCCGGGATGGCAAACCGAGACCAAGGGTGCTTCGCTGAGTTGGGGCGGACGAGGTGGTCACCATTGACCGAGCGAGTGCAGGTTGCATGGCCGACAACGACCGCTTCAGAGGGTTGAGCACTGGTGCGGGCATCTCGACGCGCGCCGGCTGAAGGACTTGCGCCTTCAAATTTGGGACTGATCGAGGTTTGGCCAGCGTGGACGCGACGGGTGCAGGACGCGCGCTTGTCGATTGTGGCATTGGACGCGCGGCGAGGACGGGTCGAGGCCGAGGAATGGTACTTGTTGAGACAGGTTTTGGTGCCGGAGGTCTCGCCGTCGGGAGACCGCTTGGGTTTCGGTTTGGGGCGGAGATGCTTGAGCCGATCCTTGAGGGTGGTCGCGGTATCGTTTGACTCGGAGCTCTGGATGTTGGGAATGACACGGTGGGGCGGTCCGAGCTCTTCTTCGGATCCCTCGCGACTCCATGCGAACCCTTCGGATCGCGAGGGATCGCATGTTTCGGTGCCATCATGCCAGGCCTGGACGGCGCCCCCATCCCAAGTTTCCCTGGGCGACCACTGGCAGCACTACTCGAGGAGCTCGCCGATGAGCTCGATACTGTCCGCTGAGGCACAGACGAGCTGACGAGTCTTTGCGGGGCTGTTGCTGCGTCGAGCTGGTTTTTGATGGTGAGAGCCGCCTCCTTCTCCTTTGCCGAGACCACACGAGGACGGTCGACAGACGCAGGGACTACAGCTGACCCGAGAGTTGACTTCAGCAGTTTGCTCCCCGGCACCGGGAGGACCAGGCTTGGCGGAGCGAGCGGTTGCCGCGTGGAGGGTGTGGCGGTGATGGGGAGAGGCAGTAGTTGGCGGGGCGTTCGAGCGGTGAGAGGGGTTGCGGAGGGCGAGGTCATTCGAGCTAATCGCACAGTAGGTTCCTCTGCAAGGGCGATGTCGACGGGTTCATCCCGGCGAGTCGAGGGCGAAGCGGGCAGAGCGCGAGACGGCGTGCCGGTCTCGGCTCGGATGGAGCGACCGAGGTAGTGAGAAAGGTCGGGGATGACTACCGGTCCGGCTCGAGCAATGGGAAGGGGAGAGTCATCGGCGGAGAGGTCGCCAGGGATGTTGAAGTCGATCGAGTGAGTTGAAGACGGCACAACAAAGACGTCTGAGACGGACCCGATGCTCGAGGAGATGTCATCGGTCACGGGGAGGACCTCTGCAGATGCCTCCGTGCTAGGCAGACTTGCCATGTCGTCGTTGTCACTTGTCACACCGTACTCCAAGCTGTCCTCCTTTGGCCCCACTTCTTCGTACATCATATCAGGGTCAGACAAATCCGACAACCTGAGGCCGCCCATGTCGAGCTCCTCGATGACATCTGCTCAATCAGCACGCGCCGTAGTTGACCACTCACCATCTTCGTCCTCTTTCCGATCGAACCCTACGGTGATGGCAGGATCCAGCGTCTGGTCGTGCTCTCTCTCCTCCTCGGGCTCGGGAGAAAAGTGCACCTCGACGTTTTCCTTATCACTTGTGCCGACGTCTGAACTGCTGTCGTCGTCCGAGTCGACCTCTGTCGAATCGGAGAATTCTGGGGAGGAGTGGGGATGGGGAGGCGGACTCGCTTCGGTGAGTCGAAACGCGGCAAAGTCGAGTGTGAGCTCGGAATGGGAGTGGTCGAGATGGCTCGGGCGCTTGCTCGGGGTGGAAACGGCTACGTCTTGGCTTGTAGAGAACGAAGCGTCATCTTCCCTCCTGTCGTCCGATCCCTCTCCTCCATCTCGTCGCTCATAAAACCCTCCATGCCATAGCTTCTCCGGCTCCTTGCCCGCTTTCGCCAGCTCGAGATTACCCACAGCGGGAAGCAGCAACGTCTTCCTCCTCAAGAATTCCCGAGAGTCTCTCTTCCTCAGACGGTTACCCCCAGTCGATTGTCTTCGTTCGCCTTGGATTCCGAGCGCAAGGGGTGAAGCCGCCGATAATCTGGCCACCATCTCCGATTCGGTGGGATCGTGCGCGCCGAAAAACACTCCGTCCTCATCGTCACTGTCTGACAAAGCGGAATGGACGGAGACATTGGATGTCGAGCTCGACGCCGCGGGGGACATTTCAGAGGAAGGGAGGTGGGAGTGCTTGGCGGGACCACATGATGTGCTGATTGACGGCGATGAAGCCATCGCGCTGCAAGGCGCGGACGCGGGAGAGATTCCAGGTGTCTCGGAGCCAGCGGCGAGAGACGAAGCGTTGTGATGGAAGGATGCTTGATGACTGATGTTGCAATGGTGGCAAGGTGATGAATGATTGTCGGGTTGTTGATAGAGGTTGGAGGGTTGAGAGACGGAGCGAAAGCAATCGCGCACTTTGTTTGGCTCGTGAGTGAATTTGCTTCCGTTCAACCGCAAACAAAGGAGAACGAACACCTTCGGTGGCGCTACGAGGCTACGAGGTGGCACGCCAACCAGAGAAAGGATCGCAAGGTCGTCTGGGCTTTCCTCGGCCTCGGCTGGTGGACTGTATAGCTACGCAGCCGACATTGGAGAGGTCCTACAACAGCAGCGAAGAGCCACAGCTTTCGGCTGTGCGTAAAGGTTCGACGATAGCCTACTATGAACTTGGAGGCTTCAGCCGGAACGAACAGCGCTTGCCCGTCCGGAGGGTCGTGTGTGCCACAGCTGATGAGTGTGTTCCTCTCTGCAGCTCCAGCTCAGAGTATGCATGTGCCCTCTGAAGTGATGGACATTGGCGGAAGACAGCTGAGCTCACTCTGCCTCGATTGGTGTTGGTGGTGTCCAAATGTCGTCCACCAGCCGGACAATCGCGGTGTTTACGGCTTTGACTTACTCTCTCACGGTCCACATCTCATCTTGCCCCACCCTCACCCCACCCTCGCAGATCACCGACAGGCGACAGCGACGACATGGTAAAGACTCGATGGACAAGCAAATGCGAGGTTTGCTGCGTTTCAAGGTATATCATGTCGCCTCCAGACGACGACTTCTGCAGGCGTTTGCCCAAAATTGAGGTCAGTGTGCATCTCTCTGACGACGGCACGGCGCGTGCTCACCGACGCAGCTGCACGCCCACCTCAGCGGCAGCATCACCCGACCATGCCTGCAGCGGATATGGGAGGCGAGAAAAGAAGAGGATCCAGATTTCGATGTGCCAGAACCAAGACTTGCTCTCGCAGATTCAAGTGTGGGACAAGGCATCAATGAGTGAGGCGTTGGCTACGGCTCCTCGCTAACCGACAGATTCTTTGCCCATTTCAATACCTATCTCTATCGCATACTCTCCACCCCATCCTCCCTCTCCGTTGCGACCCACTCCGTCCTCACCGAGTTCCAAGCCGATGGCGTGGTCTATCTCGAGCTCCGAACGACGCCGCGAGCGCTCCCACCGACCGCGCACACTCCCGGTGTTACCGCCGAGGGGTCCGTCCGCCTCATCCTGTCCGTGATCAAGGACTGGAACACGTCCAGCCCCATGCACGCCAGCCTCATCCTTACCATCGACCGAACCAAACACTCCCCCTCGCAAGCAATGGAAATTGTCAACGTGGCACTGCGGCTACGCGACGAAGGCCTCCCCGTGGTCGGCGTCGACCTCGCCGGGGATTGCAACACGCCTCGGGACATGGCGCCGCTCCGACCCGCCTACACCCGCGCCCAAGAGGCCGGCCTGTCTATTACCGTCCACTTCGCCGAGGTCCCCAACAGCGCTAGCGAGTCCGAACTGCGTGAGCTCTTATCGTGGAACCCTCGTCGATTAGGCCACGCCATTCATGTTCCGGAATCGATGCGCCGCCTCATTGTCGATCGCGGAATAGCCGTCGAGCTGTGTTTGACGTGCAACGTCCTCGCCGGGATGCTCCCGCCGCAGCACGAGACGCACGAGCCGGGGTTCGTCGATCACCATTTCGCATGGTGGTGGGCGGAAGACTGCTCGCTCAGCCTGGGGACCGACGACACGGGCGTTTTCGGCAGTCCGAGCAGCCAAGAGTACCGCCTCGCGGCGGAGCATTTTGCCCTCAGCCGGACGGATCTCGTCAGCTTATGCCGCCGAGCGATGCGGGGCGCATTCTGCGACGTGGAGACGAGAAACCGCGTCGAAAGTGCTCTCGCGGCGTTCGAGTCGCACGAGGGGTTGGGGCATCCTCGGCCCCAGAAAATTGAATCTTCAGCATAGAGACCTTCCGTGACTCTTACGACTCCTGCTCGTCAATTGTCCATCAACGCCATGCATCGACTCGGCGACTATCTCCGCCAAACACCCCGGCCGTGAAGCCCGTCGTGCCCCTTGTCCGATTGAATGCATGTCCGCCCCACACTGCAACTCCTCTCACCCTCTCCCTGACGGCTCGCTAAAGAACGCCTCTGGCACCTGCGGCAGTGCCGGCGGTGGTGGCGGCGTCCCTGCCGAGTAAACGTCATCCCCCCATCTTGGCGCCTTTTTTTTCTGTGGCTCATTCTCAGTTCTCTCGAGTCTGATCCACCTCTTACACCCTTCAGTACCGGTCCGACATCCAGTAGCGGTTCAATCGAGTTTGCGTGAGATCCGTACCTCCCAGTGGTCAGCGGCTTTGCCGTCCCCGTTCCCTGACATGCACCAGTCGTGGCCCCACGCTGGTGTCGACTCACTCGGTATGAAAAAAGTCACTCGAGCTGTTCACGCAACGCTCGCTTGTGGGGAGCAAGCGAGCAACAGCCATAAAGACGGACTCGTCCCAAACTGGGGCCCATCGCTTCTCCGCTTCGTCTTCTCTTCAGTGTTCGCTTCGTCGCTTCGTCTTTGATTCTCACGACTGACCACCGCTTCGGGTTGAACATCATGAGCAGCAGCATCTACTCTCAGTCCACGGCAGCGCCGCCTGCGATCGACGGCGGCAACAAGAAAGACGCCAGCCTCGCCGAGATGGCTGTCAAGGCCGAGGAGGATGTCATCGTCGATGCCGTGTGGGGGCGTCTTGACGATCAGTCCGGTCCCAACTACAGGAATCTCGGCTGGTGCGTGATGCGCCACGGGCGCCAGCTGACCGCCGTAGGATCCGAGCAGCTGTCTTGGAGATCAAAACCCAGATCGGCCTTGGTGTTCTCGGCCTAGTAAGTCGGCCTTCTTTCCGGCAGAGATGGGACGCTAATCCGCACAGCCGCTCGTGCTGAACGTACTCGGCTTTGTGCCCGGTGTCATCGTCATCGTGAGTGTGGCATAACCGCCCTGTAGTCGTCGTGGCTGATCGCTCAGATCATCGTCGCGATCATCATCACCTGGTCAGACTACGTCGTTGGCACCTTCAAGCTCAACCACCCCGAGGTGTACACGCTCGCGGATGTGGGCTTCCTGATCGGGGGACCGATCGGCCGTGAGATCCTTGGCTTTGCGTATTGGGTGGGTAACCATTCTCCCCCACGCGCTTGACCTTGGTCTGACATTGCAGCTCGAGCAAACTGCCATCGCTGGTGCTGGCCTCCTGAGCTTTTCCGTCGCTCTCAACGCTATCACCGGGCACGGCACATGTACGGGTGAGTGAGCTCGAGCCTGGACAGCATGCTGACATGGCCAGTCGCGTTTGTGGTGGTCGGAGCGGTCCTGAACGTCCTCTTCTCTTCGATCCAAACCCTCGACCGTATCAGCATCGTCGGATGGGTCGGTCTCGCCGGGATCATGTCCTCCATCATCACCCTCGCTGTCGCTGTCGGTGTCCAGGATCGTCCGTCCGCAGCCCCGCAAGTGGGCTTCTGGAGTCCCGACACGGCCGTCGCTCGCGACGCCACCTTTGTCGACGCCATCAACGCCGTCTCGGTGGTGGTGTTCGCCTACGCCGGCACTCCCAACTTTTTCAACATTGTCGGCGAGATGAAAAACCAGAGGGACTACACAAAATCCGTCATCACCTGCCAGGCGTTTGTCACCGCGGTCTACCTCGTGCGTACTCCACATCGCATCAGTCTTTGAAATCATCTCACTACGTCCAGATCATTGGCTGCACCGTGTACCACTTTGTGGGCCAATACATCACCTCTCCTGCTCTGGGCTCCGCCGGCCCCCTCCTCAAAAAGGTCTGCTACGGTCTGGCCCTGCCTGGTCTGCTCGTCGGCTGCGTTCTCTACACCCACATCCCCGCGAAATACGGTACGTCGGCGACACATACAACTTCACTCTCCGACACCGCGCTGACCTTGACAGTATTTGTGCGCATTCTTCGAAACAGTCGACACTTGTCCAAAAACACCCCAATCCATTACATCGTGTGGTTGTGAGTGCCTTGCCGGGTGCCTTTTACCTTTGACCAAAGCTCACGGCATCAGCTCCTGTGTGATCGTCAACTGCGCCTTGTCATTCATCATCGCCGAGGTTGGTGCATCGAATCGAACCCTGCGCATCGCATCCTCTAACACACCCTAGGCCATCCCATTCTTCAACGACCTTGTCGGTCTCATTGGAGCCCTTCTCGGCACGTTCATCTGCATGTGAGTGGTCAGACTGTCCGGCGGGGGCTATACTAAGGCATCCAAGCCAAACCGAGGCGTACATGTGGCTATGGGACGAGTGGCGCAGCCCCAACCGCGGCACCCTCAAGTGGAAGGCCCTCGTCGCCATGAACATCCTGTTCATCGTCTTGGGCTTCTTCGTCATGATCGCCGGAACGTACGGTTCCGTCGTGGCCATCAACCAGAGCTTGCACGATGGCAACACCTCGGCGTGAGTCCACAGTCGAAGGCGACCACTGATTCCAGGCCATTCTCCTGCGCCGACAACTCTGGCTCTACTTGAGCGCAAGTCGAGTATTGATAAACAAAGTCGCTCCCACACAATGCATTGCATGGACAGGGACTCTTTGTCGTCTCCAGGCAACTCGCCAAGCCAACTGGTATACATGCGTGGCATCATGGTATGAAAGCTGGGTATTAGTTGTGTACATACCGCCTGGCCACATAATCTCGTGAACCTCAACATCAACGCCACATCTACTACGCCTTGCCGAACCCGCTCGTCTCGTAAATGGCAAACAGCAGCTTTTCGCGGAGCTGCTCATACGACTCATACTTGGGGAGAAGCAGCAGGTTGAAGCACGTGCTCGCCTGTGGGAGGGACCCCTCGTTGGCGTAGAGCTGCGTGTCAGGTTGCTCACATCGGCAGACTCACCTTTTGAATCTGGAACGGCTGGACGCCCGAAGCTCCCTGCAGTTGATTGAAGCCGCCGAGCGGCACACGCGAGGACGAGGTGACAAACATTAGGAAGCGAGCGCGCTCCTCCTGCGAAAAGCTGCGCAAAGCTCGCCAGAACCACGAGATCTCTGGGTCGGTGTTCTTCCACCCGCCGAGTCTGTCTGTCAGTATCAGATCTGCAGAGGGCACCCACTGCGTGGCGTTCTTGAGCTCATCGACGTCGACGGTGGTGATGCCCGAGATGAGCACTAAAAGTCAGCTACGTCACTCGACTCGACTTACGCTCCAACTGGTCGGGCTCAAAGATCTGAATCAATTGCCTCGGAATAATATCGTAAAAGCCGTCGAGGAACGCCTTGATCTGGTCCTTTATCGAGTTGTCCAGGCGGTAGGACACCACGAGCCGGACGTATTCCTGCTTGTTCTCCTCGGTGACCGGGATCTTGGCGCCGCCCTCCTTGAGCTCGACGACCTTCTTCTCGCCAAACTCCTCGTCTTCAATGGTGAATTCTTGCTAAAACAATGTCAGCGAGGAGATGCGGGATGCGTCGTCACGCACGTCGATGACACCGGTGATATCATTGTCCAGCATCCACTGGAGCGACTTGTGGTACTCTGGGTCGATCGACTCGAGGTCGCGCATGTCAACCGTCCGCCCGAGGATCTGCTTGTAAAAGGCGCGGTTAAAGTACGCGTCGAGAAGTCGGTTGCTGCGAATGGTCAGGGAGAAGACGATCTGGGCTTGGGTGGACTCACTCGATGACGGCCTTGCCGATGACACGTCCAACGAACTTAAAGTACGCCAGGTGGTCGACGTTGCTGGCGTTAGCTTCAGCCTCAACCGAGTACTCACATAGCCGAAGCCTTGTTTGGTTGGTAAGTCTGCTTGTCGGCGGCGACCGGCTCGAACAGGGCTACCGGGTCAACAAATGTCGAATATCACGCCACGTTGCGCTTACCAAAGTTCGGGTCAAAGATCTGCTGCGCCAGAACGCTGTACCATTCCCTCGTGACACCCCCGGCGTCAATACCGTCCTCGTTGTAAAACTTGACGCTGAGCTTGCCAAACTTGATCTCGTTGCCCGACTTTCTCTGCAAGGCGTGGAAACTGTCCTCAAACACGTACTGCCGGCGGATATTGAGGTGCAGCACCGGAACAGCCTGATCGCGCCTGCGCTTGGTCTTCAGCTGGAACCAGGCGCGCTTGTTGTCAAACTCGAGGACGCGCGAGTTGCGGACAAGGAGCGAAAACGACCCAGAGAGCAAAGCCGCATTCTTTCGAACAATCGTGTTGAGGACCTTGCGATGAGCCGTGGTAAACGAGACGAACAAATCCGCCGACGGCGCAGACTCTGGCGTGACCGGCGGCAGCGAGCCTTCACGACTGGCACGGCTGCGGTACTTGCACATCACCATGAGCGCCTCGACGAGGGGAAGCAGCACCGTGGCAATCTGATCCGTGTCGCCTCCGGCCTCCACGATGGACAAGCACTCGCTGAGCCGCTTCCACATGGGGCCAAAGTCGAGAGCCTCGAAGATCTGGTCCACAATCTTTTCCTGGTCCGTCAACTCGTCGCCCGGTTCCGCATCGACCTTGCTGATGTAAAGGTAGTCGATCGTCTTGAGCAAGCGGAGAAGCTGAGACTGGCTCGACGTTTGAGGGGAAAACTTTGCCAGCGTCGCCGCGTCGATCTCTCCTTCCTCGCGCAGGGCCGCCGCGAGCTCGGTGAGCTCCTGCTGGATCGTCTTGCCCAATTCTTGAGACCGGGTCTGCAGCTCCCGCAGGATGACGTCCTTGGTGTCGGGGATGTGAGACAGGTTCTGCATCAGGGCGAGGGTTTGACTAAACGTCTTGCTCGTGCACTCGCCCACGGTCAGGCAGTTGACGACGAGTCGAGTGACCGAGTGGGGGATAACAGGCGGCTTGGTGATGGTGGTGGGAAGAGGCACGAGAGGCGCGCCATCACCTGACAGTGTCCGCGTCGTTGCCTGCGCTGGCGTGGCCGCCGCTGCGGACGCTTCCGTCGCCTCGCCCGATGCCACCTCGGCTTCGACTCTGTTTGCCTCCTCGAGATTCTTGAGGCCGGACAACGGCTTGGTGATCGTTGCCAAAAGCCCCGTGAGCGACTCCATCAGACCCGACGCCTTGAGCAGCACCGGCCGGTCCAGCAGGCCGAGCAAAATGACAATCGGATATTTCGTTTGCGGAATAACCTTTTCTTTGCCCTTGCCCTTGTCCTTTTTCGACAGAATCTTCTTTAGCCCCACCGCCTGCTCGTGCTCGGTGAGGAAGAACATGACGGCGTGCTGGTTGCTCGAGACGATATACGCCAGCGCCTCAAAGCAGCGCTGCGCGATAAACGTCGGGATGTGCTCCGACTGCAGATGGGCGAAAAGCGGCGCGGCGGAAGACGGCCCTGGGGTCTCTGGCACTTTCGGCGTCTTGGGCGTGACCTTTGGCGTCGACATCGCTCGCAGAGACATTTGCTGAAAGCTGCGGTCGACGGCCGGCAGATCGCCCGAGCCCTCTTGCACCACCGAAAGCAGCAGATTGAGCAGATCGGACCTGGTGTTGGTGTTTTCGCAAAGGTTGACAAGCACTCGGAAGAGGTAGCCCCGCTTGAACACTTCTGGGAAGAACAAGAGGCGGACGAGGCAGGCGATGCCGTTCTTGTCGAGCAGTTGGATCGCCTCGCGATGGGACCGCTTCGCCGCGGTCGAGGATCCGCCAAGAGCTCCGGTGCGGTCGCCACCGACTCCGTTGTGCGCTCCGTTGTGCGCTCCGTTGTGCGCTCCGTTGTGCGGCCCCCCGAGCAAGTTGGCAATTGCCGCCATGCCACTTCCAATCGCCTGGAGCTCCCCAGCCAGATCGGGGAACGCTTCGCCCATCGGGCCCGTGTCACCTTCCGCCTCGCGCCGAGCACTCTCGAGAGCCTCTTGCATGAGCACCTCGGCTCGGATCTCGGGAGGCAGCGCATCCAGAAACTCGCGGCTGATCTCCGACGAGGGCTCGGGAATATCCGCCGCGGGTCTTCGGTCGCGGTTGTGCTCCCGCATGTATTGCTCGACGACGTCCGCGCGCATGTCGTCGGGCAGGGCTTGCAAAAATTCGAGGTCGATACCAGTGTCGGTGATGTCGACGTCGCGACCGTGAATGCTGACAACAGTCCGCGCGAGGGACGCCTCTTCCGGTGCCATCTCGACATCCCCACTTGCCTCAACCTCAGGCGGCGGCGAGACGCGAGATTCTGGAAGCGCAATAGCCGCAGCCGACTCGAGCTCTTCCTCTCGCTTCTTCTTCTCCGCCGCCTCTCGCTCCTCGTCCTCCTTGCGACGACGCTCCGCCTCCTCCAAATCCGCCTTTCTCTGCTTCTCCGCCTCCTCCTCCGCCAGCCTCTTCGCTTCGGGCATCAGACGGTTGACAATGTGCGTGACGAGCCGCGTCGTATAACTGTTGCTGTAGCCACCGGGCACGATTGCCATCTCCTCGAGCCAACGCTGGTTTGTCGGCTTGGGGACAAACTCAAAGGTGACGTCTTGATCCGCCGCAGCCGGGGCGGGCGGCGGAGGGATGTGGAAGGACCGTCCGCCGAGCGTCAACGCTATCGCTCCTTCGCCATCTTGTGCCAGGTCAACGCGGAACGCCTCGGCCCCAGTGTTCCGAGTCTGGGCAATCAGCTGCTCCAACAGTCGAAGCGCTTCCTGACTGGCGTTGCCCTCCAGACTGGAGATGAGCTCCTGGATCCCGTTCACGGTGGAAAGACCGCGGGGCAGGCGACGAGCAACTGGGGCGGGAGCAGCCGCAGGCGGAGTGATGAGGGGATGTTGAGCCGGGCCTGCAGGCACCGGCCGCCGCCCACCAAACATAGCAGACGCTTCGTCCTCTAAACGTCAGCGGCACTACGACAACCGCACTCACCGAGCAGACGGGAGCGCCAAGCCGGTTCGTTTGTCGTTCCCTGCTCCCATCCCCACGCCGCCGCGGTCTGGGGGTAAAACACCGCTTCCGTCGCAGTAGGCAGCGGCTCCAGCATCTCAATCTCGTCGTACCTGGCGTCAGCTACATCGATCAAACACCACGCACTCTTCTCCATCGTCAATGTCCATCTCGTCGTCTTCCTCGTCGCCGTAGAAATCCTCGCCATACGGATCCACGTCGTCGTCAAAATCGCCCTCGTCCGTCATGAAAGAGTCGTGCTCGTGGACAAGATCGCCCTCGCGCTGACGTCAGCTCCAGCTCGAGTCCGCACTCACGTCCCAGGTGACCTCCTCGTCATCTCCCGGAGGACCAAGGATGACCTCTTGCTCAACAAGCCCGTCCTCCTCGTCCCCCTCGTCTTCATCTGTCCAATCATCCTCGTGCACCATGTCGTCGTCCATGTCGTCGTCGTCCTCCTCCGACGACGGCTCAGTGTCCTCGTCCTCGTCCTGACCATCAGCAGCGACCTGAAACAAACCCACCATCATTTCGTCAATCACATCGTCGCCGCCAAACTGCATCATATCCTCTTCGTCCTCGTCGTCTTCATCCTCGTCTTCAGAGTCTCCATCGCGCGGCATGCCCATGCCGAGGGCAGAGTTGCGGTACAAATCTGGAGTCTCCTCGTCCATGTCAATGTCCGACTCGTCAGACTCTTCCTCAAAGCCGCCCAGATCATCGTGAATCTCGTCCTTTGGCTTCTCGGCCTTGCCCCACTTGATGGACATCTTTGACCTGTTATGTCAGCGGGTTCGGGCACAACTCTGCTCACAGGTGTTCAAGCGCGCGCAAGATCGACCCAAGGACGCTTCGGACGTTTGGATAGTTGAGATCCACTTCGCCGGCCGCGGCGGTGAGCGTGCTGACAAAGTTCTTCTCGATCATGGTCTTTGCCATGTGCGTGCCCGACTCATCCGGCGTGTGCTGCACAACGCTGACCCTGGAGACGAGAAGTCGAAAGACCAGTTCTGCCAGCGCACACAACCGACCGTATCGCGCGTCGAGATCCGTCAAATTCGTGCAGTCCTTGATAGCCCTCACGAGCGCGTCCAGCACCGTCTTGCGCACCGAGACGAGGTCCTCCGATATATCCTTCATGTCGGCGGTGGGCGTAATGTCAGAGCACAGGCTCACTATGAGCGACGCTGCCCAGCCCGACAGAGTCAGACGTCGAAGTGCTTCGGGCGTGCGAGTGCCTCGCGAGGCAATGTCCGTGAGAGTAATGTCGCACATCCAGTCGATCACAGTGGAGATTCCCTTGGCTTTGACCGTCGTCCGCAGGCTGGACAAAAACAGCTGCTTTGACGGAATGTACGAGCCAACGACCTCGGTGATGAGCGCCATGAGCAGACCCGAGTACGCCTGCGCGCTTTCCTCGTGTTGATCGATTGCTTTGGAGAGCTCCGTCAGCAGCTGATCCATGACCTTTTTGGCGGATGGCGACACCGGCGACTCTCGGAACGGGTCCGATCCTTCGGCAGCCTCGGTGATCCCTTTGGACCGGATGTGGAAAACAGATTGTGGCGGTGTAGGGTCGTTGAGAGTGCACGTCGCGTCGACCGTGGCGACAAACTCGGTCGGATCCCGCAGAGCCACCTGGCGGAGCTGGCGTACAAAATGGCTGACATCCGACACCTTGTTGCGCGCCGGCGACATCCACTCGTGAATCTCTTTGCGCATGACGACCGCGAGATTGGTCTTGTCCTCGAAAGCGTGTCGCACGATCATTGCAAGGAGTGGGTGGCAGCCGCGAAGTTTGGGGCTCGGCGAGGAAAACGCCGAGAGAAGCACAGGCAAGCATTCCGAGGCGATGGATTGTTGACGCGTGATGACGACGAGGAGACGCATGGCCGATAAGAGATCGTCGCGGCTGGCCTCTTTGTCTTCAGCAATGAGCTGGCAAGCCTTGGCGACGCGGGTCAGGACAAACGCATTGTCCTTTGTCACGGGCAAACTCGGGTCGTCGCCAATTTTCACCTCGGTGACTGGAGAAGCGTTGATGAGGACGAGTTCACCGAGAAGCAACGCCGCGGGCGTCCATCGGGGACGTGGCGAGGCCTCGAATGGCAAGACAGACAAAAGCCGCTTTGCCTTTTCCAAATCGCCATCGCTTAGAACGACGTCGCTCGACTTGAGGGACACCACGACCAGACGGAGTCGGGCAGAGACGGAGCCTTCCCGAGCGGAGTCGTAGTCCTCACCAACAGAAAGAGCTTGATCCAAGAGGAAGGATATACCTTTGCCCTCAAACGCAGGGAGGAGATCAAAGACGAGGTCCTCGGCTTGGTCCAAAATCTCCAGCGCCCTCTGCGGCAGAGTCTGCTTGAGCTCTTCGCGAAGGTGATTGAGCGCTTCGCGCAGATCCGGCGTGTCGACCTCCATGGGAGATTCCTCTTCTGCTGGCGCTTCCGAAGCCTCTGTCGCCGTCGCGTCTGTAGCCTCCGCGCCGTCCTGTTCTTGGGCACTGGCGGCTTCGCCCGAGTCTTCGGCATTTTCGTCGCCAGCCGCCGGCGCCGGCGCCGCCGGCAGGTTCTGGAAAAGGTGCGGCATGCTGAGTATCAGTTCCGCCGCGGCCGCCACATTGTTGCGCGCTCGGACCAAGGCGAGATCCGCGGCGCTTCTGTCAAAGCCCATCTCCACCAGCTGCTCCACGCGCGCCGGATCTGCGGTCGCCGGCGCTCGAGCAATCGCGGGGATCGGAATGATTGGCTGCGGAGCCGGGGCCGAAGCAGGGCTCTCCGCCTTTGCCTCCATGATGGTGAGGAGAGCTTTGGCGGCGTACTTGACCAGCGGCGTCGGAGCCGTCGGCAGCCACTTCGACTCCCAGATACGTCGAACCAGCGGGAAAAGGTCGTGCCGCACCTTGACGAGGACATCGGGGGGCGAAAAGTTGCCAGACCCGATGAGAGATACGGTTTGGGGGCTCTCAAGGAGAGCTCTTGACGCCACGAGTGAAGCCAGGACCATCACGGCGACTCTGTTCCCCGCAGTGGTAGGAACGTCGTCCTTTTTGCCCTCGGCGTATGCCTCGTCCATGCTGTCTACAAGGCGGGCCATGGCGTCTCGAAGGCAAATGACACCTCCCTTCTTTTCAAACGCAAGGAACAGAAGCGTGTTCAGATGACCTTCGTGCGCACGCTCTGGACGAGTAAGCCACGCAACGACCTCGTACTCACCATCGAAAAGCAAAACAGAAGTCAGGCCGATCGCGACGGTGTCAACCTTGGTGCCCCTGGCACCCTCCGGCGCTAGCTCTAGGTGATGCACCAGTATCTGGGCAATGCTGTTCGCCAGTGCCGAGGCCTCGGCCTTGTGTGCGGCTTCGGGATGGCGCCTGACGTAGAGGAGTTTGATCGCGGCTGCTGTCAGCAATGGAGGTCTCGGCGACTCACATTTCCAAAACTTTGCGAGAATGGCATTCAGCCGGGTGGCCAGGAATTTCGCGCCCGACTCGGCCTCGTTTTCCCCCTCAGTCACCGATGACAACGACGCCGCTGTTGGCGTAGAGTTCTGTAGCACGCCATGTTCCCGGAATGCGGCGCGATGGAGCGCGCCGATATCAGGGACAAACGTTTTGCTCTCCCGCAACGCCTTGATGAGCGAGGTGGCGATGCGCGAGTGCGAAAACGCGCTACCGAGGAAAGACTCGCTCATATACGTGAGACGGATCGTCACGCCACGCAACCGCTTAAACTCGGCTCGATCCTCGTCGCTCGCTTCGCCGCGGTGGATCCTCATCCACGCCTCGTGCAGCTCATCGCCTTGCCAGAATCTCCGGCACTGGGTCAAGGCCTCCTCGATCGAGCTGATCATGCTGCTGATGAGGAGGATGTGGTCCTGCTCGGAAATGATGCGAAAGACGTGGGAGAGGTGGAGGGCCGCCTCGGTGGCGCCAAACTTGATGGGGACACAGGGCAGGTCGGCAATGCCGAGCAGCTCTGTGACTCCGCCTTGCTGGATAAACTCCTTGCAGACCGACGTGTTGTGAAAGACGCCCTCGATGAGGCGAAATATTTTGCCCAATCGATCCAAATGCGGGTTGGTCGGCGCTTCCTTTGCCGGGGTTTCGATGGACATCTGATCCAGGATGTAGTCTGACGGCGTTTCCGGCTCGTACGTCTGGGCCTTTTCGATTGCTTCTGGGAGCAGGGCAAATACCCTCTCCTGGACGCCAGCGCGGAGAGAAGGGTGATGGCGGACCAGCTCATCGAGCGCCGTTCCGATCGTCACGATGTAATCGCGTTCAGACGGCGTATCCTTGAGGTCGGGCGAGATTGCCAAGTCGATGAGGTTGGTGAGGACCTTGGGGTGCTCGGCGGTGTACTTGAGCCCGGCGCTGTTCAAACAGACCGCGCCGACAGCTCCAGGGATCGCAGCGAGGACCTCAAACGACCGTGGCGTGGACTCCTCCAGTTTCGCAAACAGCGTCTGAGGGAGTTGCATCTCTTGCAAGATGCTGAGCGAGGTGGGTTCGTTGTGGACAAAAGTGGCCATGACGTTGATTGACAGAGAAAACACCCGGTCGCTGTATCTCTGCGGGTTCTCGAAAATTCGCCGCAACGATTTGGGCAGGTCGGTGTCGACCAGGTTGCGTAGTCCCTCTGTGCCTCCGGTAGCCGACATGAGGCGAGACACGTTGCGGAGAAAGGATCGGAGCGGATTGGCGGCGTACGCCAGCACATTGTCTTCAGAGACAATCTCGGAACGAGTCAGAACCCAGTCCATGTCAATCTCGTCCTTGATGCGGTGGACGAAAATGTTCAGACCGTTGGCGTTGCTAAACACCGACATGCCTTGGGTGATGTTGAACACGATCTGGTCGAGGATGCCGCAAACGCGCGGAATGTAGTTGTCCCGACGGGGGTTCTGGGTCGCAGTAAAGTCGAGGAGAAGGGGCACGACGCCAGCGCTGAGCAGCATGTTATTGTGGGTCGAGACGCCGACGATCAGGCCGAGGTGCTGGAGGACCGCGTCGACAAGCTCGTACGAATGCTCAGACTTGATGACGGCGCGAAGCAGCGTCATGAGAAGGCCATGGCCGACGTTGGTCCCCAGAGCCGTGGTGACGGCGTTGAGCCCTCGTCGGTGTCTGGCGCAAGAGTCTAGCGCCTGCAGAGCTGCGCTCCGAATTTCGTCGCCGACGTCGTTTGTCAACACCAGCAGTTCGGCGATCTGGGGGACGATCTCTGGCTCGTAAAGGTAGAAATTCGACTGTGCGGCATCCTCCGGGGCGAGGCAGACTGCCGTCAGCAAAGACAAATCGACCGACTCACCATAGCTTCCCATGGCGTACAGTCTGATTTCAAGAAGCTTTCTCCTGGTTGCAAGATCGCTCATATGCGCAAGCCGCAACCTGCACAATGCCGCGAATCTGTCCTCGAGTGGGATCCCGTGCTCCTCGCCGAGCTGAGCAAGCTGGTCGTGAGGGCTGTTTGGGTCGAGGCTGGAGAGGTCCACCGTCACGGCGGCTCCCTTGTTGCCGGTGGTAGGGTAAAATGTGATGGTGACGGGCTCATCAGGTGGTGTATAGTCCTCGGAAGAGGCGATAAAGGCCAGTGAACCTCGCGACTCGAGCTTTTCCCACCCTCGTGCAAGGATCAGCAAACGTTGGATCGTGTCGGCGCTCTGTCCGGGCTCGAAAGGGGTCGAGTGGAGATACTGTTGACAGGGTCGGAGGAGGACCTGGAGAGATGCGTAAAGCACATCAATGTCAGATGTGAGGAGGAGGTCGCCCAGTCGCTGGCGTCAGCAAGCTCTCATGGCAAGGCTGACTCACATCATACGAAGCGAAAAGCTTCCTGTTGGTGCAATGCTCCAGCAGCAGCCTTTGCATGCGCAGGATCTCCAGCACGAGCTCCTTCGTCTTGGGCGTGAAGTCATTGGTCTGGAGCTTGTGGATCTCGTAGCTCTCAATAATCTCGGCAAGGATGGAATCGAACCGGTCGAGTGCAGGAATCCAAGAGTGGAGGTCGCCTCGAGGATACCTCCAGACGTCGAGGAGTCGCAAGATCGAGACGAGCTCCTGATCCGAGGCGCTCAGGATGCGTTCGATGTAGCTGGAGACATCCTTGGTCTGCGATAGACGTCAGCTCCGAGCCGTGGAGGTGGTGTCAGAACTGACCGGCAACGTCTGCTTCTTGGCAGACCTCTTGACCTTCATGCTCGGAGATCACAGAGCACCGGCTCGCCGGGGCCGTATCCAGAGCGATGAAGGTCGGGTGGTAGGAGCGACAGTGGTCCTAGGGCCTCGGAAGGGGGAACGGTGTTGGGAGAGCCTGGTGATGGAGCAAAGCAACGAGAAGCGCAAGGACAAGGATGGATGGATTGGGATGGTTCGTCTGAGCGGAGCGGAGTAAGGTATGCAAAGGGGCCGACAGAGCGACACACCGTGGGAAAGCTGTGACCCGGCCACGTGACGGCGCGGCAATGTACGAGTGACTTTGATGCAACAGATAGTCACTCTTCCCTCGCACTGGTCTCAAACCACCATGGGCGACACGGTCACAGACGAGGACGGTCAGCTGGAACAGCTCGTACACCGTCTCCGCGTCGACGACGAGGCCGGTCCATTGACGAGCCAACTGCAAATCCGCGCTTCGGACCTGAGAGACGGTGAGCCCGCTCCCGATGCCTTTTGACTGATGGAAAGAGCAACAGCGAATTCGGGCTGGAGAGACAGCACTGCCGAAGCTGCTGGCTCAAGTAGTTCGCATATGCCGTCAGCATCTCGGAGATGATGCTGTGGATCCAACTCCGTGGTTCTCCCTCGCAGAGCAAGCCGGTCGGACCGCGGCCAACCTGGTCGCAGAGAACGGTGAGTGATCTGGGGGCACCGAGCTGAGACACAGACCCCAACAGGGATTGCCTCGTCCGAGCTGGATATACCGAAGCGGTCAGCTCTCTATTGTCTGACACACCGGACCGTCCTATGCCTCTTGGGATGAGCAGGGCGCTCGCGGCAAGTCTGCTCAATCTCGTTGTCCAGGGACATGGTGAGCACCTCGCATGCGAAGCAGATTGCTCACATCAGAGCCCTCTCTCGCAGCACTCGCTACCGAGGAGAACGTCCTACCACTGTTACGCTACGCGCGGCGTATCACACCTCTCTTGCTCTCAAAAGACAGCGACGACTGGAGGCTCGTTGCGCGGTGGTTCTGGAACATCGTGGCTCTTACATGCCAGACTGGTGAGACGCTGCTCTGACAGGATATAGCTCACGTCAGGCAAGGTCCACGGCAGTGCAGAGATCGTGTCACTGCTTCTGGATCCTCTCTGCAGTTTACCTGTCGATCGTCTCGATGCGGAAGACGTCCCTGTCGTCACCTCTGCTTGCGAGGCCATCGAGGCCATCGCTAGCGTTGAAGGCGGCGACCTGTCGGTGTTCATGCTGGCTCAGCAGGCAGAGAGTGCCGAGGACCCAAAGGCACCTTTGGATCGAGTGGTCGACTTTATCGAATTTGCGGCGGTCGCGCCGGGGGAAGCCGAGGGTGACGACGGCGACGACGGCGACGAGAGCGGAGATGACGACGACGCAAAGTCTCTAGGGGCGGCGAAGCGGAGCCTCGTCGGAGCGACCGTGGAGCTGAGTTGTGCGGTGCCAAACGATGCCCCGTTCTGGGAGACGATGCGGCGCTGGCTCGGCCTTAGCGACCGGGACGACCTGCAGACCACGGCTCTGCTATGTTTTGGCAACCGAGCCATGGGAGGTGAGTGAGTACTCGCCTGCGTCAACTGACAAGCAGACGGTCAAGCCGAGGCTCTCCTGCCCACCCTTATGGACACCATACTCGGTCTTTTGGTACCCACTACCCCAATGCTCAAACAGCACGCGGTGATCGGGCTTCTCAAGAATCTCTCGATACCCACCACGAACAAGGCTGCCCTCGGGCAAGCAGGCGTCATTGCCAAGCTGGCATCGATGAGCGTATGGTCGCCGGAGCGCGATCTCGTCGGGTCTGTGCAAGGGGGTTCCGTCGGGGTGGTCAAGAACCTTTGCAGGGGTGACGGTGGGTGATCGCAGCCCGATCCACGCTAAGTACAGTTGACAACGCGGTGCGACTCGCGGAGACCAAGGACGCCGTCGGCCAGATCCTTGATCTGATTACGCGCACCGAGGACCAAGCTATCCGGTTCGAGGCGACCCGTGTCTTTGTCAATGCCCTTCGATCCCTCGCCAGCACGCGCGGCGCCCAGCAAGACGCATTTTACTCGTTGTCAACCCAGCCGATTATAAACGCCTTGTGCGGCATGTTGGCTCAGAGTCGGCAATACCCGCTTCTCACCAACGAAGCGGTCATTTCGCTCGCCCTCCTTGCTACGTTCGGCCCGCCCGATACGTGCAGCAAGATCTGCTCGGGTCTGGTAAACAGCCAAGGACTAAAGGTGCTGGGCGAAATCGTTGCTCCTGCTTCAGATGGTGCTTTCAGCCGGGAAGTACAGGCAAACTCGGTGACCCTACTTCGTGCACTACGTCGCGGTGTTGCGAACGGTGGCGAGACCACAGGAAGAGTGCAAAAGGAAGTGAGCGACGCAGTGAGGCAGGCGCAAGAGGAGGGTCGAGCAGTTGCCGAGGGGGTGGAGGGAGCGGTGGTGTGGGAGGATGCGAATGCTGTAGAGGGGTAGAGTAATTGTAGATAAACCTCGACACGTCGTCTCAGCGAGATTCGATATGACCGAATATCCAGAGCCACGACGTTGTCGATTGTTATCGATCGGCGGTGGCCGGCCGGTTACCGAGATTCTGATCGATCTTTGTGATGTGTCTCTGAATCATTTCCTTCTTGCACATTGTCACCATGTCGTCCTCGGGCCCTCACCTGCCCACGCTCATCGCTCACTACCTCCTCACCGCGTATCCTTCAGTCCTTCCCACATTCCTCGCTGCTGCGTCTCTCCCCCCGCCCGACCCGGCCAACCCCCCAAACCCAGATCTCCGGACTTTGGCCGCAGACTATGCCTCCCATAGTCTCACCTCGGAACTCGCGTCGGTGTCGTTGGAGGAACGGGCGGAGCCTGCGAGAGACGGCAGCTGGAGAAACTGGACCGCAAAGGACGTGGTTGCCATCCCGCTCGAGCGCGGAGTGGGGCTCAAACAAGTGGTCCGCACCGTCGAAGGTGTCAGCGCGATGAACCTCCTCACGGTGGATGTCAGGCGCGTGCCGCGACGAGAGTTCGACACGGGTCTAGCAGCGTGAGTGGAGACGAGCACAGGTGCTGTCGGGCGCAGATGCTGACGACGCAGATACCGATCACAGTGGAATCGCAGCATCATCACGTCTTCCGTGGACAAGACGCTCAAGATCTTGGACTACTCCACTGGCGAGGTGAGCGATCTGGCGAGGACACATCTCACTCTAGGTCGATCGCATCATCGAGCCGCATCGTGCCGCCGTGCTGAGCTTTGCTCTGCACCCGACCATGGGAAGATACCTCTTGACATCGTCGATGGACGGAACGTAGGTGCTCGGGTAGTGTCGCGCTGAGTGACAGGACCGTTCTCACCGACCTCATCTCGTCCACCTCTCTGCAGACCTTCAAGTCTAACAAGTTTGTCGTGCGAGTGAAAACGTCTTTGGACGGTCGCTGGATGGCGACCGCGTCGTACGACCACCACATTGTCACTTACGAGGCCAACGAGCTGAGCCCGGCGTACACAGAGGACGACCAACTCGTGCTGGATGAAACCGACGACATCTCGTTGGCCTGTGAGCCCACGCTGAGATACACCGAGCGACACCGGATCCACGTCTCGAGCAATCCCGAAGCGGTCATCTTCCATCCGAGCGGCGAGTGGGTGATGTACACCCTTCGAGATTCGCATCTGCTCCATTACATCCGCCTCCCTCGCGAAGACGGCATGGCCTTGGATGGAGAGGGTGCCGAGGATTGGGAACCGCGGACAAAGTCGTTCAACCCTCATCCGATGGACACGCATGTCAGCTTTTCGGTGCTAGACCTGGCGATTCACCCATCGGGCAAGGTGATCGCCTGCCTTACAGGTGATCATCGCGGGGGGTCGGGAGAGAGGGTCCTGCTTTACGGTATTGACCCGGAAGAGGTGAGTGATGACGCTCCAGATGTGGCTGATTGGCCAGACCGAGCGATTGGCGTGCTTGTGGACCGGAGGGGAGGGCGACGATTTCGTCCTCCCTCGCATGTCATGGTTGCCAGATGGGACGGGCATAATGTGAGTGCGAGATCCAGACTGGTCGCTGACCAAAGCGTGACCACATCGAATGGATACCTCAACCTCGTGTCGCTGTCTGGAGAAGTCCGGTCTTCTCTCAAGGTACATGGGCTGCCGAATCCCACCCTTGGGCAAGCGAGCAGCGAAGTCGTGCGCGACGTCTGCGTCGTTCCATCCGAAGATGGCGGGTGGGAGACGGTGAGCGTGGGGTACGACCGGATGATCAGAATATCCCAATGAGATATCATGCTAGATGAGTACAATATAATGCGTTACTATGCTACTTTGCAATGCGGATACAGAACGGTCACCTTGTTTTCCGATCTTCCACCGGGACCTCGCCATCCAAATCCAATGCTGGCTCCCCAAGGTCCAAATCTTCCAAATCATCCGGACTGTCGTAGATATCCTCGTCACTACTGACCGAGCCAGTGCCGCTCCGGCTTCCCGAAACGTTCTCGTTTGGCTCGGCTTCGTCAGGTAGCTCGTACCAGCTTCTTCCCCGCTGTTCCCAGTCCCATTCTCCCGGTTCGAGCTGGGCGGTGAAGGGGGTGATCCATTCGCGCGCGGCATCTGCCATGGGAAGGGGGAGGTTGTCGAGGTCGAGAGGGGGCAGGTCGATGTAACTGTTGATGATCTTCAGCTTGCTTCGAGACGATATTGACATGTCACAATGAGAGCTTGACAAAGGCGCATGGCGAGGAAGAGTGACAAAGTGTTGAAGGTGCTTGACTTGACTTGAGGGGTGTGTATGCAGGGAGGGAACGAGGACAATAGGACGGAGATGACAGCCGCGGAATGGGAAGCGGTACCGACCTCATGCCCTCGCTCCTCATATCCGTCATCAGGCGCATAACGCCCTGCTCGTCCTTGGTGGGCCCCATGAGAGGACTTTTCTCCACGCGAAGACTCGCTCTCGACATTCTCCTGCTGACCCTTCTCTTCAGCGCAATGTCCTTCCAGTCGGGACTCCTCATCTCCTCCGGCGATCCGGCAACCTCGTCATTGTCGTCCTCCTCTGCCGATCCTGCGAGGAGTTCTCGCAGCCAAGTATCCAGGCCCTCGTACATCTCTGCTGCCTCTTCCGACATCCAGGGGAAGATCATAAAGTCGTGGACGGCGTCGGGACATTGGACGATTCGGTCGACAAGGACGGGGCGGCGGCCCAAGACGGCTTCCGCCTTGCGAGCGAGGCGCAGACGAGTCCAGAAGATTTCGATGGAGCGGGCAAGGCGCTCGGCGCCGCCGTAGATGATGTAGGTAGGCGGGAAGGACTCTAGCGAGTTGGGTCCGGTGGGTGCAGTGGGGATGAGCAGGCCCGCGGGGGAAAGATATGGCGAGGTGTGCATGGTCGTCGGTGGTAGGGCTCGCAGGAGTAGGGAGGAGGCAAAAGGGCCAAAAGTGTCGTCGATCTGGCGTCAGCTGTGTCAAAAGCATCTACTCACTGTGTCAGAGTCCGCGTTATGGTACATGCCATCGCCCCAGGCATTGGTGAATCCGACATCAACCCAGGGGCTCATCACCACGAGTCCTCGGGGGCCTGTGAGACCCAGCGCACGGCCCTCGTCCCGAAGGTATCGCGTCAAGGCGATAGCCAAGTGCCCTCCCGCCGAGTCGCCGCCGACAACAATGTCCCGCTCTGGCACTCGCTCGTGGTGGACGAGGTAGTGGTACGCGGAGATGGCATCGAGAAGAGGAAGCGGCCACGGCGCGGCGGGCGCCAAGCGGTAGTCGACGGACAGGACGTGGTGGACGGGGGAGTAATCGACGAGGGATTTGGGGATGTTGGACGTGGTGTCGCTCTCCGCGGCGGTCCCGCACAGGTAGCCACCGCCATGAAAGTGCAGAGCGACGGGCTGGCCGGGACGTCGAGCGCGAGGCCCTGAGGGTCAGATCAAGGCGACATGGGGACTCACCATCTGTCGGGCGGATCTTCTTCCCAGTATACCAGAACGCCTTGACCGTGGACATGCCATAGATCCTAGTCCGTTCAGGCTCATGGTTCCATCGACCCCAAGCTCCCGGCCGATCGCGGTGGATTCGGTGAACGAGGTGAGGGTGCCATTTGCCTCGACTGGCATGGAGCTGGGCCAGTGTTTCTGCGGGATGTCCTCGGAGGTACTTGAGCGGCGCGGGGGGGATGGTCACCGGGTGTGAGTGCGTGAGGGTCGCTGGGTCCTGCAACTTAGATGAGCTCCATGTACGTTCACTCACCAGGTCCAGCGAAAGCTCTCGGCCGAGGTAGTCAATCTCGCAGCGAGCGACGACAGCGCAGAGGCGCCGACTCCATCTGACCCGGAGGCATCGCTGCAGCGTCCACGTCTCTCGAGGGCGATAACGCTTGGGAATGTATAGCACGGCCCAAGCTGGGACGAGGACGAAGAGGCTGAGCAGGATGAAGAAGATGAGGTAAACCCGGCGGAAGAGCGGGTGCCGCAGCGCGGCAGCTCGGGGAGCGGCAGCGAGCTACGCGATGTGAGCTCATGCATGCGTGCGAGGTGACGGATCGCATGTACTCACGGCGACGGCGAAGATGGCCTCGGAGGTGAGCTCGCCCCATTTCCCGTGGGTCGATTGTGAGGCCGTGCTGCCGTGGTCGACCATGACGGTTTGCGAGACGGGGAGATGGTCACGAACGTGGGATGCCATGATGATGTTGACAGGTGCAGGTTTTGACAATTGTCAGATGAAAAGGAGCAGTGAGCTTGGGGGGGGGTGTCGAGAGGCTCCAATATGACTATGCGGAGCCTGGAAGGCGCATGCCTGTTGCAAAAGGAGAGACAGGAGTGTGGAAAGCGGACAAGAGGAAGAAAGGATTTTTAAACGGCGGTTTGGTCGCGCGACCGGGCGTTGTCGTCGTTGGGGTCGTCGTCTGTCACCCGGAAACGGAACGGTGACGTAGCGGCGATCACCTCGCCCTCACTCGGGAAACTCACACTCACAAGGTGTCGGCTTGCTACATCTACATCTACTCGTGCAGTATGCACCGGATCCACTCAAAGCTTGTTCGTAGCGATGATGCATATGGGCATGTTCAGAACCAGTACAATGCTTACTTTTCACCACTACCTTATGCAGACGAGCAGGGGCTAATGTTATTATTTATCCGCCCCGGCGCGCGCCACTCCTCAGCCGCGCCTTCCTCCGTCCTTTAGCTCATGTCCACATCCATGCCCCCCTCATCAACCTCCATCGCCTCTGACGTGTCAACCGCACCGTCCGCACCTCCTCGGCCCCCCTCGAGATCCTCGTCATCATCCAAATCTTCAAACCTCGACTCGTCCTCGCTCACATTAAGCATCATGCCTTGTCTCCACATGCGAACGACCTCGTCCGCCATCGCTGGCGAGACATTCGGAAGGTTCTGTAACATCCCCGGAGGTATCCCAAGGGGTCGGTAGAGGACCAGCCCCGTTTCTGACTTTGGTTGATCAAAGTTCAGGTTCGAGATATGGGGCTTGTTCCAATGCTCTCGCTGCGCAGCCAAAAGATGCGTTAGGAGAGAAGGGGAAAGGGTGAAACCCTGTTCACCCGGCTGGGAGAGATTTCGTGAAGGCGATGTCTCGGGAGAGCTGGATCGAGAGGAAGTCGGCGACAGTGCAGTGATGACGATTCCTGGGACGTCAGCCGAGTCAAAGTAGGATCGATGATGAAGAAACCACTCACGATCTCGCTCCGGTTCGTGCCATGTGGTCTTGGAACTGCGTGTCCTGTCCCGAGGGATCTCCTGTATCTCCTCGTCTTGCACATTGTCGAGCGAGTCCATATCCATATCCATGTCCAGAGCTGCTCCGCTGCGTCTCCGCTTTCCGACGCGGGCAAAGTCCTCTCCCACCACTTCCTGGCTGCGTTTCCGGCCGCGCCGGTCCGTCACGTCCTCCACTCCCAGGCCGTCCACAAAGGCACGCGACCGCGCCGGCAGATCGGGGTGCTCTATTGCGTCGGCTTGCTGTGGCTTTCCGTCGAGCCTTGGCTGCAGCCGGAACGTCGCATCGCTGTCGTATCCCTCGTCAGACGCGTCAGACGGGGTTGAAGAGGTGCTGTCGTCGAGGGTTGATCGGCCGACCCGGGATGAGCCTGCGCGGCGATGTTTTGCGGGTGTCTCAGAGAGCACCTCCACCCTGACATCGTGTGACCGCAATCGACCGATGGACGCGTCGTCTTCATCCACATCGTGGGCCTGTGATGCCTGTGACTCGTCGTATGTGGGCAGGGACGAGGCGCGTTCTTCCGGCTTGGGCGTGATGGACAACGAGGAGAAGCCGCTGGCTAGGTTCGGCCTTCTCCGCTTGGTGAGAGGAGTTCCATCGTCGGGCGAGGAGTGGACGGACGCCGACCAGACGCCGTTGGGTGATATAGGAGATGTGGGAGAAGAGGGAGATCCGGCCCGCCGTTTGCGAGTCGAGGTGGGGTTGGGAGAGAAGAACGACGGGGCAAAGGAGGTCGATGCGGTGGTTGGGCCGGGGCTTGGGACGGCGGCGGGGTACGCGTACCCAAAGCTGCTCATGGCGTATGCGACGAGAGGGGCGAGTTGCTGCTATGGGGCGACTTGTTGTCGATCTTGGGCGGACATGGAAGAGTGAAGGATAAGAAGTGAGACTGGCGGGTTGATGTAGTGGACTGGACACTGGACATATGAGCGAGAAGGCTCGAGAAGGGTACGGAACCAAACAAACGGGCCGGGTGGAAGACGGAACCAAATTTGTTTGGTGGTTACTGTCACTGTGCTCACGTGACGTTACCGGCGGCGGAGCCACGTGGCGCTGGACCTTGCCAAGTGGCCACCAATCCCCCTATCTCTTCTTGACGTCAAACATTCTTCGTACCCTCATTCTCTCTTGACTTCGACTCGACGTCCAGTAGGTCAGCTCGTGGCCGGCCATAACTCGTAGCACCAGGTCACCAATCGGTCGGCTCACGACATGGTGTTCACACCCACCCAGCGGGCCACCGAAATCGATCTTGCAGGACAGCCTTCACCCTTGCTTCTCCCTTCTCATCACGCCGAGTCCTCTCGATCCCCATACTTTGGACCCACCAGTCCGTCCTTCTCTGCATCGGGCCCACCACCTCTGCGCAAGTCCTCCACCGGCAGCTTCAGCAAGCTCTCCGACTTCAAGCTAGATCCGGATGCGGAGGATGAGCCGGAGGGCAACGGCGTCGAGGGCGTAAGGCATGTTGAGCTGAGCGTGGACGCGAGGTGAGCGGGCGATCCTCGCTCTGCCCCACCATGGCCAATACCACGCTAACCTATCAGCGAGTGGCGCCACCCCGTGTTCAAGACCAAAGTCTTGTCAATCCTGCGCAAGCTTGTAGGTCACGCGACGTCACGCGACCGGTGCTGACGATTCCAGCGTGTCCGCCTGTGGACATCCTCGCTCCTCACACCCTCCTCGATCCACCTACAAAAAGTCTCTGGCGCACTCACCAATGCTGTTTTCTTTGTCTCCTACAACCCGCGCCCCGAGCCGACCTCGCCGTCAATGTCTCCCTTGCTCACCCCGACCATGCCACCCACCGATCCCGCCCACCCGCCGCCTCTTGCTCGTGATCAGTTCCCCCCGACCTTACTTCTGCGGGTCTACGGACCCAGCTCTGACTCACTCATCTCCCGTACCGAGGAGCTGCGGATCCTCCATGTCCTTTCAGGGGTGTACGGACTCGGTCCGAAAGTCTACGGCACTTTCCTCAACGGCCGCGTGGAACAGTTTTTCCCGTCTCGCGCATTGACCGCGGCGGAGCTCAGGGACCCGGTCACATGTCGCTGTATTGCGCGGCGTATGCGGGAGCTCCACTCGGTGGATCTGCGACTGCTGGGGTACGAGCAGGGACGAGCGACGGAGCCAACGGTCTGGCGCTGTATCGAGAACTGGGCGGACATTGCGCAAGAGACGCTGGACACGTTGGGTGCTCTGGGAGGCAAATGGGAAACTTGGGTGGAGACGTTCGGCTTGCACAGGGTCAAAGACGAGGTCGAGGTGTATCGGAAATGGGTAGAGGCGAACGATGCCAGAGGAAAGGGCGTAGTCTTTGCTCGTGAGTGGAGGTGGTGAGTGACGGCTGACGATCCAGACAACGACACTCAGTACGGAAACTTGCTTCACCTCGATGCCAAGCTGCCGCCAAACGTCCCTACGCATCATCAGTACATCGTCATCGATTTCGAGTACGCTGCGCCAAATCCGCGCGGTTATGACATTGCAAACCACTTTCACGAATGGCGAGCGGATTATCATCACCCCACCTTGTCGCACTCGCTCCAGCCGCACTTTCCCTACCCAGACCCATCGCAGCGAGAAGACTTCTATCGGGCGTATCTCTCCGTCGAAGTGGATGCGAGGAACGGGGAAGAAGTCATGCGGAAGCGCAAGGATGTGCCCGCGGACAAGGTGGAGGCTTTGGAAAGAGAGGTGAGGGTGTGGAGCCCGGCGTGCTCGGTGTTCTGGGCGCTTTGGGGCATCGTCCAAGGTGAAGCGCAAGTGAGGGGGATCGTGGAGAAATCGACCGAGCCGGCAGAATTCGACTACCTGGTGAGTTTGTTTTCGCAGACGTCGCTGATCTCAGTCATACGCCATTGAGAGGTTGGAGATGTTCCGAACGGAGGCGAGGGAAGCGGGTGTGCCTTTGCCCCGACAACGATGAGCAAGTGGGGATTGATTGGATTTACTGATTGCTAGTAGCTGGTGATGCTCATATATGCATATATCACGTTCATGACCCACCCAGTTGCTGTTCATCATCAGAGTCATCCTCCACCGTTACGATAGTCGACCATCTCGCCGACACGACGTCCACAACTCTGCCGGACAGACCGCTCAACCCGACCCAGTCCTCCGTGGTGTCTTGGTCCCTGATACCAAGCTGCCCAAAGTCGTCTACGATCAGTACGCGACAGGCTTCCGTGCTCACTTTTACCCCGCACCCACGCTGCCGCATCCGTCACGACGACTTCGAAAGCCGAGCCGAGCCCAAGAAACTCGATGTCCCCATCGACCTCTTGCAGTTCCGGCTCGCCCCGTCGTCCCAGTATCCATGCCTCGCCCGCATCACTGACGACGCCAAGTCTGTTGCTCGATCCGGCGACGATGGAGGCGATCCCCACACCCTCGAGCCCGCTCACGACCTCCAAGCGGGGCGGACATGGCTTGTGACCCTCGAGCGTGTGGATCTCGAAAAGCAGCGGCATGACGCCCCGCGCGAGCACAAAGGCGCGGGATTCTGTAGCGTAGAGCTCGAGATTGGAGAGGGGAAGGAGCGGGTGTGCCATAGATGTGCCAGCGGCTGTCTCGAGCAGATCTGCGAGCGAAGTAAAGTGGGACAGCCCGACGCCATCTGCTCGTCAGTCTCGCCCTCGAACAGAAAGTCAGCCCACCTTGAAATGTGTAGGTATCGCCCTGCTCGGTTATCACCACGTCTTGACATATACGGCTTGAGGTCCTTCCAGCCAGATCGCGGATTGTACCATCTGGCAAAAGGAAGCCTGCTGGTTGGCCCACCCCGAGCACCTTGCGCGGCGACGGCATGTCGAGCTGGCCGATGTATCCGTCGGGAATGAGCGGATGTATGCCCCAGGCAGAGAGCTTGCCGCTGGTCCTGTCTGACTTGATCAGCGATCGCACCGGATGGATCAATCGCTCAGCGCTCACTCCGACCAATCGTACACGCCCAAGAATGATGGACCACCTCGTCACATCCCGTCGCTTTTGTAATGTCAACTGGCGCAGAGAGTAGCGGCTCCTCGGACGTGGGGTCAAGCGCTCGCGCGACGTTGTTGCCCCAAGCGAGGAGTCTTCGGGGCATCGGGTCTCGCTAGGGGTGATCAAGCATGGCGAGTGTCCTCGCCAGTCGAGTGCGCAAGTGCATTCCAAGTAGTAGCTTTCATAGGGATACTGGATATTTGAGAGATGGGTGGGCTCAAGGTCACGTGAGCCTCGCCCGAGGTGGAAGATGTCTACGGCGTCGATGCTCTTCATATCACCGAATCCTGTACACTGGCTTCAACCTCTCCTCATCCCGAGTTCATGCTTTGCCGCTCTCCTTCGCGAGCCCTGTACTCCTTGGCCCACGTCAGACGCTTCGCTACCTCTGTCACTTTCCACAAGATGTCGGCGCCCGTGGATCTCGCCTACACTTCCGACCGCCAGGCCGAGTTGCGAGAGAACCTCGAGTCGGTCCAGGCAGAGATCGATGCGGCTGCGGGTTCGTCCAGCAAAGTGAATCAAGGGCTTGTGATTTCTTAGCATGTGGGAGGAGTCAAGGACTTGAGGCGCTGACGCTTTGCGCAGGCCCGTCTCGTCGCCATCTCCAAGCTCAAGCCCGCGTCGGACATCAAGGCGCTGTACGATGCTGGGCACCGTCATTTCGGGGAGAATTACATCCAGGAGATGGTCGACAAGGCGGCAGCGGTGAGCGACTCGTCATGAAGACGCGTCTGACCCGGCAGCTTCCAAACGACATCCACTGGCATTTCGTCGGGTCACTGCAGAGCAACAAGGCAAAGCTCGCTGCCTGTGGGTGGTCACTTCCATATGTGTCCGCTACGCTGACCTCCTCAGCGGTCCCAAACCTTTTCGTCCTCGAGACGCTTTCCTCGGCAAAGGTCGCGGACATCCTGCAACGATCGATGCCCTCGGACGGGTCCCTCGGCGTGTATCTCCAAATCAACACCTCGGGCGAAGATTCCAAATCCGGTCTCCCTCCCCTCACCCCCTCGAGCACGCGGTCTGACCCCGCAGCCGAGCTCGCTCTGCATGTGCTCGACTCATGTGCGAATCTGCGCCTGCAAGGTCTCATGACGATAGGCTCCTGGGAGGCGAGCCACGACCCTTCAAAGCCGAATCCTGATTTCACATGCCTCACAGAGACGAGAAGGGAGCTGGCGAGGATTCTCCGTGATGCTGGAAAGTATGTGACCGAGGGCAAGCTAGAGTTGAGCATGGGGATGAGCGCCGACTTTGTGCAAGCGGTAAAGGAGGGAAGCAGCAGCGTTCGCGTGGGTACAAGAATATTTGGCGAGCGGCCAAAGAAAAAGTAGCATTGTCATCGGAATGGAAACCCTCCCTCCGCCTGGATGTCAGCAGTTGCCGAAACGCTTCACCCACCTCTCCTGGCCCGACCTTCATCCAAAAGTCTTGCAGGTCAAGGTCGGCAAATCCCGGGGGATCGGGTTGATCTTGACTGAACCAGCCGTCGAGGGTAACAAAGCCGAGATCGTTCTGCCCGGCAAAGTCGTTGAGGCCGGGCACGCCTGGCACGGGCTGCGCAAAGTTCGGTGCCGTCGCGGGGGTATTGGGGTACGGAAACGAGACTTGCTGAACCGGCTGCTGCGGCACGGGGAAAGTCCACGCGCCAGAAGGCGAGAAGTCGACGTTGAAGTGCTCGGGCTCGTTGACAAATGGCACAGACGGGGCGGCTGATGGTCCTGACATTGGCGGCAGAGGTACCGTGTGGCCCCCGGTCGGGCTGCTCGCAGTGGTCTGTCGTCAGCAAGGGTCGAAACAAGGACACTCACTGCGTCCGACAAGCCAGATAACTTCTTGCGGAGACTTTCGAGTTGGTGTCCGTATCGAGTGGCCGGGTGATCCCCGTCGGTGGCGCTTTGAGCAAAACACGTGCAGAGGCGATCGATGAGTTTGAGCGTCTCAGCGTGGTCGGCACGAAGCATGGCGCCGGAGTATAGGGCCTGGGGTCAGCGGAGCCTCACGGAGCCAGACCCACCTTGAGCAGGAAGATTGCCGCGTAAGTAAACCACAAGAGGTATCGGCTGGGTAGGAACGGCAGCGCCCCCCCTGGATGCAAGCTGTCGACGCAGATATGCAGCAGGGTGCGCGCAGCGTCACAAGACTGGAGGATGTACCGAGCATCAGGGGAAGCTGCGGCTCCTCGGGGGAACAGCGAAAGAGGTGGTCGCTGAGCTTCGACGGTAGAGCCCTGGGCCTTGCGCTGCTGCTCGAGTTTCTTGTACTCTTCTTCGGCCTTGATGGATGCACGCTCGACGTGTGCTTGCTGAGGGTCAGCGGGGCCATCGAGGGCACTCACAAAGCTGAACGCGCAGATATATAGCTGCGTGTAGTAGAACATTGCCCACACGGCGTCGTTCAGCGGGAAAACGGTCCACCTGGGTAAGCGCAATTCAAGCATTTACTCACTTCTTCTTTCGCCAGAGCACCTTGAATCCGTCGAGGGAACGCGCCGCCTCGTCGAGAAATTTGAAATACTCGCCGTATCTGGTGTAAGCCCACTACGACGACCTGAACGTACAGGACGAGACTTCTTGTCCTCGCGGCATTTGGGTAAAGAATGTCGTGTGCGTTGCTCATCATTTGCGTGAGTTCAACGTACGCCTGCACAAGACTCGCAAAGTCTTCTTGCGGCGAGTCGCCCGATTTGATTTCTCGGAGGAATGGAAAGTTGCCAGGCGCTGCAGTGGGTCCAGTCTGGGCAGAGGCAGAGAACCCTTGGAAGCAGATGGACGGGCCGCGAGACCAGAAGGCCTTGCCGAGACGGAGGGAGACGTGACGGTCGAACAGGTAGCAATCTACGTCAGCGGTGCCTCGAGAATCGCTTACATGTCCAAGCCAGCCTTGCTCGTTCCAGTTCGAGAGTGCGCTCGGTGTCGGGAAACATTTTCGTCGCAAGCTAATGTCAGCGGGGTCAGGAGCCGAACTCACTTTGTCGATGCCGAGGCCGTACGAGCTCCTGATGGCCATGCCAATCAGCATCCATGCCTGGCGATTCTCTGCGCCGTGGACCTCTTCCCCGAAGCCAATGGCATGAATTTCGTCCGGGTCATCGTCGAGGGATCCGGTGCGCGCGGGGTCGCGTGGCAAGTTCTCCGCGAGGAGCAGGAGTGCTTCGACAAGGCCAATGGTGGGAGGAGCGCCGAGGCATTGAATGTCAGAGATCCAGCCCTGAGGATCAGCTCGGAACGCAGGCACAACAACTCACCCTCATCACAGCCCACGATCTGTCGTGGACAGATCGCATGCCGACTCCCGGGTCGTGCCGGCTGGCAATGATGATGATCGCCGCGAGAAGATAGCGCTCGTTGCCGGCAAACACGCCGAGCTGTTCCTGCGTTCGCGGGATGATCGCAGAGGGCACCATGGGCTGGGTTCAGCGCTTGCAGTGTCGACAACTCACAAAGAGGTGATGGTGGAACCTGAAAAACTTCTCCGCCAGCGCCATGACCTGGCCGACGGACACGATGCCGAGCTTGATGAGGGCAAATTCGCCCAAGTCTTTCGGCTTGCGGTCGGAGCGCTGGAGGCCACGCTTGGTATCCGCCACCTTGCTCTCGCTGCGGCTTCGCTGGGCGCTGCTTCGTTGCGAGTCATCCCTAGCCTGTCCACTCGCCAGGGCGAGGATGTGCAGGGCGTCGGATTCATTTTGCATGTCGGCGACGACAATGCTGCTGGGATCTGCGGCGTGCAGAGGTGGGTTGAGATGGAGACGGCGACGCTTTGGAGACGGTGTACGAGACGGTGGGTGCGGCATGTGCAGGCGAGGAGTGGAATCTGTGTGCGATGGGCCGGCGGAAGGGGGATCGGCGTGGCCTACAGGGGACACCTCGGCGAGATGAGGGTACGGGTTGGTCTGGGGTGAGCGGAGGATGTTGTTCAGGTTCGAGTTGTACGGGGGGAAGCTGTCATAGTCGAGCGAGCTGCGGAGCGGCCCAGAGTAGAGGGTAGGGTACGGCCCCGAGTGATGGGCCATTTCCAAGGCTGCGCTCGGTGGCTTCATGTCGGAATCCTCTTCGATCTCTTCTTTTTTGCGCTTGACGTTGTTGCCTCCGCGGCGGGAGGGAGCGAAGACGCACTGTCGAGATTCCCGGCGGCATCGGGAGCAGGGTGGTGAGGATGGGGCGTCGATGTCACCGAGATCACACTTGGCTTTACGGCTCCGGCAGTGCAGGCTGGGGACATGGATCAGCGGGCGGCAACGAGGTGGACTCACCAAGCGCGGTATCCGCGCTTGACCCGGTCGGGCTTGTTAGGTGGCGACGAGGACATGGTAAGCGCTGCGCTGCGCTGCGCTACCTCGGTGATAGGGTGGATGTTAATCCAGATTGGGCGGAGAATATTGAAACAAGAGTGATACAAGAAGCGATGAGGAAGAATCAACGAGAGAAAGCGGGATGGGAAATGGGATGTTGACGACATGGCGGTAGCCGGCTAGTACCGGGTTGTCCGACGACATCAGTTCAGACAATCGTTTGCAGTCTGAGGAGTGCTCGCACTCGCACCAGTACGTCTATGCATGCATGCAAGGCCACAGGCGCACGCTCTATCGATCGCATCCTCAACACTCAGTCCAGCTCGGTGCCCTTTCCTTCACGCACAGCTTGGCAAATCGCCTCGCAGCTGGACTCGAAAGCCTTGGTCATCTCCTCCGCCCCTTCGAGCGGTCTCAGCACCTCCACCCGGTCCTCCCAAGCTGTCGCCAGCTGACCATTCTCCACATCGCCGCTCTCGAACATCTCGGCGTGCGCCTTGACGTATGCCGGGTAGACGATGTTGGTGAAGTAGTTTGGCGGGTCGACCCACACACCGCCAGCTGCAGCGTCGTCGGGGTCTTCATCAGGCGCGTCGTCAGGGAGACTCACTTTGGAGGACGTAAACCTGGCGCTCGTCTCGGCGTTGCTTGAGGATATCGTGTGGGACGCGCAGGAAGATGCGTATGTCTAGCATGTCCACGATGGCCTTGTATGTCAGCAAATGTGCCGACTGCAACTCACCTTATCCCAGAATAGGACGAATCCGTCGACGATGTACCACACGATGGACTCGCCCCGCGCATGCGAGTCAGCCTCGATCTGAGTAAAGGTCGCCCGGGCCCTTTCGAACACGCCCGAGTCTATCTCCACCTCGACCTGCTTGTTGAGATGGTCATGGCTCTGGTGCAGCTCGGGGAGGACACCAGTGCTTCTGACATGCCGGAGAGTGTCGCGGAACTCGGGCCAGAGGATGCACGTCGGCGGGTCGTCCCAATCCTGCAGGTCGGGGAAGTCGGGGGAGTATGGGACTTGTTCCACGGGCTGCGGTGTGAGCGAACAGGTCTTGCGAGAGAGCAGAGGGGCTCTGCGCACCGGAGCAAAGTCATCCTGATGAATGATGGTTGCGCCGGAGGGAAGCGCTCGGCGGATGTGCTTGGCGAGGAGCGTCTTGCCCGAGCAGCTGGCTCCGCTGGTACGGTGTCAGCCCGAAGCCTGGTGTGTCTGGGGTGTGCGGCAGAAGTGACGACTGACCCTATGCCAATGATGACGAGACGCCGCTTCATGGTGCACGATGGAAAGCATGGAGCAGAGCTGGACGCGACATGGCTTTCGGCTCGGCGACCGGGTCAAAGTCGGCTCGGTCGGCTGCGTTGGGCTCGGTCGGGGACTGGGTCTGGGTTTTCAAATGCATCTGGGTGCGTTGCGTTTCTGCCGATCTTGTTCTGCTCTGCTGCTATGCTATGCATCGAGATGCATCTCGCCCGGTCTGGTCTGGTCGCTTCGCCAGCGTCAGTCACTCGCAGCACCTCTATTGCAGATCGTTTTGGCCACGCACACGCAAGCGCTCAAACTTTGTTTCAATCCCTCATTCCTCCGCAGCCTGGTGCTGCGCGTACCAGTGGCGGCGCAGCAACGTCTTTGGCGTATATATCGGGCTGGAATTCTCGTCACACCCCCTCTCAATTCCTCAACCCTTCTTTCACCAACATGCAGTACGACAAAGACATCAACAAGCAGAACGACCAGCTCGAGGCTGAAGGCTACGAGGTGCTCCCGAACGACAAGGACGGCCGCGAGGACACTGCAGAGACCATGGCCAGCGCCACGAGCGCCGCGCCGGACGCCATTGCCGAGGGTCTCGCCAATGTCCGTATCGAGTCAAGGGAGCAGACCGCTCAGCCAGACGAGGCGGCACACAACGACGAGTCGTCCTCGGACTCTGAGCTCGAGTGGGTCCAGATCACTGTCCCCGTCTACAAACACCGTCGTCACGGGGGCCGAAGCGGTCGTCACCACCGTGGCCCTCCGGGCTTTGGTCCCATGGGACTGGGCCCGATGCCCCCTTTCCACCCCTGGGCACACCACGGGATGAGTGGCTTCCACGGCAAGCGCGGTCACGGCAAAGGCTCCCGCCACCACCGCGCCCATTCTCCATCTGGCTCCAAGTCTGGCGGTGGACGCCGGGGAAAAGGTTGCAGGGGTGGTCGCCACTCTGACAAGAATGACAAGGACGACTTTCAGGTCGTGACCGATGAAGAGTCGAGCGGTAACGAGCTACCTCCCGCAGAGGGCGAAGTGCCCTTCCCTCCTCCACCCCCTGGGCACCACGGGCACGGCCACCGACACCGGGGACCTCCTCCTCCTGGCGCCTTCCCATTCGACTTCGACAGCATGCCCTTCCCCTTCCCTCCGCACTTTGGGGGGCACGGCATGGGTCGTGGGCGAGGTGGATTCGGCGGATTCGGCGGACGTGCTCATCACGGCCCTCATGGTCATCACCACGGGCACCACCACGGTCCCGTCTTTCCCGGCGGCATGCCTTCGTTCGGTTTTGGGCACCCTCGTGCCTATGGATCGCACGCCGAGGAATTCCCCGAGTTCTTCGGTCACCCTTACCCAGGCTTCGGTGGACGCGGTCGTCATCATCACTGCCACGGCTTCATGGGGCCCTTCGGTCACCGTGGCGGGCCATCCGTTGTTCCTCAAGACGAGGTCCCCGAGTGAGCGATGAGGCAAGAAGCCAACGCAACTATGCACACCGAGAAGACTCTCTCTCTCTCCATTGGTCTGTGACTCGCAGTACCACAGCCAGCGCAAACGGCTACGCCGGGGGACGAAGCACCCGCTGACTCTGGCTGCCCATGCGACACTCCGTTTCAGTTCCAGACCGTTGCGTAGTATAGGACGTAAATAGAAAAGCCCAAAAACAATACAAAACACAAAAAAACACCAGCGATGCAAATGTGTCGCGAATATGTTTGCAGAGCACCAGCACAGTAGGGGATATCTAGTGGCGCAAATCATCAAGCGGAAGACTGAGAGAGCATGATGAAGTGGGGAAGAGTTTGAGGGTGGGATCCGGATCCGGCTCAGCCCAACATGTCCGGTATCTTGTACAGAGTCCGGGAGGTGTTTGTGGGTGATGTTTGTGTAGACTCATCGAATTCCTCTATATCATCGGCCCGTCCTCGGAATCCCGAGCTATCTATGTATTGACCCTTCCAGCATTTGCATTTTCTACCCCGCTCCCTTCTTTCGGCTCCTGAAATTTCCACCTCGCGCTTCACGTCCTTCCTCTTCGGCTCCTGTACTTCCGCCTCTCTCTTCACGCCACATCCTTGGCCTGATCCATGGTAAGGATGATGGCAGCGTACCACCGAGTAAACTCGACGAGATTGTCCGCGGTCTATGGTCAGCAGCACGCTCCGCTCTTGCACTCACAGTCCACTCGTTGATGGTGTGCGCACCCGACCCCGCCGACATGTCAAAGTACCTGAAGCGATAGATTGACCTGGTGAGGTCCCAGTAGCGACGGGTGTCGGTGTTGCCCGTGGTGAAGAATGGGGCCATGACAAGGTCTTCACCCTGCGGAAGCTCGACAATTGCGCCGTTGTCACTGACCTCCGGCCTCGATGCCCACATGCCCCGCGCAGTACCGGCCATGACCTTCCATGCTGGGTCGTCGATGGTGAAGGGAGAAATCGGCGCCGGGTCGGTATAGTATCCGTAAGCGTTGGAAAGAACGACCTTGCTAGCGCCTCCGGTGTGAACCGTCTCCCCGAACCCAACCAGAGTCAAGTTGTACTTCTTGACGACGGGCATCAGAGTGCTGATGGTTCGGTCTTGCAGCTCGACGTGGTTTGACGCCACGTTGACACGGTGGTTGACCACGGCTGTGACCACCTCCGGGAGGGCGTTGACTTTGACGCCGCCGTTGATAATGTCGGTCGCCTGAGTGGTGGACATGAGCGCCCTAATGGGATCGCCCTGGCCGGGTCCGTGAGACTGTCCCGGGATGCCAGTGTCAACGATATCTTGTGCTAGGTTCGACCAAGCCTTCTTGTCGCCCTTGCCTGCCTTCTTGACCGTCGACCTGAGCCCCTTGGGCATGTCCTCGGCGTAGTCCGCGGCACAAGTGACGAAACCGTACATGGGGCTCGCTTCTTCGAGCACCAAGGGGTGAGGGTTTTTCTCCAGCTCGGCGATGAGCAGGCTCATGAGACCGATGCCAGTGTGCGGGGCTGAGGTCAGTGAAGCCCTGCATCGGCACTCACGAGGCACGCTAGAATGCCCTCCGAGCGTCTCGACGCTGATCCCGAGGTCGTAGTGCCCCTTCTCCGCTACCCCCGGGACGGCAAACTGCTGACCCCAGGTGTTGATCATGCCACTACCCTCGTCGATAAGGCTGGAGTCAGCGGTTTCCAACCGACATTCACTCACAGAGACATCGAATCTTTCCCATATTTGCCCAAGAGGAACTTGGCGATGGCAGGAGCCCCGACCTGACCGCCTCGCTCTTCGTCGCTGCCAAAGCCAAGAATAACACTTCGCGTCGGCTTGAAATCGGTGCTTTTGAGCAGATGCTCGATCGCGCCCATGATGGCAATCAGACTACCCTTGGTGTCACTTGCCCCTCGACCCCAGATTCTGCGTGTCAGCAAAGCTAAGATCATCGACCCACTTGGTCCCGTCATAGTACCCGCTGAAGGGCGGCTGCTCCCACTGGCCCAGAGTAGACTCGAGCACCGGCACGACGTCCTGGTGCGCAGTGAGAAACACCGGCTTCAGCGATTCGTCGGACCCCTTCCACTCGTAAACCAGTGCCCAGTCGACGATCGTCCGCTCGAGGTGCTGATGCACCAAGGGGAACGACTTTTCCAGGTCTATACACTCAGCCCCGTCGTCACGTTTCCGCTTACATTCGTGGAAATCTCCCAACGGCTTCCATCGGGGGTCTTCGTCCACCGGTCCCATCTCGTCGTAGATCTGAGTTGGGATCTTGATCTGCGGATCAGCGACGCTCTAGGCTGTCGACCTACCGCACCCGAAAGCCAATCGATGATCTGCTCCTTCTCGTCATAGATGCCCGACAAGTTGTATCCCTCAGGCATGATCGGCTTGGCTTGCTCGCACGAAGGGGCGACGTTCACGCCGGTCGCGACCAGCGTGACCGAGCCGAACGACCAAGTCGTCGTTGCCAGAACGGCGAGCAGTGCAAAGGCGGAGAAGGCCCATCGTGAGGCAGAGCGGCGTTTGGGCGCGCTGTCATGGGCAGAGGTGGGCAGGTAGATGGGGCCGTTGACCATGGCGGTGGGTGTGTGTGTGTCTTTCTATGTCGCGGTGAAGAAGGGGGAACTGGGAGGACTGCAAGTAACAAACCCCCTAGAAAGACTCGGTCAGTATGTCTGTGGCGGCTGTTCGCTCATCTCCGAAGAGACCTCGTCGGAGGACGCCGACAATGTCTGATAGGCCGAGACGGGGAACGGCGGGTGCACTTGTGCAGGCATGCATGCGTCAAAAGCGGCAAAAGCGGCACTGGGTGTGGTGGTCATGCTGCTGAGGAGCATGCATCAAGTCGATGGAGAGAATGTTCAGAACCTGAAAGCGACCCGCACAGTTGGCCCGGCTCTACTCTTTGTTCCACGTTGTCACCTCTGTCTTGGCAGACCCGCTTGTGCACTTTCCGAAGTTGCTCCGCTCGTTGCAACGTATATATCGAGAGCATCAACCACGTCCCAGCTGCCCATCCGGCCTCTCCTCTCCGACCCAGCACGATGCCAGCAAACAACGTCGAACCCCCAGCGCCGCAGCATGGCGAGACCACCGAGCAGCTCGAGATCATGCTCGCGGGCAAGCCGTACATCGCTGCCGACAAGTACCTGTGCCGCGTCCGCGACGAGATGCAGGACAAGGTTGGTGGTCCAATATCGGCACTCAGCTGACGCCAGGCCTGGGCTGTGAATCAGGAGCGCAACACGGACAAGCGCATGAAGCTGTTCGACGACTTTGTCGTCTTTCGGGGCGGGCGCAACAACTCGTACATCATGACCCCGTTCATGTGCGAATATGTGAGTGCCGCATCACCCCTGTGCTGACAGCAGGGCTTCAACATATCGCTCGGCTACGACGTCTACATTGGCCCGGGCTGTACTTTCATTGACGTGAACCAGAGTGAGTGAATGCAAGGACTTGACAGCCAGGGGTGTACCCCCAATAGCTCGGGACAACGCCCAACTGAGATGCGATAGTCACGATCGGAGACCGCACCATGATTGGAGCCAATTGCCAGGTATGTCGCAGATCATATAGTCAAAGTAACCCCGCCTGCTTCTTCGGTGGTCTGCCGATACGGTCTTCTGCCCCCAGGTCTGCGGCACGCGCGCCAACTCGAGCTCGACATGTCTCCATCCGCACCGCTGACAAGGACTAGCTGTTCACTCCTTCCCACCCTCTTGATCCCCGCGGTAAGTCCTTGCTCCGTTTCGCGGCCAGGATGATGCTGATAAGAGCCTGCGCCGTCAGAACGTAATGGTCTGAAAGTGAGCGAGATCCGCCTGATGCCATCGTGATTCACTGCGGTCAGTCCGCTGAGCTCGCTGACACCGCCAAGGGGCCAGAATGGGCCAAATCCATCTCGATCGGGGAAGACTGCTGGCTGGGAGGGGGAGTGACCATCGTCCCGGGTGTCAAGATCGGCAACGGAGTCACTATCGGGGCTAGCAGCGTCGTGACGAAGGTACGCGTCTGCGTCTGGCAATGGCCAACATAGGTGTGGTGGTTGATTGTTCAGGACCTGCCTGATCGAGTCGTCGCTGTGGGCAACCCTGCTAGGATCATCAAGAGGATCAAAGAGGACGGGACGGTCGAGCCGGTCAGCCGTGCGTAGTGGAGGGCTAGAGGTGCAGTGTATTAGGTTTGTTATGCATCCAAATAACAACGATACATTCTCCTCGAGTCGATATCGTCTGTGTCTTTTTGGGTCATGACCTGGGTGGCTCTCTCTCCGCGCCACGATGCTGCGGGCCGATTTTCTCTTTGCGTGGCGCGTGGCGTGGCGTGGCGTGGCGTGGCGTGGCGCTGCTCAGGTCTCGCCTTGAGTCTGGACTTTTTTGCTGCTCTGTCCTGTTGGTAGGGCCGGCACAATGGCACATGGGCACATGGTCACTCGCTCGGCTGGCCCGTTGGGCAGTTGGGCAGTCTCGTCCCCTCCCTAGACGATCGATACCCTCCCTGCCCTGCCTCGCGCCGCACACTGCAAGCGAAACGCGATCGGCCTCAAGAGTCGATTCCTGGTCAGGCCTTCCCGACCTGATTCTGTCTCTTTTGGCACATCATCTTCACGCATACAGTACTCGTACACGGACAGCTCCACTCACCCATTGCATGCTGAGAAGACGATAGCGCATGCTCGTCGGCGATGGAGGTCGACGCCAGCCAGAATCCCTACCCAGTCAAGCCGACTGGCTATCTCGTCGGCTCCCTACTGGCCGTGAGCAGATTTCTCGACTGCGCACCTTTGCTCGCTGACATATCCTCAGTGCGGCCTGTACGGGGCGCACCTCTCGCAAATCTATCGCTACGTGGGCACCTACTCGGACCCCCTTCGGACTCGCCTCTTCGTCCTCTGGGTGTGGTTCTTGTCCACTTTCCAGATCATCATAATCGTCGCGACCGCTTGGAAGTACTATGTGGGAGGGATTTCAGAGCCCAGCGTCTGGGGAGAATTTTGGTGGCCTCTGTCTGTTCAGGATGGTTTGGTGAGTCGACCCGCGCCGCTCGGTCATTGACACGCCAGATACCTCTCATGGCATTCACGGCCCAGCTTTTCTTCGGACGTAGGGCGTGGAAATTACTTGGACGGCCCCGGTGGCTCGCGATCGGGGTGGTCGTCCTGCCTGCCGTTACCTTTGCCTTTGGTGTAGCGTGAGTATACTGCATGCGACCGCACTGAGTGATGCAGCCTGGCGGTAACGGCTCGGATATGGGCCAACGATCCTTGGGTCTCGGCCTACGATTTCTCTCAACGCTCCATCGGCGTCCCCTCGCAGGTCGTCGCCATCGTCTGGATGGGCCTCTCCGCCCTCACCGACGGCGCGGTGACACTTGCCTTGATCTATCGCTTCTCCAAGGCCAGAGCGTCTGGCCAACCGGCGACCCGATCCATCGCCCGCAGTCTCATTGCCCTCACTCTCGAGACCGTCCTCCTGACCCATGTCGTTGGCGGGATCATGTGCATTATCTTCCTCGCTTCCCCCGCAGATCATCGAACCAACAACGAGCTGTTCTGGGTCCTACTGGAGATCGTGACAGAATTGTACGCGCTCAGCGTCCTCTTCACGATCAACTCCAGGGCAAGAGTGCGCAAGGTCCTGAAGGGGCCAGGTTACTCGTCGTCTGTCGAGATCGACAGCAAACCGCCGGAAACGGTGGACTTTGGACAGACAGCTCTGGATCGCCGCGTCGAGGGTTATCAGGGATCCACCCCGTTCGGGGTTTTCGTCTCGGCACTGGAGTACAACCACGTCGAAACTCCTCAGTCCGTCGATTCCAACGCCGGCGCTCTGTCCTTCTCGCTGGATTCCAGCTCTCAAGAAACATCGAGCACTCCGAAGGAGGGGACCACGGGTGGCTCCTCGTTGAGCACCGCGGCGAGTACTGGTGTGTCCGAGGGGGTCGGCTCGGACGGAAAGTTTCAGCGCGAGGCGTAGCCTGGATGGATCCCTGCCTCGATGCATTGTAGCTGTAGTACCGTACCAGACAGAGCAGTCTCAAGCATGTCTCAAGCATGGCGTGCGATGTGTCTGATGTATGCATGACTGAGATACAATACGGAGTGTTGTCACATCTCCATCTCCGCCACAACACACCGTCCCCCCACCCGTCTCACTCCCACTTCTTTCACTCTTTCCCTTTCTCACTCGCATCCTCGTTCCATCGTTCGCACCCACCTCGCCCAAACTTCGCTTCACATGCTGATATCCCCGCTCCGCACTCAGCGGGAGCTAGCCTCCCTCATAACGCCGCACCGCACCCAGGGTCCTCACACTGCCCTCTTGATCCTCCCCCAGGGCCAGCTTCTCTCCTCTGCAACCGCATACAACGACTATCCCGAGGAGAACGGCGAGGAGGACGCCAATGGCGGAACGGATGAATCGGGCGACGAACCTTGCCTGGACGACCCGGAGCGTATGAGACTTTTGCTGGGCCTCGCCAGCCAGTGGGAGGAGGACGAGTCACCGAGAGTCGAGTGCGAGGTGAGCCGAAGAAGACAAGCCCGTGTTCCGCATCTAACCCATCGCCGTCAGCTTGGACGCCTGCTGTTGTGTCCCATACCCCTCCCACCCACCGAGATACCTGCCCCAAATGCTGCCATACCCGTCATCCGCTCGCCCACCGCGCAAACGTTTGTCCTCGTCCTGAACGGTAGCAGTCAGACCCCTTGGAACGTCATGACTGCAAAGGTGCGTCGGAGCTCTGAAAGCCATGACTGACGGCAGGCCGACGAGTTCAAGAGCAAATGGGACGCTAGAATATGAGATCGACGATTCGTTGTACATCATGCATGACATTACGACTAGCTCGAGAAATCGCTGACACATTCCCATCCTCGCCCTACACCCTCCTTCCACAGGCTGACCTTGCCGTCGCCGCAGCTCACGGCGAGGATATTCCCCGCAAGTGACCAGGACACACGCCAAACGGCATCGGGGAAGTGTGGATCTTTCGAGTCCGGGGCACTAGGCAGCAGCTGGGTAGATGTCCAAGGGGATGTCGAGGACTGCCGAGTGTGGATGAGAACAGTCTTGTCCTGAACATCAGCAAAAGAATGCCTCCTAAAACACTCACCTGTGATGCTGAGGCAATGTACATCCCCGGAAGTCCAATGTTCGGAGCCCAAGCGACATCCCTGACCCAGTCTTCGTGTCCGCGGATGACCTCCTCCTCGACCCATTTCTTCGCCTCCTCATCGTAGGCCCAGATCTTGACGACATTGTCCGACCCGGCTGACACGAACCGCTTCTGGGTGGTCAGGTTCGCCTGCGACGTTGCCGGCTGCTTGGTGGCACCCGCGGCTGGCGTGGAGAGGACGGAGGGGGCCCATGAAATGGCGTTGGCGCCGGTTCCGTGTGCAGGAAAGACGGATGCGTCGGTGGAGCCATCATCTGCACTGTCAGCAGGGGCAGACTCTAGACTCGAGGGAGCTCACTTTGGAAGTTGATGACAGAAATCTTTCCGTCGCTCGAGGCGCAGGCGAGGATCGGTCCGAGATCATATGGAGCCCAAGCAATCGAGTTGACTGTCGTCAGCTCGAGTGGGTCTCGCCGCGCTCACCGCTCGCCGTGTGCAGATTGTGCTCCTTGATTCTCTCCCATCCGTCCTGCAAGTCCCCGCCACTCCCCTTTCCCTGGCCCTGTCCGACTTCCTTCCAGATGAACACCCGTCCATCGTAAGAGCATGACGCGAGGATAGAGCCGAACGAGGGATGCGCCCATGCTAGCTGCCAGACGGGAGCGGTGTGGCTGACTGTCAGCTTCGAATCGGAGCGGCTCGCTCACCCTTTCAGAATCGCAGGCTCTCCCTTGGCCTCGCCCTTGACAACGTTGAAGATGCGGATGGTCTTGTCCGAGGAGCAAGTCGCCAGTCGCTTGCCATAGTAGTCGAGCTGGGCGTCATGCTGGGATAGAATGTCAGCAATCAACTGGCGTCCACACTTTCGACGAGGCTTACGATCATGTCCTCATGTTGGGTCTCGACTGGGACCGGTTTGGCAACCTGGGCCGCCTGAAGAGGTGAGCGAGGATTGCGGTCAGATGAGAATCGAGGCGAGGAAGCCTGAGAGGAGGCCGGCTCACCATGATGCCAGAGTATGAACGGCGGAGCGGCCAACGGTGCGATGATAGGGCAGCTGTGTTGGAGCGGCCGTGAGAGAGGTAAGGGCTGCGGGCTACGCCGGCCAATTAGTGATGCGGTGAGTGTGAGGAGATGTGTTGGACAAGACACAAATGAGAGATACAAGTACTCGCACAGTGCGGTGACGACGGGGTGGATGCTGTAGCCCATCCATATCCACGTTGTGGCTGGCTTGATGTCGCTTACGTGAGCAAGATTCGATGGTAGAGTTGATTACGTTTTTCTAATCGCAGATGACTAATCACCAATTCATAGTTCCTAATCACCAATCCATAATTCCTAATCACTAATCCTAATAGCCATTTCCACCTCCACCGGCGCGTGCTCGCGACGCGACGGCGAAATATCTATCCTTCATCTCATCTGCGTCGTGCAGTAGACGCTCACACCTACCGTCAAAGTCATGCTTGACACCGCCACCATCATCCGGACAGCTCTTCGTGAGCATGACGTTGAAGCCGAGGTCCCCGACGATGTCGACGCTTTTATCAAACAGACACAAGAATCCCTCAAGAACCCTTCTACGGTGCGGCCCCTTTGCCTTTGTGGAGCAGACATTAGCTCACCTGTAATCCCCCGCAGATCCCAGCTTACTTCCGCTCATCACCGGCCCTCTCGCTCGTCTCTTTCCGGTGCATGCTTCAAGACACGGGCTACCCGATGGAAGTCTATGTGTCCGGACAGGAGCAGACCGAGCCAGAACATGAATTGGACTGGAGCCAGCTCCAGGAGAGATGGGTTGGATGGGCGGTCGAGTAGGTGTTTGCCGACCCCGCGAGGGACTATACTGACCTCGGCAGGATTCCAGGCCAGCAAGACTGGACTCGGGGTGACGCTCTCGGTATCAACGGGCTGTCCGTCGACGATGCTCCGTGTCATCCTGCAGCACTGGGGAAGAAATTCCCCTTGCCTGAGAAGAGAGGCTCGTACCTCGGAGCCCTCGTCAAGGTAGAGCCGGATCCGGTGATACCGCTGATCCTCGCAGGTATACGACGACGTCTCCTACAGACCGGCTTCGACGCACAATTTTCTCGGTATCGTGTCCTCGGCGAGCCTTCCGTCGCCAGCAACGCATGACGATCAAGAGGGGGACGGCCTCAGCGTGCCGGCCATCCATGTGCTGGGCATCGCACCAATATCTCCAACAGAGAGCTCAGCGATTACGACCTCAATACGGGAGGAGCTCGTCGACCACCTCGCCAGCGCCTTCGACCCTCCCGACAAGATCGCTGCTGAATACCTGCTTCTGAACCTGATCTCCTCCCCCACCGTCCGACCTGCCGCCCTGAATCCCCTGGGCACCCTCTCGCTCAACTTCATCCAGTCATCTCCTGCGTCGACGTCACCGCTTGCTTCAACCATTGGAAAGGTGGTCCCAGCAATGGTTCCAGTTGCACTCTCCCTAGATCGTCTCCACTCGACGACCTTCTCACCAGTTTCCTCTGACTCGGCCTCCTTAGACGCCGGACTCCTGCAACTCAGTGATGGCACGGTCCTCGTCATCGATGAGACTGGCATGGGCGAAGGCGGCAAGCTGGAGGACCGCGCGGTCAAGAATCTGCGTGCCATATCAGAGACTATGAGCGAGCAGAAGCTTCGATACGAATATCCATACATGGAGGGACTCAAGATGGACTGTGCACTCCGAGCTATCGTCGTCAGCGACGGCAAGAGCCTGTTGCCTGTGAGTACTCTCTGTGCGGCCGGGCTGACCCTACAGGCTGACGTGCACCTCCCACTTCCGCCGCCCGCCGGCCCATCATCGAGGCCAAGCCCAACACAGCCTCAGCTCAACGCTTTCCGTTCCTATCTCGCCGCTTGCTCTTCCCCTGACCACGCCGCAAAGATCGTCATCCCTGATGATGTCGCCGAGTTGATTCAGGAGGATTTCGTCCGCTCGCGGCAGGATCCCTCTGGCAACACGACCGTCGAGGACGCAGAATTGGGACTCAAACGCAAAATGAGGGTGGCGAGGTATGTCCACTGTCCCCGCTCGCATCACTAACGTCGCAGAGTGATGGCTCTCTCCTATCCCGATGCGCGGTTGACAAAGGCCGTATGGGAGCAAACCGCCTCCCTAGATGAGGACGCTCAGGCGCGATTGAAACAACGCGCAGCGGTGCGCCGCAATGCCAAGCTGGGTCAACCGAACGGGCAAAAACCAATGATATGCACTGGATGCAGCCATTGACCCTCGGCCAGGCGCTATTGCCGTATGCGCACGGACTATGCACTCGATCCAATGGCATTCGGTCGTACGGACAACGGTCTACAAAGCTGCACACTTCCAAGCCTACTTAGGCGTCTATGAGGTTCTCTTCCGGCTTCGGCGCCGGCGCGGCCTCGGACGACCGGGTGGGTTTCCTAGAGTAGAACTCGGCCAAGATCTGCACTGTCAGCGGCGCGATCGTAATATACTGACCTTTGGGTTGATTCGGTTGAGAGACTCCTTGGGAAAGATGCGGAGGAGATCCCAGGCGATGTCGAGAGACTCAAAGATCGTACGAGCCTCGTAAGGACCTTGACCGACGAATTCCTTCTCAAAGCGGTCGAGGAACTCGAGAGCGAGCTTGTCGTCTGCGGACAACGCCTCTTCACCAACGACAGCCTTCATGGATGCGGCGTCCTTGCCAACAGCGTACTTGGCGTACTGAATAGTCAGAACTGAACAATGGCCATCGCACTCACCAATTGGTTGGACACGTCACCGTGATCCTTGCGAGTGAGCTTCTCCCCGATGGCGGATTTCATCAGTCGCGACAAGGAGGGAAGCACGTTGATCGGGGGGTAGATTTGTCGGTTATTGAGCTGACGGTCGACAAAGATTTGGCCCTCTAGAAGATCAGCAACGTCAAAAATTTGCAAGCTCACCCGTAATATAACCCGTCAAGTCTGTCAGGTCAGTAAGTGGAACGTTTCCGATGCGGGTGTAGGCTCACCAGGGATGGGGTGAGTGATGTCTGAGCGCATCAGCTGAGGTCTCGACCTTGACTCTTTGGGCTTACCGTCGTTGGGCATGGTCAAGATCGGCACCTGGGTGATGGAGCCGCTCCTACCCTCGACCCGACCAGCGCGCTCGTAAAGCGTCGACAAGTCAGTGTAGAGGTAACCAGGGTAACCACGTCGACCTGGTACCTCCTCTCGAGCAGCAGACACCTCTCGAAGAGCGTCGGCGTAACTGGCGTTAGCCTGCGTCCATTCTCCAAGGCTCACCTGGACATGTCGGTCATGACAACGAGCACGTGTTTCTCGAGCTGGTAGGCAAAGTACTCGGCGGTGGTGAGAGCGAGACGGGGCGTGATGATACGCTCAATCCTGTGCGCGTCAACGCTCGTCCACGCCATGGCACTCACGTAGGGTCAGAGGCAAGATTGACGAAAAGCGTAGAGTTGGAGATACTGCCGCTCTCCTCAAAGTCTTGCTTGAAGAATCGAGCAGTTTCCATGTTGACACCCATGGCGGCAAAGACGATCGAGAAGTTGTCCTCATGGCCGTCGTGGACACCCTTGGTAGCTCCGGGCCGCTTGACCAGGCCGGCCTGACGACAGATCTGGGCGGCGATCTGCGTGGTGAGTACGTCAAGCGTTAGTGGAGAGGGAAGAGATGCTTACCTCGTTGTGGGGGAGACCAGATGCGCTGAAAATGGGGATCTTTTGGCCTCGGGCGATCGAGTTCTAGTCGGGGTCAGAGCAGAATGCCTTCGCGTGACGCACCATGGTGTCAATGGTGGAAATGCCCGTCTGAATCATCTCTTCCGGGTAGATGCGCGAGTACGGGTTGATGGGCGAGCCTGGCATAAGCTGACGTCCATTCCGCAGACTCACCGTTGATGTCAAGATAGTCCTCGGCCCAGACCTTCGGCCCGTTGTCGATGGGGTTACCGGAACCATTGAAGACACGACCCAGCATGTCTTCCGAAACAGCGAGCTTCATAGAAGATCCGGAGAAGGAGATGTGAGTGGCCGAAGTGTCCACACCCGACGTCCCCTCAAAGACCTGTCATCAGGATGGCCCGTCAAAGGCTGACGTACCTGGACGATAGCCTTGTTCCCGCTGACCTCCAGCACCTGCCCACCTCGGACCGATCCGTCGGGCAAGGTGAGTTGAACGATCTCGTTGTAGGACGGGAACTGGTTGTCAGCTGCTAGCACCGGTTTCTAGACCCACAGAGACATTGTCCAGCACAACCAGGGGACTATCGGATGGCCGTTAGCTTGGGCGTTCCCGTTTGAATCCAAGACAGTGACCCACCCATTCACGGCGGCGACCGTACGGTAGTCTGGCGGTCAGCATCTGTCCAAGCTGCGACTCGATCAAACCAGAGCTCACCCATTCTCGGCTTGACGCCATACTCGCGGGTCGCCGCGGCCTGACGGTTTCAGCATAGATAGATACGCAGCGGCGTCGAGTGTTCCCAAGGGAAGTTACGCACGGCGTTGATCTGATACAACTCTTGGTCGCTGATGCGTGGATCCTTCATGCTGATGGTCGTGTCTAGAGGTGACTCTGTGCAAAAGGATGGATGGGATGAAGACTGAGACCGATGTACAAGGTGATCAAGTAGCAAGGATGAAGGCGGGGCGATGGCATTCATCCCACCCACCGGAGGCGACAGGGCCGGTGGATTAGGCGTGCGGGCGGATCAGATTCCGTCCGGCCACAAATTAGGCTCGCGGAGAAGACCGACCCTATGGCGATGTGACCGCACGCCTAACTCCTTGAACCCCCCTCAGAAGCGGCCCAGCTCGTCGCATTCCTCAATCTAATCGTTACAGCACAGCAGGCCCAGCCCCCCGCACAACCCGCGAATGAGTGTCGTATCATGTCAGGACATGCATTCCCTCCCCGTGCCGGTCCGAAGAGAAGCATCCACATCCACCATCGCGACCTCGACCTCAGCAGCACCCTCCCGCCGCCTTCTGCTCCACATTCTGCCCAAGGCCCTTGATCGTCGACTTGCCTCCTGCACCCGCGGCCATCGAGCTCGAACCCATACTGCGATCGTTAGCAAGGAGACCTGGCACTTGTTCTGGAGGGGAGCAGCTGCGCACCGGTCTTTGATCTGCTTGGACATGGTCAAGAAGGCCTGTTCGACATTGGTCGCGTTCTTGGCCGAGGTCTCGAGGAAGGGAATGCCAAGTTCATCCGCAAACGCCTGAGATTGTCAGCGGCAATGCCGCAGGTCTAGATCAACATCACCAACCTTTGCGGCAGCGTAATCGACCACCTTCTTGGTCGCCAGATCCGACTTGTTGCCAACCAGAAGCTTGTTTACGCCCTCCACGGCGTACCGGTCAATCTCCTGTAGCCATTGCTTGACGTTGGTGTACGTGTCTGCGGGTGGTCAGATTTGGGAGGCGGGGAATTCGCATCCGACTCACCGCTGTCGGTGACGTCGTAAACAACGATGATACCGTGAGCACCGCGGTAGTAGGACGACGTGATGGTACGGAAACGTTCCTGGCCAGCAGTGTCCCACTGTTTACGGCGAGGAATGGCGCAGTTATGACGAGCGTATGGTAGAGCGAAGGGAGTGGGAGGGAGGGATCAGGGGGACACAGCATGAACACTTGGTCAGCTTGTACAAAGATGCGCTGGGCTCTGCACTGACGATTTGGAGCTTCACGGTCTTGCCTTCCAACTCAATGGTGCGGATCTTGAAGTCGACCTATCCGGGTCAGGCCGCTCGTAGCGGACAAGGAAGTAGAAAAAACGACTCACTCCGATGGTTGAGATATAGCTCTCAGTGTAGGTGTCGTCGGCGAAACGGAGCAGCAAACACGACTTGCCCACACCAGAGTCTCCGATCAGAAGAAGCTGTCGCCATCAGCAGTATCCTGTAGAAGCCTCCGCCGACGCGAACGGACCTTGAAGAGGTAGTCATATTCGGAAGCGTGAGACATGGTGGGTGGGAGGCCGGTGGGGCGAGCTGGAGGACGAATCAGCATGGCCTGCCAATTCCCACGTGAACGGTGCTTCGGCGATGCGCATGGCGGGCGATCGGAAGCGGGTAGATCAACACCGCGGACAGTGGAAACGGGAGGCGACCAGCAACTTCCGGAGAACGAGAGCAAGGCGGCAACCTCTACACGGGGTGCAGGCCGACGGTACCATGACGGTCGTCTGAACGCTCGCTCCACCGCGCAACAACGGCCTTATCTGCCGCGTCGTCTTGTTACGAGGTCTCACCTGATGATTCACTAGGAGTGGACGATTGCCTTGTTCCGAGATGAGCTGCCCGAGCCGTCTGCAGGGATGTGGATACGGTACGAGAGAAAGAGGAGGAGGAATGCAAAGAGGAGGGGAGGAATGGATGGGATGATGACGAGGAAGGGGGGCGGCGGGGGGGAGGGGGGGGGGGGGGGGGGGGCCAAGCGATGCGCGAATGAGGCGGTGGTGGCGGTGGTTGGGTGGCGGTTGATGATTTATAGGGGAGGACCATACAATAATCAACACGCAAGCTACAACTCTGCCAATGCAACACCCGACGCCATCACGGTTCGGATGGAGCAGCCTAGGATCCCTCGGTAGGGGGCGGTTCAAGGCGACTCTCTCCAGCGATACGAGTCTCACACCGCACAGCATGATTGACATGGGTCGGTCTGTTGCATGTTCGCCGACCACGTGCATGTTTGTGGTCCATTCTAATCTCGATCCACATCAGGTCCATGCAGGCGAGATAACTAGGCTAGAAAGGCTTGTCGGAGGCAGGCGTCTTGTCTGTGGACACGGCGGATCGCCAAGATCAGCAAGGTGCCAGGACCGCGTCATTCGACCACGACTCACCCTCGAAGTATTCAGACACCTGTAGCGCGACGAAACACCAGCAGGACGATACAGTGTATCCGAAACAGATTGATGGTGAAAGACGCGCGGGGAGGGCAATGGAGGCAGCAGGCAGACAATTGCAGCATGATGAGGATTCGATCAAGAGATTGAAGACACACTGGTGTCAGCGAAACTCTCGAGCAGATGAGTTGGTGCAGGAGGAGAGCGAATCCGCGGGCTCACGACCGGAATCTTCTTGAGGACATCTTTCTGGAAGAGAGGAACGTCGCTCATGAAGAGAGCCACGGCCACACCGGCGCCGACACCCCAGATAGCCAAGGTTGGCCTCCAGCGGCTCAGTCGCCTGCACAGAACAAATATGGCAAGAATTCGGCCATTGAGATACACAGTGTGATTGTGGTTCAAACGGGCGGTTCCATAGTGTCGACGATAACAGCGCGAGTTGACCGAGATGAGAAACAGAGATGGGGAGGAGTGTGTTGCAAAGGGAGGCGGGGAGGAGGGGAAACGATATGAGTGGAAGATGGAAGGGAGAAACATTTTCGTCAGCAAGATCATAAGAAGTCGATTCAGTCGGCGTACTCGGCGCTGAAACCAGCAAAGCTCTAGAACAACGTCAGTGACCGCGCAAGAAGGGGCAAGGGCGGCAGCGCGAGCAGCGAGAGCAGTTAGAGCAGGATGGCGTCCAAAGTCAGGGAGATCACGAAGAAACCCACGAGTTGAGGCTTGGGGGCGTAGGCCGGCATTCTTCGCGGATCGGAGTTGAAGATAGGGCGGATTCGGTGGTGAAGACGAGGATGTCGGAGCGCCAGACGTACGGGGTGAGGATGAGTGAGGGAGGGACTCGAGATGTGAGAATGAGAGAGGAATGTCGGGGGAGAGCACGGAAAGAGACGGAGCGAGAGAGAGGGACCGAGTTGATCCTTTTGATCCCGTGGGTCAGCATATCTGGGGTGGCATTTCATCGTGGCGCAGGTGTGAGAACGCCCTGCTTGTGTCCTTTGTACTGTATGCATGCATGCTTGGTTGTGACAAGCTTCAATCGATAAAGGAGATCCAGCCATGCATCACGGGTCGCCTGGCGACGGACAGGTGTCAAGTCCTCGCATCTTTCTGGCTCGTACCCAAGTCATCATCATGCCATCCGAGTCTGGTGAGGAGCTGTCGACGTGAAGTGGCCAAGCTGACTTTCATCTGTCCAGTGGTCCTCGGTCTCGGCTTCCTCTGCCTTCTGACCATGACATTGCTCACTCTCAGTCTGCAATTGTTGCCTGACTCGACGTTCGCACACCGCGACAATCCACGAGAGCCACTCCAGGCGGCTGAAAAGATGAATGACGCAGCTGGCAATGCCTCCACCAAGGTCTGAACATGAATGAGACCGTTCGAGAAGGCGGACGAGGCGCAATGTCGATCAACCTCAGGGAGAGGTCGGGAGCGAGGAGGGGAGAGGGAGATGGACATGAAACCGGGGCACTCCTGTCTGGGCGCAGTGGTCGACAGGCGTGTTTGTCAATCCCGAGCTCGCCTGGGGAGCTCAACGTAGTAGATGGAGCATAAATTTCATGCAACGTACGCCCTCACTCGGGGGGGCGCGTCACCACCTCTCTCAATTCCTTCCACCCCGCCAAATCATCCACTTTGACGCCCAGGCTCCTCACATCCGACGCGAGAGCATCTATATCCGCGAGCATCTGCCGCTTGAACCGCTCCTCTTCGTTGTCTGGGTCGGGTGACGCTGCCGACGTGGAGAATAGTGAGAAGGTACTTTTCTTGGTCTTGCGATGGCGGCGAAGCAGGTCCTCGGTTTTGCGCACGGAGGCAAGGATACCAGCATAGTTTGAAAACACGTGATCAGCCACAGGAGTGGACCACGCCTCGCCGTAACGCTCGCGGATCGCGGAGCGCGAAGCCAGGACATGGTGTATTGGGCGAAAGACCGTAGGAATGAAGTAACTTGGCTGGGTCTCCGCCGTCTTGTTCGGCGTCGCTCTAAATTGAGACGCGACGGAGCGAACCAGCTTGAGGGGCTCGGTACAACGACGATTCAAGATGGAGACGATCTTCGCTTCGAACGAAGCCGTCGGTGGGGTGAAGACTTCTAGGTCCGTCAGCAAACATAGTCGGGATCAAGCTCACCTTGTAAACCAAGAGACGCGCAAACGTCGAGTGATTTGCACTTCGTGCCCAGCTGATCCAAATCGCTTACTATGGCCGTTGCTAGGCGGAGAGTCGCATCGTCCGCCGCCTCGTCGTCCCCGGACGTCTCGTCAACGACACGTTGAGCCCATCGTACATAACGCATTGCGATCTGGAATCAGCAGTGTCGGACGCGCACACTCACTTGCAGACTGAGACGCCAGAACCGGGGGGCTAACTCTGGCAGGTACACGTCGTCCGCCCAACACCTCTCGACCGCCCTCCACGCCGCCTCGGCCTGAGGTGTCCCCCACTCGGCTGAAGTGCCTCCTGACACTGAAAGCACGCTCTCAAGTGTCCCGACAATCTCCTTCCAGCGCAGCTGAAAGTACACCGGAAGCTGCCACCGACGCTCAAATGCCTCAAACTCCGGGCTCTCTCGCATGGATTCGATGATGCCGACGGAGGGAGCCTGCTCCTCGACGAGTGCAATGAATCGGTGGACTACAGCATAGTTCTGAGATAAGCTAAGTCCTACGGCGCGACTCACTTTATGCAGCTCGTCTGGCCTACCAGCGGCGAAGATGACCGACCCTAGATTCTCGACGATCGCCGCGCTGATCTCGGGCCAGTAAACGCGTGCAAAGAAATCGAATCGTTCCGAAATCGCTTCCGCTTCCAGCAGCAGAGGTTGATGAAGCTCCAATTGCCCCAGTACTCGATTCAGAAGCGAGGCCAAAGGGTGGTCCCCGTCGAGGCGTAACGTCCTTGGAGCCTCTCCAAGAGGTGTCTCCGGTACAGTCGGAGACGACGGGATCAAGAGGGCTGTTGAGGTGATATTCTGGAATCAGCGGATTCCAACATCTAACTCACGTTGCGGCAGAAAGCGCGAAATTCCCCACGAACGACCTCCTCTGCCTCCGCCCAGCCTTCGATTAGTTCGTACGTCTTCAAACATTGTCGGAGACGCTCCCGGCTGCCGTCGCGAATCGCCGTGCTGAGCAAAGTTGATAGGTCGGCGCTCAGGTTTTTCTTGATCTTGCCGATACGCTGGCGTCAGTGCTAAACGCGGTGATATTACTCACTTCCGTCAAAGTGTTCACCACCTCGCAACCCTCCGCCGCTGCCTTGTTCACCAGGTAGACCACTTGGGTATACTCGCTAGCAACGCGTGCCACCAACTTGGCCGTGTCTTCCTCCTCATGGCTTGACAGGAGAGTTTCGGCCCTTGAGATCGTGTCAAACAGGCGACCAAGGAGATCAAGCAGAGTCTGTTGTCAGCGCCATCCAGCCCGGACCGTCACCTTTTCCTCCCTCAAGGCGGCCCTCTCGTCCAGTTTGGTTTGAACCGCCGCTTGCTGGGTCACCAGCAAATCCCGCACAGCCTGGCGTCAGTTTGATCGTCGCACCATTCTCACCTGCAGCTCCAGAGATAGCTCAATAAGAGGCCGATCCAACCTCACGAGACGCTCCTTCTCTCCCTTGAGACCGGTGCCCAGGCTGATGAACTCCTCATAGTCGTCGTTAATGAGCTGTACGAGCTCTTCCCGGAGCACGCCCAGATACTCTCGCAGCTCGCCGCGGAGCTCCTCGAGAGGGATGTGCAGGCGGGAGAGAAGAAAGGCGTCGGCATCGAAGGAGGCGGCGGACAAGAGGGGATTAGAGCGAGAGAGGGGCTGAAGTGAAGGGAGGTCCAGCGAGCCGGCCGAGCCGGACGAGGTGCGAGGGGAATGCGTTGAGGGTCCCGGCTGGAAGTCGGCATCGTCGTCGAGGTCGAGCGAGACGGGCTCACGGTATGACATGCTGACTGGGAAGTCGGCGGTGCCGAGCGAGGCGCTTTGGATGGGGATGCAATGAGAGGAGAAGGCCAACGGAGCACGGTGTTGTCGAGCTCGTCACGCGTCGGATTGCTTGCTCGATTGGACGATTGGGGATTAGGATTTCGGTTCTAATGTAACATCAGAAGCCTCAATTCCAATTTGTATTTGTATTTGTATTTGTATTTGTATTTGTAACTAGTAATCGAGGAAGCAATGACGCATAGCACCAACCACGAACACTACTCTCCTTGCGTTCTCTCATTCTCATTCTCATTCTTGCTTACCTCTCCTCCAATCCTTCGCAGCTCCCTGGTTGCCATTCCCATCAGTTGTCTCCTCCGTCTGGCCCCTGTCGGTTCACTATCGAGCGGGCCGCCTTCAACACTCAGCATTGGACCAGCTGTCCGAAATCCGGTGCGCCTCATGTCTGACCCCGCCGTACCCCGCCCGGTTCTGCAATCCGCCCTCTCCTCCTCATCCGCCAACGCCGCTGCCGGACCGTCAAAGCCACAACGCAGCGTTCGCGTCTTCGCGAGACTACCTCAGGATGACGATTCGAGCTCTGAGGGCGAAGAACGTGCCGATGGCCCGCAAGATGGCCCAGACGGTGCGTTGGGATTCCTCTCCCTCCCCTTGTTCATGCTGATTCCTTCAGGCGTCGAGCCGACCTCCAGGCATGCTTCATATTCGGGATCCACGGGCTCTCCATCCGCGCGACTCAACCCTTCTGCTTCCTCCTCAGCGATACATACTCGGTCTTCTCGCTCGATGACGGCTGGAACCTCGTCGACTGGCTTGGCCCTGTCAACGCCCTCTGCCGCGATAGCGCCGCCCCCCTCTGCTGACTTGGGCCCCGCCCGATTCCAAGATTGGCAGCGAAAGTTCCGCACAGGACAGCTGGGCTCATCTCGTTCCGGATCGTTCGGCAAGCCCAAGCCGGATGGTAGTAGTGCCGCGTCAAGGCGACGCGGGGTCTTTGACATTGTCGACCCCGACTCGAATTACTTTGAGGCCGCTCGGCGCCCTCATCGTCTGGACGACTGGAATTCGGACGAAGATGAGGATGCACTCCGCACAGCGGCCCCAGACACAATGGCGACCACACCGCTGCCGACAGCTCCAGCCAGCGCTTTTGCCCCCGACTCTGGCGAAGGCAAGGAGCGCTTGGAGTGGCAGAGTATGCTCGCATCGGTTCTCAGCGGTGACATCCTGCAGGGGGAGAGCTCGCGCATTGGCGTGGATCGACCCGGCGACGAAATCTTCCGCAAACGTCTGGGCCAGAGCCTCTGGTGGCAGATCCGGGCCAGGATGCGCGGAAGGTCGGAAGACGAGGAGAAGCGGCGAGTCGAGGAGCGGCGGGGTCGTGTGGTCGATGCGGTCCTCGAGGAGGTGGAGAGTTTTGGAGTGAAGCCCACAGTCCGGAGGCACCCCGAGCGATCTCTCTCCTCAGAAACACAGCCCAAGGACGTGCCAGAGACCGATGGCACCGACGAGCCCAGCGCACTCGACCAGGTCGCTTACATTCTCCAGAAAATGAGCATCGTTGAGTCTCTGTACCCTCACCAAGCCGCCCTCCGCTCGGCCAAACCCCTGTATGACTCAGAGGCCTTCCAATCCCGTATCGACGCACTCACATCATGGTTCACGCTCGTGACCGCACTCCAGGCCCAACTCCAAGTCCTGCAGAAATGGACCGGTTCGGACGACCTCGATGTCACTCGACCAAACACGACAAAAGAAAAGGCGCTTGTGGGCAAAAATCGTTACCATCAAGACAACAAAGCAAAGCTCCAAACAAGCTCGACAGCCTACGACCAGGCCGCGGACGACTCCACGTTCCTTGAGCGAGTCATGAAGGAGGACAACATCCAGCGCACATTCGAGAAGCGGGTGTTTGTCGATCTTCTCGCCCTCATCCACAACGCCAAGGAGACGGTCGTCGCCCACCTTCCGATCTTCCAGCAGCTCCAGTTGCCTGACTTCCAGTACGAGCTTGTCCGACTTATCGGCTTCCCCGGGCGTTTGATAATCGAGGCACTCAAGGTTCGTCTCGATGCTGCCGCGAAACTCGTCGACCCGAACCCGATGGTCATCAATGACATGATCGACAACTTTCGCCTAGCCATCAGTCTCGCCGTCCTTATCAAACGACAATACGAAGAGATTGCGGCTCCCGACGAGGACCGGCGCTGGTCCATCCCATACTGCTTGGCACCGGACTACGATGCGGCGGTTCTCGGTGGCTTGCGCACTTTCTTCAAATTACTCCACTGGAAACTAAAAAGTGGCAGCAAAGCAAATTATTTCCGCGAGACGGAAGTGCTCGAGGATGAGTGGGAGTTCCTCTATGAAGCTGCAGAGGCCGTGGAGGGGGGCGATTTGGTTGTCGCTGAGCACTTTTGGCAAGTTTTGGGCATCGGATTGCGCTGACGCTTAGTTCGCTCACGAACAAACTCATGGTCCGCGTCTGCAACTACTTCGACTCGCAACTTCACGTCCCGGTGCCGATGCCAGCAACTGCAAATACAAGCCGTATCTCTGCAGGGCCTGATCACAAGCCAATGGCCATTGACGAGATGCTTGTCTGGTTTGGAAAGATTCTGGATGCAGTCAAAATGCGTTATCGAAAGTTACAGCGTTTCGCTCGGTGAGTCGCATCGTACCAACAGACTCTGATATCGCAGGCGTCTGACCCAACGATTCGACAACTCCGCTGAGTACATCCTCCAGGACGAAGATGTGGACCTTCTCGTTCAACAACTTCAGGACTCTGGTCACTTTCTGGTCTACACTCATGTGTTTGAAGAACGAGGAACGTACATCGTCGCCGACGGCTCCCTCTGGGATGACCCAAATTCTGTACGGCTGCTGCTCCAACGTGCTTTCACAGCCTCGGCCCTTCGATCACCACGAACTGCCCCAAACGGCGCCGTCGACGCCCCACCTCACGGCAGCAGCGGCGAAGATTCGGAGACCGAAGAGGACCTTGCGGAATACCTCCTCCTGTTGTCCCCTCGCCAAAATTTTGCCTGGACCGGCGCGGTCATGACTCTCGACCTCGACTACATCGAATTCGCGCTGGAAGATAACCGGGTTCGCCTCATAGCTGACGGTCCCACCACCCGCCTCACGGCGTGCAAGCGGGCTTTCGCCGATGCGCTGCTCAATTTCGACACTGCCGAGCCCATCATCGCCCTCGAGTGTGTCGTCGAGCAACAAGCTCACCTTCCTCGGATTCAGCGGGAGCTCAGAAAAATCGCCCGCTCGACATACAGGCTCTCGGAATCTTTCATCGAGTCAGCGGCTCACGTCCGTCGCACACTACACGGCGCTGCCGGCAGTCAAGACATGATTGAAAACTGGTATCTCTTCGCTTCCGACCATGGTCGTCGGGTCGGTGGGCACATGGACTATGCTTCTTACGGCCGGTTCAGTCGGCTTCTCATGCGACTGGCCATCAGCTGGGTCTCCTTCATCTGCGACAGTTGTGACCCCACGGACCGCAAGACTTTTCGGTGGACGGTTCAAGCACTAGAGTACGCCCTCAAGGTCACCCGCGGCCGCAGCATCTTGCAGCTGGAGTCGAATGAGTTTTCACTCCTGCGTAAGAGCGTGGCTTCACTCGTGTCTCTTCTTATATCCCACTTTGACATCTTGGGTGCGAGATCCAGCATGGAGGCGAAAAAGGAAGCCGAGCGTCTCGCCGCTATGCGGCGCCTTCAAAGACTCCAGGAAAATATCGATGACGACTTCATCCCTCGCACCGCGTCGCCGTCCGGTCAGGTCAAGTTTCCGGTCGACCGCAGTATCCGCTTGGTCCGTGAGGAGCGAATGCGGCTCATTGCCGAGCTTGAGCAGCAGCGCGTTGGCCTGTGCAATGATCAACATCTCATCGGCCAAGTCCTCGACGAGCAAGTGTCCGAAGATCGGGCACTGGTCTTTCTCGCCGCTTCTTCCTCAAACATCGCGTTGCGTTGGCAGCAAGGAGCTTTCATTGGCGGTGGCGCCAACGGCAACGTCTACATTGGCTTTAACATTGACAGTGGCGGCATCATGGCGGTCAAAGAGATCCGCGTGCAGGATCTCAACAACTCGCCGGCGCTGTACAAGCAGATCAAGGACGAATCAGATGTGATGAGCATGTTACAGCATCCCAACATTGTCGAGTACTACGGAATCGAGGTAGGTGCAGCAGTGTGGCTGGCGCTGACGACAGGTCCATCGTGACCGCGTGTACATATTCGAAGAGTATTGTGAAGGAGGTAGTTTGGCCAACCTTCTCGAGCACGGTCGCGTCGAGGACGAGGAGGTTGTCATGGTCTACGCGCTGCAGATCCTTCAAGGTCTCGAATATCTTCATTCAAAGGGCGTGGAACATCGCGACATCAAACCGGATAGTGCGTTTCAAGCAATCCCCTTCATTTCCGTCCGAGTTAGTACTAAACTTTCAAGATATCCTGTTGGCCACAAACTCTGTACTCAAGCTCGTCGATTTTGGCGCGGCCAAAGTCATCGTCAAGGGTAACAAAACCATGGCACGGACAAGAGCAGCTAGACAGAGGACCACCGCTGTCGACGCTCCCGCTGTCATGAACTCGCTGGCTGGGACGCCCATGTACATGGCCCCTGAAATCATCCGCAACGAGAAGCCCGGCCGACTGGGCGCGTCCGACATCTGGTCCATGGGCTGCGTTATCTTGGAGATTGCCACGGGGTGAGTGGTTGCCCCGCAACGGCAACGCGCAGTCTCGGCTGACCCGTCAGACGCAAACCATGGAGCAATCTGGACAACGAATGGTAAATGCTTCATTACGCGCTCGACTTTTGCTTACACCTCCAGGGCCATCATGTTTCATATCGGCATCTCCACCCAGCACCCGCCGCTGCCAGAGCCAGGCCAGGTGTCTGACTTGGGCATCGATTTCATCGAGCGATGCCTCACCCTCGTTCCTAGCGACAGGCCAACAGCTGCCGAGCTATTGCATCATCCTTGGCTTGTGTCAATGGTTCAACAAGTGGTAAGCTGCACAATCTCGACGGCAGGCTGATCTCAGATGGATCACGCCGGGGGAACGGCTTCGCCGAACGGCCCAAGCACCTCTTCGACTCTCGTCGACCACGATCCAACACCCTATGCGGTCCGCGTGGCCGATCTGGTCAAGCACGAGAGAGCACCCAGCAACGACGATTTGTCTTCCTTCAGTAGCACTCCTGCCACTTCGACCCCTCCGGCGACAACAGATGTCCTGCTGTGATCACAACATACCGGATGACATTGATCGATGCATTTCCAGGCTGTGGGCGGTGACGACAACTTTCTAGCGCACTGCGCTCCAGAACTCGCTCTCGACTGTTTCTCCATTGGAATGCAAAGCTAAACAATCCTCTTCAGGTCTCTGCTGATTGTTCACACCGAAGTGTTCACCTGTCTGACCGAAAGCCCCATCACTGCACCCGTTCTCGTACAACATCTGACATCGGCCATCCACTCCAAAATCATTCCTTGTCCTTGATTCGTCCTTGGCGTCGCCGAAGAAATCGTCCTCTGCCAACGACGTCTCAAAACAGACGCCCGATGCGGTGTCATTGCCGCACGTGTTACTCCCACAAGCCACACACCGCATCGTGTGGTTGATATCTCCACTCTATCTCGACTCCTCGGTCTCCGTTTGAGAGCACCAAGATGAGTTGCAAGGCAGCACACTTGTCCGGCCGGGGACGGGTACGATTGAGTACCCGCACGGACCTTCTCTTGACTCCAAGTGTACATATTTCGGCGATACCGCTCTGCGTTTGCTCAACTATCAACAGCTCCGCCAGCGAGCTGCGGTGTCAATCATTATACTGTTGCTTGCGCTCTGCTTCTCTTTCGGCACACTGTCTGCCCGTGCCAACCTGCTATCAGACCAATCCTGAAGCGGATCCTTGTATTGGGGCTGTGATGCAGCGTGCATCGGCACCTCTGCTATCGACAGCAAGCCCGCCAGCGCGTCCCACACAGCTTCAACCGACCACAAAACCGCTGGCTCTTCCTCTCGGCGCAGAGAAGAGTACAGGTACTGATTCGCTCCGAATTGGTGAAAGAATCTGGACACCCCAGTGGAGAGTAACTGCTACCCGGCCTGCCGGAAGTCCAAACTCTCCTTGCCTCAGCTGAGTACCAAAGGAACGTCACTCCTTCTTGCAATCAACCCAGCTGAGCACTCTAAGCATGTCCGAGGACGAGCGGAGCACCTACAAGGTGATCACCCTCAAAGGCAGCGAAAATTACGAGGACTGGAAGCTCTCCATCTCGTCTGTCTTGCTCTCCAAGGACATTCTCGACTACATCAACCTGTCCAAGGCCACTACCTGTCGGATATCGAGATATGAGTGCATAAGACGAGTAT